>CAKOAT010045559.1:0-125322 GCA_932364175.1 Eruca vesicaria subsp. sativa | reverse complement strand
GGACTTAGGTCACTCCTTTTGCCTCCCTTGAGCCCCTGATAAATCCCAAATGCTTCCAAAAGCTCCATGTGATGCTCCAATACCTAAAAGGGACTCATGTATGCAAAATGCAACCTAAACATGGCTAAAACCTATTCTACATGATGAAAAGGAATGCAAATGAAGAGATAAAACAATGTAATAATGCAAGACATCAACTACCAAGATGTTTATTCATTTTGCATAATAATTTTTAGTTTTTGTTTAATTTTATATAGGTTTTTAGCAGAATACATAAAAAAAATAAATCTTCAAATTATAATCAAGCCTAGTATACCACTAAAATTTTCTAGAAGGTTTAATATTTTGATATCTATTTTTAATTATGCTATATATTTATTTAATATACCTAAAATAAGAATACATAAACCAATATGAGTATTTAAGGTTAATTTATTCAGAATAGTTTTAGTTTATCTTTTAATCAAAAGCGTAAAGTTACTTTAAATTTATGAAAAAAATAATTCTCTATAAGTATTGATATCCATTGCTAAGTTTTAAAATTTTATCCATAATATCGGTTTATGAAATTTTTACTTATTATTACCTTATTTTATTTTAGTTTTAGAAATCAGCAAATATCAAATTATACAAAAAAGTTACAAAAAAAAACAGAATTACATATTTAAGCTAAAGATTTGGACTAATGCATTAACCAATTTTTTAAATAAGCTTAAAAGTAGGAGTATTTAGATTAATATAAATGTATGTGATTCAGTATAACCAAAAAAATAAATACTTTAAAAATCAAATTTATATACCAAAAATAAAAATTCTTAATGCAACAAACAAAATTAATCAAAATTTTAATTTATCCAGAACAAAAATAATATGATTGAATTTGGAGAAGCTAATCCAATCCAATATATCCAAGTAATACTAACTAGACCAGAAGTTTAATGCTCAAGGAATAAAAATTAGGGTTTCTGATGAAAATCCTTTCCGTGTAAGACCTAAATTCCTAGAAACTAGTTGGTAACGTTTGGGCCTATGTGTCTGGAGAACTGGAGAAACCATATGTTGTTGCTAGATCATTTGCTATTGTGTGAGTAATGGGAAGGGGCTTGTTTGGTTTTGTTTGCAGTTTTATCCGGAGAAAGCAGGTTCTTCGGCAACGAGGATGCAAAAGGTCATGTTCGAAGCTCCAACTGGTGAAAAGATCAGGTCACGCAAGCAGCTTGAGAAGTAGTTGAAGTCTCATCCTGGGAGCCCTGACATCTCTGAGTTTTCCCCCATCTAGATCTCAAAACCAGATTTTATTTAAGCTCAATTCAATTTAGCATTCATATTCTTCATTAATTCATTTTTCTGAAAAATTAGAAACCTTAATTTCAAATTTGTGTTCATAATTAACTAGTTGAGAACAATGGGTCTCGATCTATTTGGTATTATTGTTTATTTTTTCTTATATTTCCAAATAACATATATAATAAAAAGAAAATACTCATAAAATAAAAAAAACTTATATTTAAAAAAGGAAAGAAATTTATTATATGAAAACATACTTTTATACATATATGAGCACGAAAGCATATGCTATATATAATGTTATTTTATGAAAAAAAAGAAAAAGTTCACAAAATCTCTTGATATTACAAAGCAAGTTTTAAAACATAATCACAAACAACACAATATATATTTTGAAAGTAATTAAAACATTTCTTAATATCAGTATATTTTCTAAGATTATTAAAGTAATCTTAATAACATAAACTAAGATATCTATGATGAGCTAAAAATATTTTATAATTCATACTACCAAGATGTTTATTCATTTTGCACAATGTTTTATTAAATTTTTAGTTTTGATTTAATTTTATATAGGTTTTTAGCAAAATACATAAATAAAAATAAATCTTCAAATTATAATCAAACCTAGTATATCACTAAAATTTTCTAGAAGGTTTAATATTTTGATATCTACGTTTAATTATTTTATATATTTATTCAACTTAATATACCTAAAATAAGAATACATCAATATGCGTATTTTAGGTTAATTTATTCAGAATAGTTTTAGTTTTTTTTTTTAATCAAAAGCGTAAAGTTACTTAAAATTTACGAAAAAAATAATTCTCTGTAAGTATTGCTATCCATTGCTAAGTTTTAAAGTTCCATCCGTAATGTCGGTTTATGAATTTTTTACTTATTATTACCTTATTTTCTATTATTTTTAGAAATCAGGAAATATCAAATTATACAAAAAATGTTACAAAAAAAAAAAAAAACAGAATTACATATTTAAGCTAAAGATTTGGACTAATGAATTAACCATTTTTTTAAAAAAAATTAGCTCAAAAGTAGGAGTATTTAGATTTAAATAAATGTATGTCATTCAGTATAACCAACAAAACAAATACTTTAAAAATCAAATTTATATACCAAAAATTAAAATTCTTAATGCAACTAACAAAATTAATCAAAATTTTGAATTTATCCAGAACAAAAAAAATGATTGAAATTGGAGAAGCTAATCCAATCCAATATATCCAAGTAATACTAAGTAGACGGGAAGTTTAATGCTCAAGGAATAAAAATTAGGGTTTCTAATGAAAATCCTTTTTGTGTAAGACCTAAAACCCTAGAAACTGGTTGGTAAAGTTTGGGCCTATGTGTCTAAGAACTGGAGATACCATATGTTGTTGCTAGATCATTTTCTATTGTGTGATTAATGAGAAGGGGTTTGTTTGGTTTTGTTTGCAGTTTTATCTGGAGAAAGCAGGTTCTTCTGCAACGAGGATGCAAAATGTCATGTTCGAAGCTCCAACTGGTGAAAAGATCAGGTCACACAACCAGCTTGAGAAGTACTTGAAGTCTCATCCTGGGAGCCCTGATATCTCTGAGTTTTTCCCCATGTAGATCTCAAAACCATATTTTATTTAAGTTCAATTCAACTTAGCATTCATAATCTTTATTACTTCATTTTTGAAGAATTAGAAACCTTAATTTCAAATTTGTGTTCATAATTAACTAGTTGAGAAAAATGGGTCTCGATCTATTTCGTATTATTGTTTAATTTTTCCTTATATTTCTAAATAACATATATAATAAAAAGAAAATACTCATAAAAAAAATTATATTTAAAAAAGTAAAGAAATTTATTTTATGAAAACATACTTTTATACATACATGAGCACGAAAGCATATGCTATATATAATGTTATTTTATACAAAAAAACAAAAGTTCACAAAAAATCTTGATATTACAAACCAAGTTTTAAAACATAATCACAAACAACACAATATATATTTTAAAAGTAATAAAAAAATTTATTAATATCAGTATATTTTCTAGGATTATTAAATTAATCTTAATAACATAAACTAAGATATCTTTGATGAACTAAAAATATTTTATAATTCATACTACCAAGATGTTTATTCATTTTGCAATATGTTTTATTAAATATTAGGTTTTGATTTAATATTTATATAGGTTTTTAGCAGAAACATAAATAAAAAAAAACTTCAAATTATAATCAAATGTAGTATACCACAAAAATTTTTTAGAAGGTTTAATATTTTGATATCTATTTTAATTATTTTATATATTTATTCAACTTAATATACCTAAAATAAGAATACATAAACCAATATGTCTATTTAAGGTTAATTTATTCAGAATATTTTTATTATCTTTTATAAAAAAAGTGTAGAGTTACTTCAAATTTACAAAAAAATAATTATTTATAAGTATTGATATCCATTCCTAAGTTTTAAAATTGTATCGGTAATTTCGGTTTATGAAACTTTGTAATTATTATTACCTTAATTTTATATTATTTTTAAAAATCAGAAAATATCAAATTATATAGAAAACAGAATTACATATTTAATCTAAAGATTTGGACTAATGCATTAACCAATTTATTTTTAAATAAACTCAAAAGTAGGTGTATTTAGATTTAAATAAATGTATGTGATTAAATATAACCAACAAAATAAATACTTTAAAAATCAAATATATATACCAAAAATCAAAATTCTCAATGCAAATAAAAAATTAATCAAAATTTTAATTTATCCAGAACAAAAAAAATGATTGAATTTGGAGAAGCTAATCCAATCCAATATATCCAAGTAATACTAAGTAGTCTGGAAGTACTTTAATGCTCAAGGAATAAAATTAGGGTTTCTGATGAAAATCCTTTCTATGTAAGACCTAAAACCCTAGAAACTAGTTGGTAAAGTTTGGGCCTATGTGTCTGGAGAACTGGAGAAGCCATATGTTGTTGCTAGATAATTTACTATTGTGTGAGTAATGGAAAGGGGTTTGTTTGGTTTTGTTTGCAGTTTTATCCGGAGAAAGCAGGTTCTTCTGCAACGAAGATGCAAAAGGCCATGTTCGAAGCTCCAACTGGTGAAAAGATCAGGTCACGCAAGCAGCTTGAGAAGTAGTAGAAGTCTCATCCAGGGAGCCCTGACATCTTTGAGTTTTTCCCCATCTTGATCTCAAAACCAGATTTTATTTANTCCAGGGAGCCCTGACATCTTTGAGTTTTTCCCCATCTTGATCTCAAAACCAGATTTTATTTAAGCTCAATTCAATTTAGCATTCATATTCTTCATTAATTCATTTTTCTGAAGAATTAGAAACCTTAATTTCAAATTCGTGTTCATAATTAACTAGTTGAGAACAATGGGTCTCGATCTATTTGTTATTATTTTTTTTCCTTATATTTCCAAATAACATATATATTAAAAAGAAAATAACCATAAAATAAAAAACAACTTATATTTAAAAAAGTAAAGAAATTTATTTTATGAAAACATACTTTTATACATACATGAGCACGAAAGCGTATGCTATTTATAATGTTATTTTATACAAAAAAAAGCAAAAGTTCACAAAAAATCTTGATATTACAAACCAAGTTTTAAAACATAATCACAAATAACACAATATATATTTTAAAACTAATTAAACCATTAATTAATATCATTATATTTTCTAAGAATATTAAAGTAATCTTAATAACATAAACTAAGATATCTATGATGAACGAAAAATATTTTATAATTCATACTACCAAGATGTTTATTCATTTTGCACAATAATTTATTAAATTTTTAGTTTTTGTTTAATTTTATATAGGTTTTTAGCAGAATACATAAATAAAAATAAATCTTCAAATTATAACCAAACCTAGTATACCACTAAAGTTTTCTAGAAGGTTTAATATTTTGATATCTATTTTTAATTATTCTATATATTTATTCAACTTAATATACCTAAAATAAGAATACATAAACCAATATGAGTATTTAAGGTTAATTTATTCAGAATAGTTTTAGTTTATCTTTTAATCAAAAGCGTAAAGTTACTTTAAATTTATGAAAAAAAAAATTCTCTATAAGTATTGATATCCATTTCTAAGTTTTAAAATTTTATCCATAATATCGGTTTATGAAATTTTTACTTATTATTACCTTATTTTATTTTAGTTTTAGAAATCAGCAAATATCAAATTATACAAAAGAGTTACAAAAAAAAAAACAGAATTACATATTTAAGCTAAAGATTTGGACTAATGCATTAACCAATTTTTTAAATAAGCTTAAAAGTAGGAGTATTTAGATTAATATAAATGTATGTGATTCAGTATAACCAACAAAATAAATACTTTAAAAATCAAATTTATATACCAAAAATAAAAATTCTTAATGCAACAAACAAAATTAATCAAAATTTTAATTTATCCAGAACAAAAAAAATATGATTGAATTTGGAGAAGCTAATCCAATCCAATATATCCAAGTAATACTAACTAGACCAGAAGTTTAATGCTCAAGGAATAAAAATTAGGGTTTCTGATGAAAATCCTTTCCGTGTAAGACCTAAATTCCTAGAAACTAGTTGGTAACGTTTGGGCCTATGTGTCTGGAGAACTGGAGAAGCCATATGTTGTTGCTAGATCATTTGCTATTGTGTGAGTAATGGGAAGGGGCTTGTTTGGTTTTGTTTGCAGTTTTATCCGGAGAAAGCAGGTTCTTCTGCAACGAAGATGCAAAAGGCCATGTTCGAAGCTCCAACTGGTGAAAAGATCAGGTCACGCAAGCAGCTTGAGAAGTAGTAGAAGTCTCATCCAGGGAGCCCTGACATCTTTGAGTTTTTCCCCATCTTGATCTCAAAACCAGATTTTATTTANTCCAGGGAGCCCTGACATCTTTGAGTTTTTCCCCATCTTGATCTCAAAACCAGATTTTATTTAAGCTCAATTCAATTTAGCATTCATATTCTTCATTAATTCATTTTTCTGAAGAATTAGAAACCTTAATTTCAAATTCGTGTTCATAATTAACTAGTTGAGAACAATGGGTCTCGATCTATTTGTTATTATTTTTTTTTCCTTATATTTCCAAATAACATATATATTAAAAAGAAAATAACCATAAAATAAAAAACAACTTATATTTAAAAAAGTAAAGAAATTTATTTTAGGAAAACATACTTTTATACATACATGAGCACGAAAGCGTATGCTATATATAATGTTATTTTATGAAAAAAAGAAAAAATTCACAAAATATCTTGATATTACAAACCAAGTTTTAAAACATAATCACAAACAACACAATATATATTTTGAAAGTAATTAAAACATTTATTAATATCAGTATATTTTCTAAGATTATTAAAGTAATCTTAATAACATAAACTAAGATATCTATGATGAGCTAAAAATATTTTATAATTCATACTACCAAGATGTTTATTCATTTTGCACAATGTTTTATTAAATTTTTAGTTTTGATTTAATTTTATATAGGTTTTTAGCAAAATACATAAATAAAAATAAATCTTCAAATTATAATCAAACCTAGTATATCACTAAAATTTTCTAGAAGGTTTAATATTTTAATATCTACTTTTAATTATTTTATATATTTATTCAACTTAATATACCTAAAATAAGAATACATAAACCAATATCAGTATTTAAGGTTAATTTATTCAGAATAGTTTTAGTTTATCATTTATACAAAAGCGTAAAGTTTACTCAAAAAAAAAAAATTATTTATAAGTATTGATATCCAATGCTAATTTTTAAAATTTCATCCATAATGTCGTTTTATGAAACTTTGTAGTTATTATTACCTTATTTTTCTATTAATTTTAGAAATCAGAAATTATCAAATTATACAAAAAAACAGAATTACATATTTAAGCTAAAGATTTGGACTAATGCATTAACCATTTTTTGTTTAAATATACTCAAAAGTAGGTGTATTTAGATTTAATAATTAAGAAATTCTTTCAATAAAAAAAATTTTAATTTAGTTTTTCTTATATTTTCCAAAAAACATGTATAATAAAAAGGAAATACTCATAAAAAACCGTAAAAACTATTATTTGAGAAATCAGTTTTATACGTGTGGGCTTTTGCACTTTAATTCTTAAAATGACTAGCTACAAAGACACTTTTAATGAATTAAATATATTATATCTAATCTACAATATTCAAAAGTAGTTAATAATTTCTGTCAATAAAAAAATATTTTTTCTTATTTTTTCCTTATATTTCCAAATAACATACATGATAAAAATACTCAAAAAATAAAAAATTATATTTAAAAAATGAATAAACATTATTTTATGAAAAAATAGTTTTATAATTAAAAAAGAAAAAGTTCACAGAAAAACTTGATATTAAAAGAAACAACTCTTTAAGTCATAATCACAAAAAACATAATATATATATTTTAAAAGTAATTGAAACATTTATTAATATCATATAATTTGTAAGATTATTAAAGTAATCTTAATACCATAAACTAAGATATCTTTGATGAACTAAAAATATTTTATAATTCATACTACCAAGATGTTTATTCATTTTTCACAATGTTTTATTAAATTTTTAGTTTTGATTTAATTTTTATATAGGTTTTTAGCAGAATACATAAATAAAAATAAATCTTCAAATTATAATCAAACCTAGTATACCATTAATATTTTCTAGAAGGTTTAATATTTTGATATCTATTTTTAATTATTTTATATATTTATTGAACTTAATATACCTAAAATAAGAATACATAAACCAATATGAGTATTTAAGGTTAATTTATTCAGAATAGTTTTAGTTTATCTTTTAATCAAAAGCGTCAAGTTACTTAACATTTACGAAAAAATAATTATTTTTAAGGATTGATATCCATTGCTAAGTTTTAAAATTCCATCCATAATGTCGGTTTATGAAATTTGTACTTGTTATTACCTTATTTTTCTATTATTTTTAGAAATCAGCAAATATCAAATTATACAAATAGTTTTACCAAAAAAAACAGAATTACATACTTATGCTAAAGAATATTTTTAATTACATAAGAATATGGTATTTAAGGTAAAATTATTCACAATATTTTTAATTTATCTTTTATACAAAAGTGTAATTACTTGAATTTAAAAAATAGTTATTTAGAAGTATTGATATCTAGTTTTAAAATGCTATCAGTAATTTCAGTTTATGAAAATTTGTACTTATTATTACCTTACTTTCTATTGTTTTTTAAAAATCAGCAAGTATCAAAAATTACAAAAAAAAAAAAACAGAATTGCATATTTAAGCTAAAGATTTGGACTAATGCATGAACCAAATTTTGTTTAACTAGACTCAAAGGTAGTTGTACTTAGAATTAAAGAAATATATGTAATTCAATATAACCTACAAAATAAATACATTAAAAATCAAATTAATACACCAAAAATCAAAAAATTTATTGCAAATAACAAAATTAATCAAAATTTTGATTTATCTAGAACAAAAAAAATATGATGGAATTTGGAGAAGCTAATGCAATCCAATATACCAAAGTAATACCAAATAGACTAGATATTATCGTATTATATATCCAAAATTACATGTCTAACTAAAATAATATAATATTTTTAAAAGAAACTATACAGATAAATTATAAAAGTAACTTCAATTTAGAGTCAAATATTAACAGAGTTTTATTATATATTTATTTTGTAAATATTTATAGTCGTGCATGATCTCATGAAAATCACCTACCGTAGTATCCTCTATATACTATATTAGAACTCACTTGACCAATCAAAATGTGACACATGTCAGTGGTTTCAAATTAAAAAAAATGATTCAGTTATAAAAGAAAAATTCAAAATTGTATCACGTTATTTTAAAAAAAAAAAATATTTTGTAACTTTAAAAATTAAATCCCTTTTTCCCCTAACTGTTGTCATCACACGTTCTATTTTTTTTTGTCAGTAACTCCACATATCAATGTTCATCTCCTCAGTTACATTCAATCAGTTTTTAAATTTTCTCTTTAATCCTATTCTCATTTTCTTCTCTATTGTTCCACTTTTTCTTTGTCATTTTTTTTTGGAGTATAGCAAAGATCTTTATTCTAATAACTTCTTCTTTTATTCTGAAAATAATTCTATGTCATTCCTTCTTCATAAATCAAGTTGAACGTTAAGTAAAAAAAATAGGATGACAGTGAAATTAATTGATCCGTGCTTGGCACGGGAGGTAACTAGTATAATGATAATCTAACTTTTACATTTATCACTTATTCACTTTGTAAAAATACAAATGAGCTTTATTTTTAGTTTAAAACTTATATTTTCAATTCATTTATGTCAATATATTTCTAGCTCCAATTATATAGTTGGAATTTTCTAATCACAAAATATTTAAATATTTATTTTTATTTATTTCAGTTACACAAATTAAAATGAGATTTCATGGGGTTAGACTCAGAGGTGGACGTTTGAATATCAATTAATTTTTAGTTTTGATTTAATTTTTTATATAGGTTTTTAGCTGAATACATAAATAAAAAAAATCTTCAATTTATAATCAAACCTAGTATACCACTAAAAGTTTCTAGAAGGTTTAACATTTTGATATCTATTTTTAATTATTTTATATATTTATTCAACTTAATAAACCTAAAATAAGAGTACATAAACCAATATTGGTATTTAAGGTTATCTTCGGAACGACTCAAACTCGATCACCACTTGATCTTTAAAAATGGTTGTTGAGAAAAAAAAAAATATATATATATATATATGAGTATTTAAGGTTAAATTATTCAAGAAATTTTTTTGAATTATATAGAGGTATCTTGGTTCCACAAAAGTGGTCCAGACTAGTCACGTATTGCCACGTGTCGGTCTTCTGTCTCTGGTGATGCCGAAATGTTAATTACCCAGTGGTCGGGACTCGAACCCTAGTAGCTTCACCGTATTGGGTTTTTTCCATCAAGTTATTCAGGATACCTATATATAATTCAGAATATTTTTAGTTTATCTTTTCTACAAAAGTGTTAAGTTACTTAAAATTTACAAAAATAATAATTATTTATAAGTATTAATATCCATTCCTAAGTTTTAAAATTCCATCGGGAATTTCGGTTTATGAAATTTTTTACTTATTATTACCTTATTTTCTATTTTTTTAGAAATCAGCAAATATCAAATTATACAAAAAAAATTACCAAAACAAAAACAAAATTACATATTTAAGCTAAATATTTGGATTAATGCATTAACCAATGTTTTTTTAAATAGACTCAAAAGTAGGGGTACTTAGATTTAAATAAAATATATGTGATTCAATATAACCAACAAATAAATACTTTAAAAAATCAAATTTATATACCAAAAATCAAAATTCTTAATGCAAATAACAAAATTAATCAAAATTTTAATTTATCCAGAACAAAAAAATATATGATTGAATTTGGAGAAGCTAATACAATCCAATATAGCCAAGTAATACTAAGTAGACTGGATACTATCATATTATATTTCCAAAATTACATGTCTAACTAAAATAATATAATATTATCAAAGAGAAATTATACATATAAATTATAAAAAAACTTAAATTTAAAGTCAAATATTAATAAAGTTTTATAATATATTTATTTTGTAAATTTATAGTCATGCATAAGCACATGAAAATCACCTAGTGTAGTAATATAATGATAATCTACTTTTACATTCATCACTTATTCACTTTGTAAAAATACAACTGAGCTTTATTTTTAGTTTAAAACTTATTTTTTCAGTTCATCTATGTCAATATATTTCTAGCTCCAACTATATAGTTGGAACTTTCTAATCACAAAATATTTAAATATTTAATATAAATTTTCATTTTTTACTAATTTCAATTACACAAATTAAAATGAGATTTCATTGGGTAAGAGTCTTGACCTAGCGACTTGACCAAAACTCGGAGATTAATCGGGGATTAATCGGGGAGTAATTTATAAATATTTTTCTTTAATTTCAGATACTTCTAGATATATATACAGATTTATCGACATAGTACAAACAAGGTTGTGTAGCCTAGTGTAAAACATCGAAGGGAAAAAGCTATCATGTCTTGGGTTCAACTACCAGTCTCGTCTCTTTTCATTTTTTGTTTTAGAAAAAAAAAGGAATTGTGATTTGTAAAGATCCCACATTCTGGGCGCAAACTCGGCAACTCGCCCGAGTTTAAGAACACCCGTAAGACTTAGAGGTGTACATTTGAATATCCGTTAAATTTTAGTTTGGCTTTATTCGGGTTTTTAGTTTTCTCAAATGGGGATCATTAACGTTATACTGAAACGAGAATTATGAAGTGGATACAGATGAGCATTACCAGCCAAAATCGCAAAAATGAAATCTCTCTTCCTCTGTACATGAGGCCCATCTTCATACTCACTGTTTGTCCAAATCCTCTTTTGAGGTTTTGTTTTTTATTGATTATTCCTTTTGTTTTGTAATTTTATTTTATCTTTTTGAGGAAATATAATCTTTGTTTAAGTTATATACTTCTCCTTTCCCTGAAAGGCTTTTAGACAGTTGTGTTCATGAATTTAGTCTTCATAATAAGATTGTCTGATTGCCTCCAACAAACCAAAAGTTACAACCAATAGATCATAACTAGTTATTACATGTCTTAACATAAACTAAATGAAATAAAGACTTTAAAGATCAGCAATAACACAGAACTAATGTTCTAACGACATCTTTCTAGTTATTTTGAGTGTCAATAGAGAGAAGCATCAGAGTAGACGAAACTTGCATTTGACTAATGTTACTTTGAATCTTACCATGCCTGTTCATCATCTTATCTTCATATTCCTTGAGTTCCTCAAGAGAAAGCTCCTCAATGGGCTTGTCAAACTTCTCTTCTCCAGCAGGTTCAAGCTGATTCTGAAAATCTTCGCCTCTTTTCTTCACAGCTTCAACTTGTTCCATGATCGAGTTGAGGCGTTTACATATCCTCTTCTCGTGTCTAGCTCTGTTGCCTCTACCATTGCTTTGATGGTTCACCGGTATCTGAGTCTTCGGATTCGTTGTTATAACGTTCTGCAACCAAATCAAAACTCGGTCTCCCGTAGGCATAAGGTTTGTTTCCAGGAGAGAATACAAGTATACCAACCTCAGCGTTGCACAGAGTCGCAATCTCAGCAGCTTTCTTGAACAAACCCGATCTACGTTTTGAAAACGTGACCTGCTTTGTGTTTGTGTCTTGCACTTTCTCCATCTTAATCTTTCTCCTACCCATTTTTTCTTTGCTTTTGTTTATGTTTTCAAGTTACTGTATGATCTGTTTCAGTTATTTCTTTATGTATTTATAGTAGTGAATGTGTGAAGAGTTTTCATTGAACCTCGTCATCATATTAAAGTGTAGTTTAAGTAAGTCAATTTTGCATAGATACATACTTAGAGTTACAGCAGAACCTCTATAAATTAATACTCGATAAATTAATATACACTAAATATCTCTATAAATTAATATAATTTTATAGTCTCAAATTGAGTTTTTGGTTCAATTAGTATATCTATAAATTAATATCTTTCTAAATTAATAAAAAAATAAAATTTTGGTGTATTCCCAACATTATTAATTTATAGAGGTTTTACTGTATTGGTAAAAATTTTGAATTACCTTTTAGAGCATTGAATACTTTCTACATATTCAATCAATATCCTTGGATTTTTTACTATTGTTAGTATTATTTTACAAGTGGACCTCTTATTAAATTTTAGTTTGAACTACTTCAAAAGAACTTTACAAAGCTGACAAAAAAATACCTTACCAAATTAGTTTATTTACAATAAAGCTACTTTGAACAAAAAAACAAAACTTCTATATATGATTCCAATTTCAGCACTAAATATATATTGAAAAACAACCGTATTATAATATATCTAACTTCTACATTCATCACTTATTTACTTTGTAAAAATAAAAATGGGGCTTTATTTTTAGTTTAAAACTTAGATTTTTTCATTCATTTATGTTTATATATTTCTAGCTCCAATTATATAGCTGGAACTTTACAGTCACAAAAATCTATAATATTTAATTATTGTATTTTTATTTATTTATTTCAGTTACATAAACTAAAATGAGATTTCATATGGCTGGACTTAAGGATGGGTGCTCGGATTCCAGGCATCTATTTAAATTATGTAATGAAACTCAAAAATCCAAGTATACCTTCAAATTCTTAAAATACAGAAACAAAAATAATATATAGCATATAAATTTAAATAATATATAATGAATACCTAAAATAAAAATGAAAATTGGTAAATTTTATATAGTTGGATAATTAGAAGGTATGTTGCGTATTTTGTATTTTGAATAATCTTTTAATATTTTGATAATTATTTTTGGCTGGTTCCAAGTATTTAGGATGATTCTGAAAAATTTCAAATACTCTTTAGATATTAGGTCTAAACTAATTAATATATTTAAATGCATAGCTATCATTCAAGAATTTTTAGTATCCAATTTATCCTACTTCAGGTTGGATTTGATTTTCCGAATACAAAATTTTTAAATATGAATGGATATTTTACCGTTTTAGTTCGGATTTGATACGACTTTTTGGATTGAATTTGTTTCTGCTTTTCGGGTTTGAATATATTACTCAGTCATAATTGGACTTTATATCGTTTAGACCACAGATAAATCGAAACATCATCAAAACCAAACAATATAGCAATCTCAATTTGGATTTACGTTTCTCTATTAGTGGTGACGCTATATATTGTCGACAAAGACACTTTCATGTCTACTAGGTTCACAATATATATCTTACACCTATCAAATTGCAAGATATCAAATTTATATTGTAATAAGAGTTTACTCTCTCCTAAAGGGTACCCCTTCATCATTTTTATGGATTCCACAAAAATATTTAAATTCTTAATTATATAATTTTAATTGATAATTTTTTTCTAATTTTTCTTATATATATATATGATTGTATATATTGGGTTGGTACATTATTTTCCAAATATAAAAATAAAAACCATACGCATACTAATACCGAACATGTAATAAAACATATACAAAGTGACCATTTGTGTTTAAAAAATCTAGTTATCTTGGAGAAATGAATCGTCAACCGAGAAAAACATTTGTTAAGTTTTCACATTGGCATACATATATCTAAGCAAGATGGGCTAAACATCTTAACTAACGCAGTAAACATAAACATGCCCAATGATCTTTTTTCTTTATCGACGATCTCATCATTCTCGTGCACAAGATCACTTTCTCTTGATAGATCCACTTGACCCTGACCCGATTCTAGAATATTCATAAACTGGCCTCCTCTTGAAACTGGAATGACCGTAGGAGTTCCTTGTCGGTGTAGTATATTCTCGACCTCCTTAACAATTATAATGTACTCTCGTGGCTGCAAAAAGAAAATGTTCAGACACTACCGGAACTGAAGCTAACCGCGATATCCTTTATAGATTTGGACCTCGAGATAAATAAATAATATACAGAACATATAGTAAGGGTTGAGAGGTCTTTGACCTTTTCTTGTCAAAGGTCAAACCAGTTTTGCAAGATAGAGGATTGAACTTTTGGTTCTTGGAACAACAAATCTCTTTGTGTGTTTCCTCTAGATCTAGAACTCTATAACCTTTAGAAATTGAGATGAAAAGAAAATACTTTATAGAATAGAACAAAGTAACAAGAAAAGTATGCTAAGCTTTTCAAGTACAAAAGGTATCAAAACAATAAAAGCATCTAAAGAACAAGAAAGCATGTTTAGCCAAACAAAATTGCAAAAACTATAAATAAGAGTTCCATTAGGTTAAAGACTCGTCAGGGGAATTTTTGTAATACTGGGAAGACTTGGGCTTCAAGTCGGCCAAGTTGAACTTGCTCTCCACACATCGTATCGATTGATGGTACATGGTGTACATCGATTGATGGAGTATCTTGACTTCATCTTCGATAAAAGCGTCATCGATCGATTACACAGGGTGTGTATCGATTGATATGTGTCCTCATTGTCTGATCTTCATAGTCATCTCGGAAAATTCTTCTTTAAGCTCCAAAAGGGCACTTAAATCATCATTTTACTCCAAAGTGCTCCTAGACCTGAAAACATACCTAATAGACTCCAAAACATATATAAAACTCATAAAAACATATCAATACCATGGCGAAAAGTGGGTCAAAATCATGGTTTATCACTCTTCTTTCTAGAATTCTCGATTACTCAAAATCATGACTCATCCAGACGAGGAGTATAGGGAGATGAAGGCTTTGAAGAGAGAATTCGACATGTGTGGCTTCGTGGCGGATGCCTAGTGTGGGATTCCGACCAGATGCCCTTGTGGGGGTAGAATCATGAACGAGGTGTCTCGGGACCTTAAGTATCCAACCGGTTTTGATACTTTACTGGGGAGAAAATACTTCACTTGCAAAACATTTTAGGTAATTTATGGATACTTTCGGGGTTTATTTATGTGCAGATTTTGATACTTTTCAGTTTCACGTGTAGAATGATGGCTTCCATTTCTGTCAACCATGGGTCTTCGGAGTCCAGGAAGAGGTCGAAATGTTAAGGAAGCGTGTGGATGCGATGGATAAGGAGATTTCCGAACTGAAGTATGAACTGAAGTATTAGCTTACCCGTCCGAATCCTACCACTCCATTAGATTCGGATTATGTTCCTCTTTTACCAATCTCTCATCTTATGTATTTATGGATTCATGTTATGTTCACCCAAACATCTATCTATTTCAGTTACGTATGAACTATTCGTTATGAACTCGGCATTCAACTCATCCTATGTTAGATTGTTATGTTTTCGAAGGAAGTTAAGTTGAAAGTGAAACTTTGAAAGTTTCTCCCAATCTCCCTCTTTTTTGAGATTTTTGAAGGAAGTTAGGTTTACGAAATTAGACTAAGTTGAAACTGAAACTTTGAAAGTTTCTCCCAATCTCCCTCTTTTTGGAGTTTGATTAAGTCTTAAAAGAGTTCGTCTTAAAAACACATAAGTCTTAAATAACTTAAGTTTTAAACAATAAACATGCAAGTCATACGGAAATTCAAATATGTCATACAAACCGAATAGAGTTCAACCACATTAAAACAACTACAAACGGATTTTACTCCATCTTCTTACCTAACTTCTTTGTCTTACTCTTCTTCAGCTTCAGGGGTGGTTTCTTCTGGGCTGCCTTATTAGTTTCTGCCTTCTTAGCTGCTACCTTCTTAGCTGCGGCCTTCTTAGCTGCCTCCTTCTCAGCTGATATCTTCTTAGCTGCCTCCTTCTCAGCCGTTGCCTTCTTAACTGCCTTCTTCTCAACTGCCTTATTTGCACCTTTGTTCTTCTTCCCTGCAGCCTCTTCCTCTGCTACCTCTTCCTCTGCTGCCTCTTCCTCCGATGCATCCTCATCTGCGGCCTCCTCTTCCTCCGATTCCTCCTCCTCCTCTCCCTTCTCCCCCCCAAAACTCATGCTTCTTGTATTAACGGGACTCCTCACTTTTCCTAAACCCTTTGCCTTTTTTGAAGGCTCTGCTTCTTTTCCATCATCTATTCTCCCCCTTTTTTTCTTCTTCTTTGCCTTCTCAGCCTCTATCTTCTCAGCCTCTGCCTTCTCATGCTTCTCACATGACCAATCATCTGTGCAGTATCTTCATCCATGTTATCATCAACATCACCATGTTCCTTCTGCACTTCGTTTGTAACATCGCGAATGTAATTATTTACATCATCTTCTTCCTCTGACTCCTTACTCTCTTTATCACTACCATCCTCTTCCTCCGATGCCTTATCAACATCATCCTCTTTGTTCGACCCCTTATTCTCCTCCGACGAATTATCACCACTCGACGTAAGACTTTTCACTTCGTTTTCTAGAAGAGTTAGCTTGTCAGACAATGAAGAGACTGTTTTCTTCAAATTCTTCACAGCATCTTCGACTGCTTTCATAAGTTGACCGTCCATCGCTTTTAAAGCCTCAGGTCCAGTATCCTCCACCGAATTTGCATAAGCCTTACCAGATTGCGCATTATTCGATTGTCCTCCGATAATATCGGTGGGACCTTTAAGCTTTGCTGTGTGAGCTTCACAATCGATGCGGAACTGTTCTTCAAAGAAAACTTGTGTCGAGCCTTTCTGTAATATCTTCGACCAACGATCAACTGCTTCATCATCGGAGTCATCGGCCCAACAACATTCCTTGTCCATCCCTATGGTTTCCAGAAGTTTCTTCTCAGCTGCTTTTGCTACCAAGATACTCTCAATATCCTGTGATAAATACACAAAAAACATTAACTGCCTTAATTTCACCAAGTTTTCATAAGTCTCATAAGTCCCTTCACCAAGTTTTCATGGTTTCACCAAGTTTTCATCAGTCGAATTAACAAAATTATTTCACCTTTGTATCAGTACCAAGTTTATCGTTCATAGAATTAAGACTGAATTCCTTGGTTCCACTTTTGCGTTTGTACTCCATCTTGCACATCCGCGGGCAATCAGGGCGTGCACCAATCACATTTTCTCGAAAATGGTTCCTTAAGTTTGGGATTGCCTCAAAGGCCAACAACTACGAACACACAAAAAATAAACATTAACATCAATTTAACAATAACACAACTAAGTACAAGAGAGCCTAAAAATACCTCCAAAGGAATAGGAAAGCTTGTAAAAACCCAACTCGTCGGCGTAACCCCGTCGGATTTCTCCAAGAACCTAGAGATATCCTTCAAGTTATGTTCGAATGCATACTGCCCCCAAGGAAACGTTAAACACGCATCTAGGTCATCAACAACATTCAGGAAGAAACTGTCCACATGTGATGCTGCGTCACCAGTCTTTCGGCCTCCGACGAGGATGCTGGCTAATAAGTACAGAACGGCAATCTTCTTACGATCCTCAGATGGCTTTGATTTCATTGAAAACATCTGCTTCTCCACGTCAGCGTATGTTACCCTTTTCAGTATAGTCCAGAAATGAGTCCTAATTCTCTGAGCGAGTATCGGATTGGGACGCCATTAACGATAAACCATAACTCATTTTTCTTTGCTACACAAGCTGATCGCAAAATGAGAAGCCACAGTCCCATCCACTTATGCTTTCGGTTTTTGATATGGAAGAAATGTTGGAACTGTGGGTGCTCTATGAACCACACCATCTCCTTCTCTTTCAGGATTGTTTGCATATTTCTTAAGCAAGTGTCAATGTAACATTCTCCTGAAAGCTTTAAAGACTTTTGATATTGGCTTGAAGGAAATTAAAACTTCAGCGGTTGCATGCCTTCATGTTTGTCATCTACAACATGCACTCAAGTGAATACCGGATCACATACGACATCTTACAATCATCAACATATAGTTTCACAAACTTCGACTTAGTTCAGCAATCACTCATTTAAAGTTTTTCTTGATTTCACAAGGTTTGTACATCTATATTGTTGCAGTTCCACTCAGATTCACAAAGTCATCAACGCATTATAAGTTTCACTTTGTTTCTCCAAATTACACTAACTTAAATTGCACTTAGTTTTCCAAATTTATCTAATCTCTTCATATCATCTTTCCTACTTACCGACTCTGCATGCGACTCAGTTCCATGTGGTCGTACAATTATCGTCGTTTCATCGTGGCGACGAGGCTCCATTTCCTCTTCCACTTCTTTCGGCTCATTCTCTTCTTCTCTGTCTTTATTCTCTTCGTCTACGGCTTCTTTCTCTTTTCTCCTTCGTATACGGCTTCTTTCTCTTTTTCGTCGGTTTCCGGGGCGACAGATTTGTCGATGTGGCTTGGGTTTGCTTCATCTCCGGATAATGTAACCATAGCCGTGTCATCTCCTCCTACACTACTCGAGCCATCTTCTTTTGACTTCGAATCGTCTCGATTCAACATGATTTTGTTTTGACTAAGGTTTTCAGAATTTTGATTTGTGCGAACGGTCGACAAAGGGAGAAATTAGGAGTAATTAGTGAAACATATTATTTATTTTTACAAGTTCCATTTATTATTTTCTTTTCACCCTCATTCCAATTTTCAACCAATAAGGGGAAACTTATTCGGGAATTCAAAATCTGGAAGTGGGTATCCGATTGTTATGGGTCGGTTCAGGGTCCGAGTTTGGATAGTCGTAGGTAGAGTTGTAATTATCTAAGTTTCTCTTGGTTTCGTGATCTTTTAATAAATTTTCTGATTTAAATAAAGATATATTAAATTCCAAATCCGGTCAGTTTTGGTTACGAATATCTCAGCTCTTTTTTTCGGCAGGAGTACCTGAGCGTTTGACTCGGTCGAAACTGATAATTCGACAAAAAAGTTTAACCATGCAAATAAGGTTTACATCCATATATATATATATATATATATATATATATATATATATATATATATATATAACTTCAGTTCCTATCTAACGGCCCTGTTTTGTTTTGATTGATCCATAACCTGACGGCCGTTGTATCGCATGATCTAATGGTTGAGATTGATCATTTGACAGACATTAATCATGGTTGCAAAATAAGCATTACAATTATGCGCATAAAAATCAATTCGTAAAGTAGTAGCCCCTGGATCAAATGAACGGGTGGTCGAGAACACGTTTCAAACATATATACAACCAGGTGATACTCTATAATATTTACAAAATATATTACTTATAATAATTAATTAATATTTATTTTAGTTTATAAGTTCGTTTTATAAACCAGTTGTTTCGCTTGGTTGGGCCTAAAATGTCCGATTTATCAGTTTATCTAGAAAAATAATTGGAGTTTTATGTATAAAAAGAAAAATAAAAACATTTAAAATAGGCATTTAGTTTTTTTTTTTAACTAAGCATTTAGTTTCGTGTATAAACAACTTGACCGACTCAATTATTTTGGATATCTTAAATTAATTTTATTCATCTCAACTAAACTAAATATCCATTTTATTATATTTTATATAGGCTAAAAGCTTACTAACTATTAACTACATTTAATTTGGTTAATTGTCTTGCATTCATAATTTTTTTTTGTTAAATTATATATAATTTGATATACGTTATTTTGAAGAAAAAAAAGAAACATTGTCAGTTCGGAGTTGCATAAATGAACATAAAAGATAATATTTGAAAATTTATGCATGTAAAAAAATATTTATGATGAAACCAATTTCATAAAAATAATTAATATATAGACTTCTTTTACTTATTAGTTTTGAGTCGTTTGCAATTTATATACATAAAAATAAATAGAACACTATATAAGTAATAATATGTTGTTGACTAAAATACGTTCTGATTTTGAATATATGAATCAAGATCGGTTTAATTACTAATTATTAAGTAATTTGAATTTTATATATTTGTCTAGTTGAACAATAACAATTTTTAATTCTAATTAGGTTTAAAACTGATTATTATTTTGTATTTGTTTTAATTTTAAGTCTTAGATATGAATATATATATATATATATATATATATTTTTTTTTTCTTTAAATACATTTTTTGAACCTAGGTTTTATTTTATATTTTTTTCTTATAGATATTTACCTTTTTATTTATGTTGGTTCATAAAAATACAAAAAAAAAATTGGTGTATATATAAATTTTATATATTAATAATAGAAATTGCATTTTAGTATTTATGTGGATTTCTAAAACTAAAAAGAAAACTAAAATTAAAACCCTATTTATAAATTTAATAAGCAAAAAATAAATAAAAATAATTTTAGTAATGTTAATTATGTATATATATTTATTAAGATTAATTTAGTAACTGACCAATCGAAAAATTAACATGAGATTGACATGTATGAAAGAGATATATCTTCTTCGTGAACGGAAGGACAAGTTCAAACACCTCACATTGGAGAAAGGGTTCTGGACTGCAGCCAGCATATGATTGAAAATATTGTGGAACGGATAATTTCACGGGACTATAAGCTCCAATGACACCAAGGGGATGGAACTCTACTATGGAGGTTTCAGGCGTGTGGTTAAAGCTTGTCTCCAGTGACTTGTACATTGCTTCTACACCTTGGAACTTATCTTCCATTCGAGTTGCCAGATTCGAAAGCTCGCTTCGTTCTTTAGTGGAACCCATGAGAAGGAAAAAAAAAGAGGATAGAGAGCAATGCTCTGATACCAATTGATAAAAAAAGTATTGTGTTCTTATTTTCTTTCAGTTTCAGTTTGTTCAATTATGCTATCCTAAAGCTTTAACCACAAATAGAAAACAAATAGCAATAAAAATAGAAAGAAACTAAACTTCATCTTCACGTCACCTACTTGCGAGTTGGTATTCCGGTCCGGTTCAACACGCGCCGGTTCGGTCCTGCCCTGTTTGAGCTTGTTTTCTAGCTCGTCTTACTTTCAAGTCATTGTTGGAGAGGGATCGAACACCCTCCCACAAGGCCCATCGGATAACAGGCTTCGGCCCATCTGCAGCCGGGTCGATTAAAGTTCAATCGAAACGGGAGATTGAACCGGAAGTTTGAACTACCGGTTTGATTCATTAACCGGCCAGCTAACCGAGTCGAGCCTACTTCTGAAGATTATCTCTGGCCCAAAAGCCCATCGAGCTCAAGGCCGATTTTGGGCCCTTTGGACTAACTTTAGGGCGAACGAAGACGAGAACGGACTCAATAGTATAAAAGGGAGACAATAGCGAAAGGAAAGGGGATCCGCAAATAGAAACAAGAATACTGACGGCAAGATCTTGGGTTTAACGATTGATCGATCTCCCTTGTATTCTCGTCGGAGCTTCCTTAAGAACTCCGACCTTCCCGTTTTCTCAGAACCTCTTTGTAATCACTTTCGTCATCACATATTGATTAATAAAACGTCTTCTTAAGGCCCCACAAATCGAGTTTAGTTTCTTTGTTTATCGATCGAACATACTCAGATTAAACATTTGGCGCCCACCGTGGGGCCATACGAAGTAGCGTTAACGAAATCAGTATGCCTCCCGACGACTCTCAAACCGACGACGCACCGGCACAGAGACCGGTCGCCGCGACTCCGACGGCCGACGATATGATGCAGCGCATTATGAACCACCTCCAACGGCAAGAGGAAACCAACAAAGTCATGAACGAGCGATTAACTGCACTTGCTGCTGCTCTCGCCGCGACAGACGGTGATGCCGGAGACACGGAAACGGCGAGACGATGACTGCTCTTTACCTCAACGAATCCGACGCCTGCCGGAGCCGGTCCTGCGATTGGTGGCGCAGCTAATGAAACTGACCTCGCCGGTCAAACGACCGACGGACTTGACGCAGCCACTAAGCCCAGATCGACGAGTTGAGAAAATCGATGAAAGATATTCACTCTAAGATACACCATGTCATAACCTCCGCCCCAGAGATCGAACGCGTTCTCGCTACCACGCTAAAGAACCCGTTCATGAAGCGGATTACAGATACCAAAATCAAGAAAATTAACAAGCTCCGTCTCCCGACGTATGCCGGCGAAACAGATCCGACGGACCACGTGACAGCGTTCAATATAGCGATGGGGAGGACAAACTTCTCTGACGAAGAGAAAGACGAGGGCTTTTGCCAACTTTTCATCGAAAGCCTCTCTGGACCGGCGCTAACCTAGTTCTTGCGACTGACCGAAGGGTCGATTGACAACTTCCACGATCTGTCGGCGCAGTTTTTGAAACACTACATTATGTTCACTCGCCAAGAAACGACCTCGGCAGACTTTTGGAAGATGTCACAATCGGCCTCCGAAAGCCTCAAGGATTTCATGGAAAAGTTCAAGAAGGTGGTGACACAGATCGAGATCCCCGACCAAACAGCCGTCAAAGCTCTACGAAATGCATTATGGATACACTCCAAATTTAGAGACGATCTCTACTCCAATCCCACGATCTCCCTCCAAAACGCCCTACATCGCTCCCAAAACTTTTTCCGGCTGGAAGAGGACAAGCGATCGTTCATCAAAAAACAAAACGAGCTAAAGCAAGCGGCCTTGAAAGCAGCCGAAGGTCACCCCAAACCTAGGCAGAACGCATCCTACAGCAAATCGGACAAAAAGAAAGGCCTCGTCAACGTCATCCCAGATGAAAAACAGCCGGACCCGGAATTAGCCGTCCGAGGACAGTGGAGTAACAAATGGACATTGGAAGTTGACGGAAAGAAGCAGGCCGCCCGAACGAATCCGGCCAATAGTGTGTACGACGCAACCAAGTGGTGCGGATACCACAAAGCGTACGGAAATGAGACGAAGGAATGCAATCATCTCAAAAACTTCCTCATGACGAGTTTCGTTGAGAAGCACGCTCATCCCGAACCTCCGAAGCAACAGCCCGAGGCGAATACAAAAAGCACGGGAAAGAGCAAAGACATGAAGGGTAAAGACCGCAGCAATTCGGCCAATCGATCTCCCCCAGAGGAAGATATCACCCCTTCGAACGAAGATGAGTCTGGATCTGACGAAGAGAAACCCACATCCCGCCGAAAGATCTTTACAATCAGGACGACTCATGCGCTCTCCCTGACCGACGATACGTCGGCGAAGGAAGGACAATCTGATTCATCTACCTCGGAGAACACGCAGGAAGACGATCTGCGGTTACAACACGATCTGCGTGACTCTCTCAAACGGAAGAACGCGAAAATGAACATTGAACCTTCTCCTGAGAACCCGCAGCGGACGATCGCAACTTCGAAAGTCAGGAAACTGAATACGCTGGACGCTCGCCATCGCCTGGACGCTAAGAAACGTGACCTTCGATCAATAATCAACTCACGTGTTGGTGACTTGCGCAACAAGCTCAATCGATCGACTGACGCCAAGAGTAACAAAAAAATGGAGGATCTACGTGCGCAATTGAACGATGCCCGATTGAGATGCTCAAGCGCGCCCAAGCGGTTAAACATGATCTTGGGAGGATCACCTCCCCATATCGACTCAGTCCGTTCAGTTAAGGACTTCCGCAGGAGAGCAGTCACTGCACAGAACCGATGCACCATCTGGGAGAACGTCCCCCAGATTACCTTCTCCGCTGAAGACGCCAAAGGAGTTCACATGCCCCATAACGATTCCCTTCTCATCGAGCTCGGAATTGGTGATTGCGAAGTAACTAAAGTCCTCGTCGATAGCGGGAGTTCGGTCGACCTCATCTTCAAAGAAACTCTTGAGAAGATGGGGATCGATCTCCGCAAAATCAAGCCTTCCGCGCGATCTTAACAGGATTCAACGGATCATCAGAAACGATGCTCGGCACCATACGACTACGGGTCCACGCTCATGGCATAAACAAGAACGTCAAGTTCTCAATAATCGACATGAAAACTCCATACAACGTGATTCTCGGAACACCATGGATCCACTCGATGAAGGCAATTCCGTCGACCTATCACCAATGTGTTAAGTTCCCCGGAACGGACGGTCGAATAATCACCCTACGCGGAGATCAACCAGCCGCCCGCGACCTCCTCGTTGCGGAAATAAAGCTCCGCCGATCGCCCTGCCACGTGAATGCCATCACTAGACCAATCCAAAAAATCGCTCCCTTCCAAGAAGAGATTCTGGAGGTACCCATCGATGGAAACGACCCAAGCAAAACCGTCCTAATAGGCGCTCAACTGCCGACCGATACGAAAGACATGATCATTTATTTCTTAAAGGAAAACGCATCAACTTTCGCTTGGACGACCGCCGATATGAAAGGGATAAGCCCTTCCATTACGACTCAGGAGCTGAACGTCGACCCAACAATCAAACCAGTTTGACAGAAAAAGGAGAAAATTGGGACCCGAGCGTTCAAAAGCAGTAAACGAAGAGGTCTACCAATTACTCAGCGCAGGGTCGATCGAAGAAGTTAAGTACCCCGAGTGGTAAGCAAACCCCGTCGTGGTAAAAAAGAAGAACGGGAAATGGCGTGTGTGTGTCGATTTTACCGATCTAAACAAAGCTTGCCCAAAGAATAGCTTCCCCCTCCCACATATTGATCGCCTAGTCGAGTCAACGGCCGAAAATGAATTGTTGTCGTTTATGGACGCCTTTTCGGGATACAACCAAATTATGATGGATCCTCACGATTGGGAAAAAACGGCATTCATCACGGACGTAGGAACATACTGCTACAAAGTTATGCCCTTCGGACTCAAGAACGCCGGCGCAACCTATTAGCGCCTGGTCAACAGAATGTTCGCCGACCGACTGGGAAATACAATGGAAGTCTACATTGATGACATGATAGTGAAATCCCGCCGGGCGATCGACCACCTCAGTCACCTGATTGACTGCTTTCGAACGCTGAACGAATACAGCATGAAGCTCAATCCGGCTAAATGCACGTTCGGAGTTACGTCAGGCGAATTTCTCGGTTACATCGTGATGCAGAGGGGAATCGAGGCAAATCCGAAGCAAATCTCCTCTATCCTTGATCTGCCGAGTCCCAAAAATAGTCGAGAAGTGCAAAGGCTAATAGGAGAGTGGCAGCGCTTAACCGATTTATCTCACGGTCGACCGACAAGTGCCTCCCTTTCTACAACTTGTTGCACGGCAATAAGAAGTTTGTTTGGGATGAGAAGTGTGAAGAGGCGTTCAACCAACTGAAGCACTACCTCACAACACCCCCCGTACTGGCTAAACCAGAAAAAAGAGACACACTTTACCTTTACATCGCGGTCTCCTCGATAGCCGTCAGTAGTGTCCTCGTCAAGGAAGATCGCGGTGAACAGCAGCCAATCTTTTATACAAGCAAGCGGATGACTGACGCTGAGACGCGATACTCGACCCTCGAAAAGATGGCCCTGGCGGTCATCACTTTGGCACGAAAGCTCAGACCCTATTTCCAATCTCATTCGATTGTCGTCTTAAACAATCAACTGTTGCGCACGATCATGCAGAATACCAACCAGTCAGGTCGACTGTCGAAATGGGCAATCGAACTCAGCGAACACGACGTCACGTACCAAGGCAAGCCGGCCGAAAAATCGCAAGTTCTAGCCGATTTTATCATCGAGCTTCCCCCAGAACTCGAGCAGGATCTTGTCTTGCCAACGAGCATTTGGATACTGCATGTCGATGGATCATTCTCAACGAAAGGGTCCGGAATCGGCGTCCAACTACAATCGCAACCGGGCGAATTGATTCGCCAATCATTTCGACTCGATTTCACAGCGTCCAACAATGAAGCAGAGTACGAATCTCTCATTTCCGGCCTACGCCTCGCCGAGGCTGTTGGCGCCAAGAGAGTCCATGCATACTGCGACTCTCAGTTAGTCGCTAATCAATTTCAAGGAGACTACGACGCAAAAAACGACCGAATGGATGCGTATCTCCGCATAGTTCAAGACCTCGCCAAAGGGTTTGAGTCTTTCGAACTAACTAAAATTCCTCGCGGAGAGAACGTTTGCGCGGACACTTTAGCCGCACTCGGAAGTAACCTCCGCGATCAGGTAAGCCGGACGATACCCATTCAACATATCGACCGACCGAGCATTTCGCCTCCTTCGGAAGATGGCGCAATCATATCATCGGTCTCCAAAATCGATGGTATGGAAATCGATGGGTCAACCGATGACACGAACGCGCAACCCCTCGATTGGAGGATCCCTTTCCTTGATTATTTAATCAGAGGAACGCTACCAACGGATAAGTGGGAAGCACACCGACTGAAGGCCAAATGCTCGAACTACGTCGCAATGGAAGGAAAAATCTATCGCCGGACAGCCAATAATGTCTTTCTAACATGTATCCATGGCGAAGAAACTCGTCTGGTCATGGCCGAAACCCACGATGGAGCAGGTGGAAATCACTCTGGCGGGAGAGGACTAGTCCTCAAGATTAAGGGTATGGGACACTTCTGGCCAACCAAGGTCTCTGATTGTGAAGCTTATGCCCGGAAGTGCGTCCAATGTCAACGACATGCTTCGAACATACATTCGCCCACCGAGCTGTTGCGAACAACAGCGGCACCATACCCGTTTATGCGATGGGAGATGGATATCGTTGGCCCCTTACCCAATTCCAGGCAACGTAGGTTCGTTCTCGTCATGACGGACTATTTCACCAAGTGGGAAGAGGCGGAAGCTTTCGTCCACGTAACTGATAAAGAAGTTCTAAACTTTGTCTGGAAGAACATCATATGCCGACACGGCCTCCCATACAAAATAATCACCGACAACGGTTCTCATTTCATTTCGCACAACTTCTGCGGCTTCTGTGATAGATGGGCGATCCGCCTTAACACATCGACCCCCCGTTACCCACAGGGTAATGGACAAGCGGAAGCAACGAACAAGACGATCGTCGATGGGATCAAGAAACGCCTTGATCTCAAAAAAGGACATTGGGCAGACGAACTTGACGGAGTTCTTTGGTCCCACCGAACGACTCCGCGAAGTGCGACTGGTCAAACGCCCTTCTCATTAGCCTACGGAGTTGAAGCAATGGCCCCGGCGGAGGTCAATGTCACTAGTTTTCGTCGAGCGAAGATGCCACAAAACGTCGACCTGAACAAAGATATGATGCTCGACGCCCTCAATGCGATCGAAGAACGACGAGATCAGGCTCTCCTACGCATTCAGAATTATCAACACCTCGCCGAAACCTATTACAACAAGAAAGTACGAGCGCGACCATTGGAGCTCAACGATCTCGTCCTAAGGAAAATGTTCGAAAACAACAAGGAATGGAAAGCCGGCAAACTTGGAGCCAACTGGGAAGGGCCATACAAGATAATTGAAGTCGTTAAGCCGTGAGTCTATCGGTTGGAAACATCCTCCGGAGAGTGATTACCACGATCTTGGAATGCCTCGAATCTCCGTAAATATTATTCTTAAGTCGAAACTAGCGATTTATAACCAAAAAAAAAAAAGGAGGACGATCGATATCACTTGCCACTTCTCCGAGAAAGATGATCAGTCGTCAAAAAAAAAAAAAAAATAGAAGACCGGATGATCGATATCACATTTGCCACTTCTCGGAGAAAGTAAATGATATGTCGCCCGGCCAACTCGAACTACGAATGGCTTGATCCCTCTCTCGGGGGTACGTAGGCAGCCTCTCACGAGGTCCAGCTATAACTTAAACAAAAAAAACACACACGCTCTACTCCGATCACGTCGTCTCAACGACAACAGTCGAAAGAATAACACTCAAGTCTGTTCTATCGATCGGACAAACGAACTCCAAGGCTTCTTGACTGACCGACTTCGGCCACTCGTCAATTATCCTCATGCGTTGGAGAAATCTGATAGCCATACCAAAAACCAAGAAAAGAGTCCCCAACAAAGGACGACCGATCGACGATAGTGCCAGCAATACAGCTGCTATTCCGATCAGTCACCACTCCGAATAAATTTCATACTACCGAGAACCATCGCTTAAAGCTGGCCGGCCGACCGACAAATAAACGACAATCGATCAAACAGCGACGCGACCTAAGGCTGGCATAATCAACAAAGAGCACTCACGTCATAATCCAATTCAGAACCGGAAGCTGGCCGACCGATCGATATCAGCACGAATGAAGTCCGATTAATCAATCGCTCGGCCTCGGAGAAATATGACGACCGTGACCGCCACGATCAAATGCAAGAGAATTTTGGCAACGTGCGATTCCTATACCAAGCCGGCCACCGATCGATCGATTCAACGTGGATGGGCAAATCGAACAAATTTTCTATCTACAGATATCGAAAAGAGAAAGGCATAGCGGAAAGTCTAAGTTCGAATAATTTCGTAAAGAAGACAACAACAAGAGGACCACGATAAGGTGGAACCGAATCCCCAAGTACATGATACAAAAGGCCGAAATACCAGAAGGCAAATAAAAGATAAAGTAAAGCAACAACAACAGACGAATCAAGCACTTGGTTCAACCGGATCGACGACCGACTGCTTGGTGGAAACCTCTACCCTCTCTGTCGGACCTTCCTTCTCCTCGACCACCTCGGCGCCAGCTGCACAACTCGAGGCATATTCCGCATTAGTATCTGACGAACGGACATCATCACGTGAACCCGGAGCGTCGGTAGCACTCCCAACGATGCCCAGAGAACAGAGAGAAACCGCGATCGCGGAATCAACTACTCCCAAGTTCGTCCCGAACTGATCGAGGCCCTGAAGCGGTCCAGAATGAGGAGGAGATAAAGAGATCCCGCTCCGTAATTTCCTCATCATCGACCTCTTCGACCTCGCGCTTGAACTTCTTTTCGTTAAACGTCAAAGTATCCCTCATCCTCTTTGGAACCTCCAAGCCCCATGTCTCTAGTACATCCAACGACTGCAAAGTCCCCGAAGCTTGAGAATGAAAACAAAGCTTCGTCTCAAGCTCATCCCGATCGGCCATTTACTTCCGAAATTTGTTAAAACGAGCGGTCGCGACTGTCATGAGGCGGCCTCTCTCAGATATAACTTCGCGAATACGAGCCTGTTTCATGAAGTCCATCACCTTCTTATGCTTCTCGGCCTCCTCAACTTTCTCTCGCTCCAGCTGCGCGATTTTCGTTCGAGCGTTCTCCAAGTCCTCCTCAAGACCATCGACTCTCTCGATAGCTTGCTTGCGTTCACGCTGATTCCGACTTCGTTCTGCAGCCGTTTCCTTCGTCTTTTCCGAAGCACTCTTCCGGGCTTTCTCCAACTCAACATCCTGTGCCTTGATCACCTTTTCGGCCTTGTCGAGGTCAGATGCCATCTTCCGCATAGCAAGCTCATAATCCAGGACGAGCTGGTTCTTACGAGCAGAGGTCTGCAAAGACAAAGACAATAATGATCACACGTGGCCGATAAATAACAAAAAGAGAAGAAAGGATGAACGATCGGTTAAATATAAAAAGAATTGGTACCATAGCATCCGCACGAGCCGACTCAGCAAACTTATCCGGAAACGCAAGATCACGGACTTCCGGCATCTCTCGTGTACCTCCCCTGATATTGCGTGACAGCTCGGCACATGACACTTCGTCATTAACAAAAGGTGTGTCTTTCTTGTAACAGAAATCCCAACGCTCGGAAGGAGCCAATGGAGGCTTCTTGGACGGAGGACCCGATCCCCCCAAGGATGGCCGCGCGAAGTTGATGGATTCGCATCCTTACGAGGGAGAGTGGACTTCTCCTTCACTCTTTTCGAACTCTTCTCACCGGCATCACTAGAGTGATCATCGGTCGGCCTTTTCCTCTTCGCCGCCGATGACTCAAGCTGACTCTCCGCAGCTACACTTTCACCGGCTGGGCGCTCAGAACCAACCACCTGCGCAACCTCAATACCTTCTCCGACTCCGTCACCCGCGGGATACTTAGGGACAACTCCACTCCCAACGTTCTCGATATCGGCCAAATTAACCTTCGCTTGCTTAGATGACTTATACTTCTTCTTTCTCTTCTTTGGAAGGGTATCCGAATCTCGATTAAGCATTTCATCCACCGCTAAGCCCTCATCCGCCAGGCGATCGATTCCCTCACCAACCGAAGCTCCAGCTTTCCCCATCAGTGGAAGCGGTAACCTTTTACCCTTAAGATCCTCACAAGGAATATTAGACGCCCAATCAACTGAAAGCAAGAATGAATGAAGTATAAGTCGTGGAGTCACCAACACAAAAAAATATATATATCGATCGATCGTCCATCACAAGAAGATCCTTCGATACTAGTATTAAAACAAGAAATAAAAAGAGAAACGACGGAAATAGAGAAGGAGTAAAGGAGAAGACATTACCTTGCGAAATTCGATCACGTTGCCGACGAATCCTCCTTCGATCGAAGTCTCCCCACTCACTCTGACCGAGCGCAGCAATCCTAGTAACGCCTTCCCAAAATCGCTTGGGATAATCGATAGAACTGGGATGAGGAACTGTCAAAAACAACAAAGAAAAAGACATATTGTCAACTATAAATTCCAACAATAGTAGCAAAGCACTGTAAACTACCAATATGGTAGTTCCATGAAGTGCGAAATCGATCGCCTGGCGGCTCTTCGAAAGCAGCCCCATCGGATTTTATATAAAAGTAAGAACACTGCCAATGCGTGGTCTTTGTGGGATGGCCGGATAGGATATGCAGCCCCGCACGCATTTGCAGTGCATACAAATCGCACGCCTTCGGTTGTATTTGTGTTAACTCCTCAAAGATCCGAACACTCATCGAAACATCCACTTCAGCCGCCATCACCGACAAAGCGACAGCAAACCTCGTTACCCCGTTCATTAACTGAGACATCGGAACGTCCCGACGCGCACAATACGCAGTAATCAGACGAGGGATAGGGAACCATAACTTTGAATCCCTTTCAAAGAAAGACTCATAAACGCAATGGAAGCCTACAGGTGGAGTCCACGGACGTTGGTCAGAGTGAGGGACGACGAAGGTAACGCCGAACGCCATGCGCCCCCTCAACAGCATAGCAACACTCTTCTCGGTAGACCATGTAGGCAAATCATTAGCCCAATTCTGCCCCTTTATCTTGGACGGTCGAATCTGACTCAACGGGATATCCGGCAACTGTTCAATCACCCCATTCGTGTGGTAATAGTAAGGAATCGATCGTTGACTCGCCGAAGACCCCATCGAAGATCGCTCAACCTCTCCGCGCCCGATTTCGTGTTGTTTTACCTCATCCTCTGCCGCGTGATCACCCGCGAGAACATCGCTCCCCGCCACACTGTCACTCCCTTGATCTCCTGACATGGCTCCGCTTACAACAGCCAGGGATCCCGCGTCCTCGCTCGATCTCGCTCACTTTCGAAGAATCTTCCTCCAATCCCTCCAACCTATCCATCTCCACATCATCAATCAAACATCGCCTATTCTCGTCATCCCGAGAAGAGCCGCCAACGTCGTCGATTCGACCAAGGCCCGGAGATCGCTTGATATCGCCCGCCTCCGGTGAATCTCCCTCCAACTCCTAAAATCCATCTATCTCAACATCATCAATTGAACATCGCCCGTTCCCTTCATCCCGAGAAGATCCGCTGACATCATCGATTCGACCATGGTCCGGGCAAGCGTCGTCGACCGAGGAGCCGCGGCAAGCTCCGTTTGCCGAGCGCCGGGAATTTGGTTCAAGCGGCAGCCTCTCTGACGAACTCGAAGAAGGCCGAACCCCCTTCCCCTTCTCAGCCGACGTCAATTCCCGTCTAGAGGCATTCATCGGTCGGCCGGATCGGTCACGGATATGTCTCGGGGGGGGGGGGAAGCTCCGGATCGGAATAGTGCATACACCTCCGGCGGAGAGCAACAAGAGTTTCCTCATCTAACCAAAAAATAATAAAAGAGAAGAAAAAGAAAGAGAGGAGAGAAAGAAGAATACCTTGGGGTGAAGAAGAATGAAAGGGATAAGAGAAGAACATTATATTTATAAGGGAACTCACGGAGATCGAGGTCTGAAGCAATTATTAAACCTAATGGGCCTAAAATACCCATTGGTTTCCCTCTGAAACGGTTACCCCCTCGTTTGAAAATTAAACGAGATAAGGTCGATCCAGATCAAGTCATCGATAAATTAGCCTGAGGAGTAACCAATCGAACACGCTGAGTCACATACATACACATCGGGCCGGTTGAAGTCAAGCCAGTAAGAGTTAAGACGGAGCGGTCGTCCATCCAGAAATATAGGTAACTCAGGCATGTTATCCTCCGAGACCAATTTTTCGAATTCCCCTTCCAAGAAAATGAGTTTCTTACAAGCGGACTGGGGGGAGTTACTGTTGGAGAGGGATCGAACACCCTCCCACAAGGCCCATCGGATAACAGGCTTCGGCCCATCTGCAGCCGGGTCGATTAAAGTTCGATTGAAACGGGAGATTGAACCGGAAGTTCGAAGGACCGGTTTGATTCATTAACCGGCCAGCTAACCGAATCGAGCCTACTTCTGCAGATTGTCTCTGGCCCAAAAGCCCATCGAGCTCAAGGCCGATTTTGGGCCCTTCGGACAAACTTTAGGGCGAACGAAGACGAGAACAGACTCAATAGTATAAAAGGGAGACAATAGCGAAAGGAAAGGGGATCCGCAAATAGACACAAGAATACTTACGGCAAGATCTAGGGTTTAATGACTGATCGATCTCCCTTGTATTCTCGTCGGAGCTTCCTTAAGAACTCCGACCTTCCCGTTTTCTCAGAATCTCTTTGTAATCACTTTCGTCATCACATATTGATTAATAAAACGTCTTCTTAAGTCCCAACAAATCGAGTTTAGTTTCTTTGTTTATCGATCGAACAAACTCAGATTCAACAGTCATCAAAATGATTCTGGTAAACATAAGAAGAGAAACCCCAAAGAGCGATCAGCATCACCATAACCTTAACCCCACTCATCTTATCATGGTACACAGCCAAAGCCGCGAGTGGTGTCACAGCTAAAGAGAGCATACTAATAACGTTTGAGAAGAGCGACGTCACCAGAAATATCAAACCCACAACTCCTACAGAACACACTTGCCATGTAACTGCTGTCCCGACCAGAGACATTACATAAGAGGCTTTACCTTTATGATACCCTTCCATTTCTCCGTGCAGCGTTCTCCACTCCCCGCTAGCAAAAATCCTGATAACCACGACACAGGTCGCCACTAGACAAGTGAAGATTTGCATCTCGAGAACCACTGAAAACGTCTCTTTCTTCAGAATCTTCTCAAAGGAGAACTGCATGAGGGAGAACAATAGAGAGTAGAGAGCTGATGCAGCGAGTGTACACACGAACCCAACAATGTACTTGGACCTAGAGACACTAGAAGGGGTGTCCGCATCGTCGTTAAGCGCAATCAAAGCAGCAGCAGAGAAGAGGAGGAGCACAACTGAGTTGAGAATCAAAGCAGTGAACTTCTGTGCATTGATGAAATAAGAGAAGACCGCATTAAACGCTAACTGGGTAGCGCAAATGAGCGAATAAGTCGATGCAGAGAGGTAGAAAAGTCCAACAGAGTAGAGCATGTTGTCTCCAGCGATAATGACACCGATCAGAACATAGATCAAGAGAATGGTTTTAAGGGAGCAAGAAGCAGGATCCGAAGAAGAAGAAGGAAGGAGCAGAAGAGGGATGTAGAGGATGGGAAAAGCAGCGGTTTGAACAAGAGTGGCCATCCATTTGCTGTTTCCACCTTCATCTACCAAGAAGGACAGAAGCAGCTTGACCGCCAATGAGGAAGAAGATGTTGATGGACACAAGAACCCACCATTGCCAGCTTTTGAGCTTCAATAGTGGAGATTTGAATATCTTCCACACTCTCTTCCTTCACCAAGATTGGTTCTTGATTACCTGTAAATCCAATAAATTAACTTCAAAATTTCAACTTTATTCTGTGGAAAACGAATCCTAAAGCATAAACCTAATCACCAAATCATAAACCCTAGAAAATGATCCAAAAATCAACATCAAATTTTAAAACAATGACCAGACGGAGACAGAACACAACTGATTCATCATCTGGGTATGTCGGGAAAACAAAAAAAAACCTGAAGCATAATTCAACACAGAACACAAATGGTTCACAATATGTGTTATGTCGGAGAAAACACAGAAGGGGAAGAAGGAGAAAGGGACTGACCAGACATAGTAATTAACTGGTAAGAAACACGGCAGAAACAGAGAGATTGAAGAAAAGGATTATTGATTCAACTGAGATTTTCTACGTTCGTCTTCTCTTGGATTTGTGATGATCGCTCACCGAAGATCCGTGAACTTTTAAATGAGCTTTTTGCTTTTAGTTGGTAAGCAGAAGCGGCAGCTATTAATAGGGAGATTCGACGCAGACTTTTTAACTAACTTCTTGAGTTTTGACTTTTTTTTAGCCCCTCATTTTTTAAGCAGGATGGAACGACAGATTCGACCCGTGAACTTGATGCTTGGCCGGTTAAGTTTTTGCCTTAGGAACAGAACCGGTCTTCTTCAAAAAATATTTTTGAAAATTGTATTTGGTAAATGAAGAGTGCGTTATTTTGCTCTATTGTTTCATGTTCTAAACGTAAGAAATTTATAGTGATTCTGGAGTTGAAATGAGAATCTATACTATTAAAAGTGAAGATACCCTTGAAAAATCGATAAATGGAAGTTGTGTGCACCCTCATTAATGACATTTTGGTAATTTATTTTTTGGTTTTACATCTATATATATATCAATTGTTACAAATCATATCACATATTAAATATATCCGATTTATTCTCTTTCTTCCCATTAATTACTCTAACCATATTCCATATTATATTTCATACATTTATATTGTCTTATGAACTTTATATTACGATTTTAATCCATAGATTGACTACATAAATATTTATTATAATATAAATTAATTATATGGTGTTCAGATGCTCTCATACTTATAAATGTTTACATATTTATAAAATAAATTGTAATTTTAAATCATAATATATAATTCAATATATTGTATAATAAAATCAAAAAATAATATTTTTTATTATATAAAAATATACTAAATTATATTTGAATATAGTAATTTAGATATTATATTAAATATAATTTTTATTCTTTTAATATATATTTTAATATATATTTAATATTATACATTAATAAATTGAATTATGTTATAAACTCTATGAATATATGTTGTCATGAATATGTAATTATTTTAATTTATAGTTTATAAAATAATTTTAATTAAGTTATTATATATATATTATTTATTGTAGTAATTTAATTATGAATATGAATAAATAAATATTAAACAATAAATATTTTTATTTTACTGAAAAAGATATTAAAAGATATTTTCAAAATATTAAAACAATAAATATTTATATTTTACTGAAAAAGATATCAAAAGATATTGTCAAAATGCAATATTAGAAAAGATCTTGGTAATATCTTTGATATCTGATTTTTAAAATATTTAAATAATATATTAAGATTGTTATTGAATAATAACTAAATTTTTTATATGCAAGATAAATTTAAATATTTTTGTATTAACTTTTCTTCATATGTCGATATATCATCATTCTCATGGTGACATTTAATGGATGAGATACGTTTTGTTAAGAAAATATTGCAAAAACTATTTTCTATAATTATCTTCGTACTAAAATAAATGAATTGCTTCATCTATAATTTTATAAATTAACCACAATCAATATCGTAGTTAGTTATTCTTTGTTTGGTCTCCATAAATTTCGGTAACTTACCGTAGTTGTATTACTATTAACTGTTAAACTTTAAACTTCTTAACTAATTCAAAATATCTTCAAGAAATATTCCTTATTCCTCGAAAGAGATATTTTTTAAAATCGTCTAATATTATTTCCTACATTTGCGTAACTTAAATGTATATCGTCCCTACCTATTATAAATATAGCCTCTTTTAACCACTATATTCATCATTCATTGAAAAACTTAAAACAAAAATGGCGAATAATTTGCAGTTGTCGTGATATAAAACCGAGGAAGACTGCATGTCGCATCCAAGTCAAAATCTTTCATACATGGAGACATTTCATGAAAGACATAGGGGAGACCATGGAACTAATCCTTTGTGATGCAAATGTAAGTTTATCGTTTTGTATAGATTTATGATTTAGATATCTTCATTTTGTAAAAGTGTAACTTAAATGATAATGTTTTCTAAGCGCGGGTCAAAACCTAAATGATAATATTCTTCCCTATATTTATGGAACAATTTTCTATTTTTAAAACTATATTATTTTGAATCATAAATGTTAATAATTTTCTTCTTGGTCAGTTTTCTCCCATTTTTATATCTTATCTCCATTGTTGTGTATCTATCTAACATGAGTATACTTTTATCTAGATGTTATTGGACAAGTTCAAGACTTGGGTGATCTGGAAACCATAGGGTGTAGTGATGGGAAACAAAAGAATAAGTCGAAGTTCAGTCTCGTGAAAACCATTAAAAAAATTTTATGGTTAATATTATAAAGTTAGTCTCCCTACCTATTATAAATTTCTCAAGCGCAGGTCAAAACAAAATTGCTGAAACATAAATAAACTATATAATTCGATTAACATATTTATTGGATTTAAGTACAAATTTGTAATACAATTTTGGGTATTTTAATAGTATTGATTTTTCAAGTTTATTATAGGTCATGGACCCCTTCAATTTTGGTTTCAATCTAATATGTGTTTTAATTCTTCAAACTCTCACAACAATTAATTTTCTGATTCTCTGTTCAACCAAAAGCTGACTCGGTTATGCAAACTAAATGAAAAGACCCTACTAAAACGTTAAATATACATCAAATTTTGCATATAAAACTATCATATAATAGAAATCGGATCATTTTATACATTTTGTTACAACCGAAACAAAACCCACGTTTCTCAAGCGCGGGTCAAAATCTAGTTGTTTATTATGTATGTTAGAAGATCTATTGGTGCGGTAACTCACGTTCTTTACTTCCCCCTTGCTCTGCAAATTTTTTTTTTTTTATCAATTTCTAATTCTGATTCATTTTACATTTACGAGTTATTAACAAAACTTATATGCAAAGAGAATGGTCAGTCAAGACTATGCCATCATCATAAGAGCCAAAGGATTCAGGTAAATCACCAATGAAGGCTGAACTTATTCGCTCCTTAACCTGAAAACACACAAATGTGTAAATCATATTGTATCGCCATGAGAGAAACCTTTATAATAACATCATTTCTCTAAATATACAACTTCACAAAATAAAAAGATAAAAGCTACTAACCTCAGCAGTAGAGAGAGCAGGGAAATATCCAAGATATATTCATGGTGGCAGGTTCATAGCACTTAACTTGTTTTGTCTAACTGTTGACTCCTACCTCTTGGAGGAATCTAAAGATCACAGGAAGAACATATTCATTAACAGTGAATTAGCTATGACTCCAACATAATACTACAAAGATGAAATCAAAGTCCTAAACCAAACGCAAACCGGAAAATATGCAAAAGATCGACAGCTTAAATCTCCTCCGTATCCTTCCAATGAGCCAACACTGTTTCAGTAAATCAAACATTGATAAGCTTGCTCTGCACAAAGGAACGAGTGGTAATATTTGACAACTTCAAGGAGGATGGATTAAATAAAAAAAAAAACAAAAAATAAAGCGTTGGTTAATATTGGCGTTTGCTAAACCGAGATAAAACCCAAATTTTGTACCGGCTTGGTTCATATTATATCTCTAATTTGGTTTCCTCTAGTTACTGTCAAAGTTACAAACCAAATCAATACTAAAGACTGACAAAGTGACTTAACATGTTTTTGATTCCTCTATCAACAAAAGAGTCATTGTTTGTCACACACTCCATGGATTTATATACGCAGCTCTATATTGTCTTCAGTCAAATTGTCCACTCTTTCACCCACCATGTACCGTTCATTGAATACCAATTGGTGAAGGTAGATGATGACTTCACGTGTTAGCTTGACCAAGAACAAAACCGCTATCAAGGCTAATAACGCCGGCCATATAAGCCTCTCAGTTGCTGAATTGACGCTTTCTTCAAACCCAAGCAATGGAAACAGATACTTCACGAGCAGGTAAGGGATGGAGAGTGTGATTATAAGTATTAAGTTAGATGGGCTTCCAACTTAAAACCAATTGGTTTTAAGTTGGAAGCCCATCTAACTTAATATGGTATCAGAGCCCACGATACATGCAATCCAACCCGATCCTTATCGATCCAGCCCAAAGTCGGCCCATCGATCCTTGTCCGAACATTCCGAGATTGACGCCAAAGAGCCATCATCTCGAGGGGGCGTATTAGGGACTAAAGTCCCACATCGGTTGTTGGAAGGGATCTCTAGCAATATATAAGATAGATGGGTCACTCCAATTATCACCAATTGGTTTTAAGTTGGAAGCCATCTAACTTAATAATAAGTGTGGTTAGAATGGAACCGATCACCTCTCGAAGCAGCCAAATCCAAGGAAGTCCATCAATTCCAACAGTTCTGATTCTCTCGAGCTTTCTTCTCCATGCCTCAGTTGCAATACAGTTGATTGGTGTGAGCAGTGTCTGTGAGGAGAAGGAGAAAGAGATACGTTAGTTAGTTTGCTATGAAAGAAAAACTGAGTTCTTGATGTTTATCTTTACCAGAAAGACCCATATGTGAAGCACCACTACTCCTATCAGCCAATCTCGGATCAAGAAATAGACCAGTGCTTCATTTAGTGGTACTCGTGTTGGGATAATGATCATAAGGTCGATAAGTAGACCGAGCAGTCCCGGTATCACAGTGATCTGTTTCACAAGATTTTTCAAGTCACAAGTCATGATTTTCAAGAGCGTTTTTGTGCAAAAATGGAAGAAGGTTCTTTTCTTACCCAGATGGAGAAAAGCGATCCATTTCGTATCCATTCGAAGACATCTTTGAGAAGCAAATCGGTTCTTCCCTTGTGAATTTGATCATATACATAGAAAGTGGCGGCATAGATCACTCCCAAGGTATTATATCCAATCCAAAAAGCACAAAGATCTTCACACAAATCACCGAGATTAAAAGGTTAGAGGCATGTAGAAGAAAGGTCTATAATAAACAAGAAAAATAACAACACACCCACCGTCACGTTTGAGTCCATAATATCGTAGCATGAGGAAAGAGATAGAGTCAAGGAAACCTCTCCCCAGAAAAATAGGTAAAGCCATGAAGGCTGTACTAACGATGAACAGACTCAAAGCAGCTAGCACCAACATCAGAACAATCCTCAGCAGAAACCTAATAGTGCAGCTTATCAGAACAATTCAACTATTTTTTTTTACTTAAAAGCTTGTTTGTATCAGTTAAATTACCTATTATCTCTTTGGTCTTCAATATCATCTTCAGCATTCTGAGATCCGTGCAAAGTGACCATGGAGCCTTCAGCTAGGGAGTAAAATAGAAGAAAACTTCTCGGTAGCATCATTGGTCTCACATTTTGATCAGCACGGTGAAAGACCTCTCCTCTGGGCACAACCAGCAGGAAATCATCCAGTTTAAGCCAAGAACTAACAGTGATGATCCAGTTCTTAACAATGAGTTCCACAGGTTGCTCAGTAAGTCCTATCAACCATTTTGGGGATGCCATCAGTAGTCTTATATTAACAAAGCGTGCACGAAAAGAAACCTTTTCTTCCATGACCCTGCGTTTTGTTCAAGTTACAAGAAATTAAAAATGATACAAGGTAAGGTTCAAAGGGGAAGCAAATGCAGAAAGCTTACCATAACTCAAGAGGGAAAAAAGATGGGCTGATAAGTGTAGTTGTCCTAATTGGTAAGTGAAACATAATCACCAACAATACCCCATGAGAAGCAAGCGAAAAGAAAGTGTAACCAAAGTTCATTTTGGTGATCTCGTAGTCTGGATCTGTGACATCCAAGAGATACCAAAAGGCTCGTTTATGAATGATCTGCCAAATGAAGAAGAAAAATGAGGAGAAAAAAGAGAACAGATAACAAACAAAATTTAAACCTCTTACCTTTTGGATACGTTCCATGAAAAACTCCGCAACCAACAAGCAAACGGTTCCAGAACACCAACGTAGGGTCGTCATGCATGGTAACTCTGAAAGAGTCTCAAACCTCCGGAAAAAACTGGTTCCAAACAGAGGAGAGGTGCAGATTTCGAGCCAATAGCCAATTATCCAAGGGCACCAATTTTAAAACATAAGACAAAAGTATCCTTAATGAGAATCCACAAGAGAGGTGGCAATATCACTGCTATGTAGTGAAATCCCAAAGAAACCCACTGGACTATGACTGGAAATGAGGTTTGACTTTGAAGGGTTTTGCAGGATTTTACTGAGGAAACCCACAAAAAGACATGGCAGTTTCAGTGCTATGAAGTGAACTCCCAGAGAAAACCACCGGACTATGGCTGGGAATGGGATTAGAGGGAGAGTGAAGTAAGCAAAGCAAGTTGACAGCATCACCATGTATCCAAGCATAACAGGAGAGTTTCCAGACAGAAAGTTGTTTCCAACAATTGCTAATACAACCCATCCAATCCAAACTGGCATAAGAACTAAGAGGGTGGACACATATACGCTGATGGAAAGAAGCTGTAAAGAACAAAACGCAACTTGTCAAAGATAATAGATAGATGAACCAACAGAGATCATATTGGGGGGGGGGGGGAGACTTACAGCAAAGGCATCATCATCTAGAAAGAAAAGCAGCTGCCGGATAACCCCAAATTCATGAATTTACGCGTTTTGAGGAAGCACAATAGGTTGAAGAGGTAGGCCTGGGATGTCTGTGAGCTTATGAAAATACTAAACACAAAGAGTCGTCATATGCTTCCATAAAACCTGCACGACTCGGCCAAATCTCCTGATATCGACATCTCCTATATCTATCCTCATTGCAGTGGTCATAGTGATGAAAGACACGACGAAACAGTTGTATAACAGGCCAGGGCTCAAATAAGCGAGTTTCCTAGACATCCAAGAATCACTCTGGAAGTCAGCATCAGCTGCAGCAAGTTCTTGGACTCAAGGATGGAAAGAAACCAAGTATGTGTTGAAGAGAATCACAGCAATCCAAGGAACAATCAACTTCATGTAACGTGCTGCTCTTGATAAGACACCAATCAGAAACTTAATACAGGGTAGCCTCTCCGGAGCAGTCTCAGAGTAAACTGTAACAAACGAGTAGCTACGCCCACATACCTGCCATGGAAACAGAGAGAGAGAGAGAGAGAGAGAGAGAGAGAGAGAGAGAGAGAGAGAGTTTAGACATAGATAACAAACGTTAAACCCTTCCCACAAAGCTTGAACCTTTTTCACATAAACAAAGGGCAAATCTACAAACCATATGATAAGACTTTTGTATTCTTATTTGTAATTCCACCCAACCACCCCTCTTAATCCTCCACAAGTCGGAGTATTAAGCCTAATACTTGTATCTCACACTCGAGATAACAAGTCCTCACACACTCTCAATGTATGCGTAAAGAATCTGTTACAATACAATTGCTATTTATACTAACTCGTAAAAGTAGTTCCCCTCCCTTCCAGCTCAGCAATTCTCTAACTGACTCAACTGACTTCATTAACAACCGTAACCGTTTTGGCCACCTCTCCCTCACGTGCTCCAACTCTTTTCTTCTTTCTCACGTAACCTCTATGGGCCATATCAATACCCCCTTCGCTAAGACTGAGCTTGCCCTCAAGCTCAAATGAAGGAAACTGATGCACAAACTCGGTAACCCGCATCCAAGACTGTTCAGTACTAGGCAAACCCCTCCATTGAATCAAAACCTCCAAATACCCTTCAGAATCATAGCGAGCTTCTAACACTTCTTCAGGATATAAAACCAATTCTTCCTCGGCACTCAATGTATCTGGTAAAGGCATCACCACATGACCAGACCCCAACACAGGTTTCAATTGAGAAACGTGAAACACTGGGTGAATCTTAGAAGAACTCGGAAGCTCCAGCCGATAAGCCACAGACCCAATTCTCTCTAGCAGCTTAAAAGGGCCATAAAACTTCGCTGATAGTTTCTGATTCACCCGTTTAGACACAGATGTCTGTCTGTATGGTCTGAGTTTCAGAAAAACTAAAGAACCCACTTCAAACTGGAGATCACGACGACTCTTGTCTGCATTGTTCTTCATTAGTTCCTGAGCTCGTAGCAAGTGAAGTTTAATATCGTTCAACATCATCACATTGCTTCAGTTGTTCCTCCAACTCATAATTCTGTGTAGAACCTTCTTCAAACCTCAACAACTCCGGAGGCTTTCTCCCATACACCACCTCAAAAGGAGAAGTTTTGAGCGATGTATGAAACGAAGAATTATACCAGTATTCTGCCCAAGACAAATACTGAGACCAATTCTTAGGATGTGACGACGTGAAACATCGTAAATAAGACTCCAAGCACCTATTGATCACTTCCGTTTGGCCGTCAGTCTGAGGATGATAGGCTGTGCTAAACTTCAAAGTGGTGCCAGCCAGACGGAAACTCTCTCGCCAAAAGCCACTCAAAAATACTCGGTCTCTATTCGATATGATAGACGTTGGATATCCATGTAAACGCACCACTTCACGTACAAACTTCTCTGCAACACCAGCAGCCGTATAAGGATGCTTAAGACTCATAAAATGAGCATATTTGGTCAACCTATCCACCACAACAAATATGACACTCATTCCGTGAGACTTTGGAAGTCCTTCAACAAAATCCATGCTCAACTCCTCCCAAATTTGATTTGGCAAGGCAATAGGTTGTAATAACCCTGCTGGATGCAACGTTGAGTGTTTATGAGTTTGACAGATTTGACACTCGGCAACATAGCGTTGGACATCCTTCTTCAAATTAGGCCAGTGAAACAGACGTTGAATCCTTTTAATCGTTTTCAACACCCCTGAATGACCCCCTGATAAACCATCATGATACTCTCTCAAGATGACGCCAATATGCTTTGATGTTTTTGGTAAAACCAGCCTATCTTTATAGAACAATCGGCCACATTTGATCGCATACCCCAGCTTCTCAGATTTCCCTTCAACCATCTCCTGAACTTGTTGTCGAATACCTTCATCATTATCAATCTCGTCAAAAATGTCTTGCATCTGGAAGGCTGTAGTTGACGTCAGAGCAGTCAACAACTCCAGACAACCAAATGTAGGCTCACGGTTAATCCTAGATAACCCATCTGCCACCTTATTTTCAACACCTGCCTTATAGATGATCTCAAACTCGTAACCCAAAAGCTTAGTCAACCACTTCTGATAATCCAAAGAGATATCACGTTGATCCAACAAGAACTTGAGGCTCTTCTGATCCGTGTGAATTGTAAACTTCCGTCCTAAGAGGTAATGCTTCCACTTTTGTACTGCCATAACAATGGCCATTAGTTCACGTTCATATACCGGCTTAATCTGTCCCCTATTTGTTAACCCTCGACTGAAGTAAGCAATCGGTCGTTGCTTCTGCATTAGGACAGCACCCAAACCATAACCAGACGCGTCAGTTTCAACCACAAATTCTTCTTGAAAGTTTGGTAAAGCCAACACTGGTGCCGATATCATACTCTCCTTCAACGTGGCAAAAGCCTTCTGAGTTCTAAAATCCCAATCAAAATTATCCTTCTTTAGCAATTCCGTGAGTGGTCTAGCTATCACGCCATAACTCTTCACAAAATTGCGATAATAGCCTGTTAACCCCAAGAAGCTACGCAGTTCTTTTACTGTCTTTGGTACAGGCCAGTCGCGTATTGCAGATGTTTTAGATTGATCCGTAGCAACACCGTCTGCAGAAATTATATGGCCCAAATAGTCGATCTCCTTCGGAGCAAATGAGCATTTCTTTTGATTTGCCAACAGCGACTGTTTCTCCAATATTGACAACACCACTTTCAAATGTTGTTGATGCTCTTTTTCAGTCTTACTATAGACCAAAATGTCGTCGAATAAGACCAACACAAACTTCCGGAGGAACGGCCTGAAGATGTCATTCATAAGTGACTGAAATGTTGCCGATGCATTCGATAATCCAAACGGCATTACAACGAACTCATAGTGGCCCTCATGTGTGCGGAAAGCCATTTTCTCAATATCATTCTCTTCCATACGAATCTGATGATACCCTGATCGCAGGTCCAACTTTGAGAAAACAGTAGCACCCTCTAATTCATCCAAGAGTTGGTCAATAACAGGAATTGGGAACTTGTCAGCAATAGTCACCTTGTTAAGCCCCCTGTAATCGACACAAAACCTCCAAGACCCATCCTTTTTCTTCACTAATAACACAGGACTAGCATACAGACTTCTGCTACGCCTGATCACTCCTGACTCAAGCATCTGTGTGACCAATTTCTCCATTGCTTCCATATGCGCATGAGGATAGCGATATGGTCTCATACACACCGGTCTTGTATTAGGTAAGAGTTTGATAGAATGTTCGTGGCCACGGTATGGCGGTAGTTGTGTAGGCTCCACAAAAAGATGTGAAAACGAATCCAATATATGCACAAACTCCCGAGAGACCGTTGGAGTAGACAGTCTGTCGTTCTCCAAACTCAAGACCTCCTTCTCAACTGATAACTCATCCAACATCTTGTTTGCACACTGAATATTCGTGTCACCATGTAGAGTAATACGCGTACCATTCTTCACAAAGGAAAATTCATGAGATTCCCAGTCTACTTCACAACGTCCTAGAGTACGTAACCATTGAACTCCCAAAATGACATCAACACTTCCTGGTTCCAGTATCACAAACTCACTTGACAACACGTAAGACTGAATATGTAATTGTACTTCTTTACACAGACCAGAACCCTGAACTGTGATACCAGTACCAACTAACACCTTCAAATTATCATCCTCAGTCACCTGCAAATTAGCAGACTTCACCATGGTAGGAGAAATGAAATTGTGGCTCGCTCCACTGTCTATCAACACCAGCACTCAGACCTTTCCAATAGATCCCCACATTTTGATAGTCTTAGGAGTAGACAATCCCAGAAAAGAGTATAACGACAACTCCATAATCTCAGCCACAACGTCATTGATGTCTTCATGTGAATCATGAAAAACTTCGTCCTGTTGATCACCTTCACGTTCTTCTAACACCAACAACAACTGCAACTCCTTGTTCTTGCATACATGTGACTTAGACCATCTCTCAGGACATTTATAGCAAAGGCCATTTCTCTTTTTGTACTCGTACTCTGCTTCTGATAGCTTCATTTGATTTTGATTTCCTCCATTATTTTGTCCTTGACTCTGGTGCACAGGACGCTCCCCTTGTCTGATCCCAGAACCATTAGACTCGCCCGACTGTTGTTTGCTTTTCCAAGTCAACTGATTAGCAAACTGAGAAGAACGGAAGTTAACATTGGATCCCTGCTTAACCGAACGTTGTTCATGTTGTTTAGAACCCATAATCATCTTGCAAAAATCACTATCTTCCATCTTCAATATCGTAGCAATATGATCAGGTAATCCTACCGGTTCTTTCATTTTGATTACTTCTTTCAACTCCCTTTTTAACCCGTTGAAAAAAAATATCCACCACATACTCCGCTGCTGTGCCTGTTTGCTGTATCCCAAACAATCTTTTTCCCGGAGTACGTTCAAAAGATTCAGCAAATCTGGCCAACATCCTCTTCTTGAAGTCTGACCAATCATAAAAAGGCCTGATTTCAACTTCGTAATTATACCAGCTCAAAGCATCTTCTTCAAGGCTCAGCGAAACGATCTCCATCCTTGATTGCATCGAATGCTGACCAATCCGAAAGAACCTCTCTGCTCTCGCAATCCAAGAATAAGGATGCGCACCACTCAACAACGGCATATCCACTTTCTTAAGCAATCGATCCTTATTAGTCAACGCAGAATCTACAGTCCGATAACCTAACGGATTTTCGTCCAGATTGATTCCCAGATTCGTTGCGTTTACCTGATCGGACGATTTTGAGCTATGTGGATGTTGAATCGGAGCTTTTCCGTGAACCGCGGACGTTAATTTCTCGATCGTCTTCACTAACGTCTGTAATGTCGCGTCCACCGTGTTTAAACGGTTCTCCGCCGCCGTCGATGCGTCGGAAAGAACCTTGTAACCTCCCGATAAGAACTTCAGCTGCGAAGTGAATCCTCCTAACGTCTCCTCGATCTCGCCTATTTGTTTCGCCATCTCTTCCCCCGATACGGTCGCCATGATCGCAACTCACCGCACCAATTGATAAGACTTTTGTATTCTTATTTGTAATTCCACCCAACCACCCCTCTTAATCCTCCACAAGTCGGAGTATTAAGCCTAATACTTGTATCTCACACTCGAGATAACAAGTCCTCACACACTCTCAATGTATGCGTAAAGAATCTGTTACAATACAATTGCTATTTATACTAACTAGTAAAAGTAGTTCCCCTCCCTTCCAGCTCAGCAATTCTCTAACTGACTCAACTGACTTCATTAACAACCGTAACCGTTTTGGCCACCTCTCCATCACGTGCTCCAACTCTTTTCTTCTTTCTCACGTAACCTCTATGGGCCATATCACCATATCCTAAAACTAGCCAAGCAAGAACCTTAATTAACCTAAAACCCTAAACCCCCCCCCCCCCAAAATCTTGTGGAAACAGAGAGAGTTTAACAAAAGTTAACAAAGGCTAATCGAAAACCCTAAACCCTAAAATCAAGAGAGCTTGAGTATCCTGAAAGAAAGAAGATAAAAAAGTGGAAGGAATCACCTTGCATTGCTTGTATCCGCGACGATTGAGCCAGATAAGAAGGCAATCTTGGTGTACGTACTTGATTGAGCCTCGACACGAGCACGGATACCTTAATGGCTTTCCTGGTTTCTTCGGTGATCGACAAATCCGACACACGTCTCCGTCTTCTTCGGACGAGAAACTCTGATCAAAGCCTTCACCGAGCTGTGTCATCTCCGGCGAATCGTCCATCAAAAACTCTATTTTCGTCGTCTCTCTCTCTTTCTAAGTCACCTCTATGTGCACTTTCCTGAAGCAAATGCATCTTAAAACCAAGTAAAATTTATAAAAAGTAAAATAATTATTAATATATGGTGCTTTTTGACAGCTACAGCCTCCGTACAGTCGTAAGAGTGGTGACTTTCTACGTTGCTTCCGGTAACTTTTTACTTAAATTAACACAGTGAAAATAATTCTTTTACTAATTTATGTGCCATCGAACTTAAGTTTTAATATTGACTAGATTTTGATCTGCGTAACCGTGTGGTTGTTTGTTTTCGTTTATAATTAGTTATATGAACATTTTGTTTTCACTTGGTATAATATCTCTATAATATTATTTGAGAAGTCAGTTTCCTACGTGTCGCGCTCACGTTAACTCTTGCGATGGTTGATTACTTAGATACCCTTAATGAATTTTTAGATTTTAAGATTATTTTTTATTTAGTTTCTTTTTTACCTTTTCCAAATAACATATATAATAAAAAGGAAATATTTCTAAACTTTTTAAAAAAATTAAAAACGAATATACATGTATATAATATGACTTTATTAAAAAGGAAAGTTTACAAAATAGTAATACCCTCATTAATATATATTTTTAAATAACATAAAATATATTTTCAAAATAATAAAAATATATATGTTCATGAACATCCAAAAATTTATCAGTTACACTTTATTTTCTAATATTTTTTAGAAATAAACATATAATTTGATAAATATTATGAAAATACATGTATATTTAAGTGATAAATAAAAATAATTTGATTTGATTTAACTAAAATAAATAGTAAATAAATATTATGAAAATACATGTATATTTCAGCAATAAATAAAACTAACTTGATTTGACTTAACTAAAATAAAAATAACTATATTTCAATTTTAATTTAAAAATAAGTTTAACTCAATATACTCACAAAATGAATGACTCGGCTAATCTAATTTATATCCAAAATTAGACATCTAACTACAATAAGAACATATAATTTTATAAAAATAATAGTAATAATAATAATCTATTTAAGTTTATACATATAAGCATATTCAAAAGAAAAAGAAATATTAACCCATTACAATTTAATTATTTTTAGCATTTATATATATGCATGAGATTTCAAAATATTTATCATTATATTCGTTTATGTAATTTTGAATCAAACACTGCAGCTTATTATTTATTTCATTATAAGCACAATATATATTAAGTTATAGATAATTTAACTATAATATATTTACATTTCGAAGAATATATTTACATATCTTTTTTTTGGGCAAAAAATATATTTACATATCTAAATACAATAACCTACCGAAATTAAAATAGGAAAATTAATCAAAATTTTATTATATTTAGAATACAAAATATTATAGATGAATTCGAAAAAATAGATATTATCAAATATACCGAATTGATAACCAAACCTACTATTGATCCAAAAAGTAACTAAACCGACAATAATATATCCAAAGTCATATGTATAATTAGAATAGTATAATATTTATTAATATAAATTGTACATATAAATTGATTCAAAAACTAAAATTAAATATCAATCAATTATTATAAAATTTTACTTTTATGAATATTCATATCCGTGCATGAGCACGGGAAAATCACCTAGTTATAATATATTTACGATGTGTATAGTAAATGTTCTTCAAACATAATAATATTATATAATATGTGTTTTAATCAAATAGATTGTTTCAAATTTTCTATATTATACATGTTTTTCAAACATGTGTTTGTTTCTTCTTCTATATTTTATTGTTTGTTAGATTAGTATTTCATTTTTAAATAAAGTAATATAAATAGAGCTTTGTTTGTTTCTTCTTCTATATTTTATTGTTTGTTAGATTAGTATTTCATTTTTAAATAAAGTAATATAAATAGAGCTTGATTAAATATTAGTATGCTTTAATTTGCAAAGATAATATAAACTTCGAAGAAATTTTTGTTAAAAACTAAACTTGTAGCTGCATAAATTAGTATTATAAAGAATTTTTTAAGCATTTTTTTAAAAACAATATAATTTTAAAAATTTACATCGAAATAAATTTATCTAGTATATATAGCGTGTAAATTTTGTTAGGGTATAGAAATATTCCATATTACGAATCCGTGATTTTTGTTAATATATTGTGGATACATTTAACTATTATTGACATATTTCCTTATAAATAATAGAAGATTCCTAAACTTATATCTATTGACATATTTTGCGTGACTAAGTTAGAAGGTGTGGATAATTTACCCAAATCAAATTGTTAAGCGCATCTTTGTTATTATAGATATAAAATTTTCATAAGATATAATAATGATAAAATTTTTAGAGAATTGATGTAACATGACTTTTTTAGTAATAGTCTATTTTTTAAAAAAAAAATCACAGATGAAGTTATGTCTTCTGTTTTAATATATACTAGATTTTGACCCGCACTTGAAAAGCGCGGAAATTTTTATGATTAAAAATTTATATAATTGGGTTTTGTCTTAATTTAAAGAATATTTTGATATAAAATCAGTTCACCAAAATTTGTGGTGATGATTGTTTTTCATTAGTTTTTAGTTTTAGTTTTTATTTTTTGAATTTGGTTTTTGGTTTTTGGTTTTTAGTTTTTAAGTTTCTACTTTTCATTTTCAGTTTTTGGTTTAGGGTTTTAATTTTTAAAGTTAGTTTGAACTGATATTACCAACAAACAAATCTCAAATAATCGAACATCTAATTTAAAACTGAAAAGATGACAACAATTTTTAAAAAAAAAATTGAAATAGTTTATTTTGTAAATAAACAAAGCAAAAAATATAACATGTGTTTTCAGCTTTTGGTTTTGGATTTTAGTTTTTAGATTTGGTATTTGGTTTTGCTTTACATTTTTTTAATCAGTATATTATTTAAGAAAAATAAAACAATAAATTATTTAAAAGTTACTATTGAAATTTATCAAAACAAAGTGATTGTTATTTAAAATAAAAAAATCTATTAACATGTTTTAAAGTACATGATTTAAATAAATCATTAATAATAGATAATTTTGTTTTGTTAAATATCTCTATAATATTATTTGAGAAGTCATTTTCTTATGTGTCGCGTTCACATTAATCTCATGCTGGTTGATTACTATGATACCCTTAACGAATTAAAAATATACATTTAAATATTATTATTTCCTTTTAACATTTTTCCAAATAATAATGTAAAATAAAAAGGAAACATTTATAAAGTTTACCAAATTATTTAAAAACGAAAATATAAGTATTTGTAAATATGGTTTCATAAAAAAAGAAAGTTCAAAAAATAGTAATATTTAATTTAAATATATCTTAAATAACATAAAATATACTTTTGAAGTAATAAAATACTTTATATCAATATCTTCTTAGATGAAAAACAATATTTGTATATAATGTGATTCCATAAAAAAAAAATTCACACAACTAATCTTGATATTAGAAAAAGAAATATTTTTTTTTTCTTTTTATTTTTTTCTTTAAAATAAATAAATATATTTTCAAAGTAATTATTTTTTTGGTATATATAGATAAATACATAAAATAATTAAGTAACATAAACTGATATATGTTTAATTGAAAATTGTTTTATAATTAGTATTCTTGAAATATATTTTTTATCTTTAGTATATTTATTTAACTATAATATCTTAAAATTACAGCAAAAATATACATTCTATTTTACTTATATAATATAATTTCTCAAAAAATAACATTTTTACTGCATATTTTAAGAGATATTTAAAACAAAACTAAAAATAGACTTTAATAATAAACATTTTTTCATCAAATAAAAATTATTTTAAAATATCATAACACTATATAATTTAACAAAAAAAACAAAGTAGATCTATTTTATTTTAATATATAAAATTATATATTTTCTTAATAACTCTTTTGATTTTTAATTTTCTGTTTTTTTGTTTGTGGAAGTTAATATAATCATAATTAAAATACAAACAAATCAGAATCCTTATTTTTAAAATTATTTAAAATAAATTTCAGTTTACCATCCAATCAATCTAAATATTGTAAATAATGATATGTGTTCATAAGCTTTCAAAATTTTATTAGTTAATTATGTATGTAATTTAGAATCAGACAGTTTAGTTTTTATTTTGCTTTCTAATCATAAAAAATCATAACTTATACATAATCTTACTATATATACTTATATTTTAAGATAACAACCGGCATAAATGCAAATACGACAATTAATCAAAAATTTAATATATTTAGTATAAAAAGGATTATAGCTGAATTCAAAGAAATAGATAGAATATAATATATCCAAATGATAATTAAATCAACCGTAAAAACAATAAAACTGACGAAATATAACATATCTAAATTTATATATATATATAAATAAATTAATATAATATTATTAATATAAATTATATCTACAAATTATAAATTAATTTAAAATTTAAAGTAAATATGAACAAATTATGATATTATATTTATTTTATAAATATTTATGTCCGTGCATGAGCACGGGAAAATCACCTAGTATTAAATACTTTTTGGGTCTGAAAATAATAATTGATTTTTTTATCTTTTCAGGGAAAAGTTTATTCAATGTTTTTTGGAGTTTTTTCTTAATACTAAACCCAAAAACCAAACTATATAATTTGTTCAAAAAATAAAAGTAAGCCTAAGACTATATTCCATAAATAACCACTGCTTTAATTTAAGTATAATTAGTAGATTTCCATATTCCATATTTTGATGATATATATTCTTTTAGAACATATCATATTTGTAGGAGAAAATATGTGTTTTCGGTATACACATAGATATCTGCCGTATTTTAAAGGTAGTTTACATAAAGGTCGTTTTTTACATTAATTGTGTTGGTTTAATTAAGTAATACGGTTCATTCAATTATATGACTTATATTATTTGTAACATTTTAGAAAGGGTCCAAATTTAAATGACAACTTGTACCCAGTAGATAAAAAGAATGACTCTAATTTAACAGAGTAGAAGATGTTTTTTAATAATCTAATAAAGCTGACTTGCGATTAAAAGTTGTTAAAAAAGAGCCCAAAATGCTGTTTTTATAAGTTTTTTTTATCAAAAGACTATTCTATTATTTATATTTAAGGTAATTAAAAAATTAGTAATTAATTTTAATGAGATATCTAACAATGTTTAGCTTAAAGGTGGACCGTAATGTTAGCAATCCAAACACATAGCAAATAATGAATGGAATTTTTAGATGATCAAATTTATTTAGTTCCATGGAAAATTATGCCAGCTATCCGGATTTAATACACTACAACTTCAAACTAATACACGATTTAAGTTCAAACAAAAACTAATACACGATTTATAGCTATTCTTAAGACTTGGGGATTTTATTGAAGAAAACAAATGTTTTTAAAAGATGCATGAAACGATAGAACATCTCCTTTGAATACCCTCATTTTAAAAGGATAACAACCTTATATGAAGTTGAGAATGTGTTATTTCAAAGGTGACCTTCGATTTTATCTTTTAAAATTTTGTATTTTAGTCATTGATAATATTGGTCAACTAACTATAATTATTAAGCTTTCATAAATAAATAGAAAATACTATTTATCTGATATCAAAATGAACTACTATAATAATTGTGAAGATAAGAACTTGATGAGCAAGTTTTAGCAATATTCAAATGCTAACTAAAGAAGAACTCAAGTTAAGGTAAGATTTACTTGGGGAGTAGACTTTGGACCACAAAGAGAAGCTTTGCTATTTGTCTATAGCACTAAGCACAAAGCATAACTGTTTGTCTCTATTACGTTTGGCCTTATCATAATTGTAAGGGAGGATGCTTTTGGCGTTTTGTAGTTGCACAAGAACCAAGGCTGCTTCATCAATAAATAGAAGCATTGGCTGAGAGAGAGAAAGTAGAGCCGAAGTGAGGGTGTGAGAGCACACAAGAAGCACCGTAAGGGTGAAAGAAACAAAATGTAAAGGCTTATGCCTTGGATAGTTTCTAAGGGTTTTTACAGAGTAGTTTCCTTAGCTAGTGAAAAATATTAGGATAATCACTTGTAAACTCTTGTAATCCCTTTGTTCTAGTGGATTTCGAGCATAGCCTCAGCGAGATGTAGACCCTCGTTAATGGGCTTGAACTCGTTAAATGTTTGTGTGTTATCTTTCTCTTCTCTCTCACTCTTATCCAAAGCTCTCATACAAAGATCTCTGTTTCATGTTCATCTCAACATAAATCTTTTCTGCATCCTTATTGTTTCCTCGGTAGCTCCTAATCTTTTGAAACAACCAACTGTTATCTCCTGAGATAAAATCCATTTGTGGCAAAACCGATAACCCTATGCTTTGTGAATCTTCTATAAGTCTTCTGCTGACGACTTTATTTAAACCAGAAGCTTCCTCTGTACTCTTTCTCGCGATTCAGGCTTCGATCAGCGCGACCAAAGCGGTGATGCGGCTGTCTCCGATTTAGAGGACGCTGTTATCGCCGTCAAGGATGGTGACGTTGCTGCTGTTAATAGTAACTTGAGCGCTGCGATGACGGATTATGGAACGTGTAATATGGTTTTGAGGAGGCTGTGAGGTTAATCCGTTGGTTGACGTGGAAGATAAGCTTACGAAGATGGTTAGTAATTGTCTCGCTATCTCCACGTTGATCAAGTGATGGGAATTAATGACGTGTGTTCTTGTCTTAAATTTGGGCCTTGGAAGGGTTTGAAATGTTCCAAGTTGTTTCAGAAACATATATAAAAGAGGGGTGGGGAAGCTTTAGGGTTTATGATGTAACAAAACTCAGAGATATTTCATGCATACATCAACTTATCTCCTATCTTCAGGTGTCTGTGGATACTAATTTCTCGTGAAACAAAATTACATTTATATATATGCATGAATGTTAAACTATAGGTATTGAAAAATTATACAAAGCAAAATGGTTTTATATACTGAATTGAATTTTTACATGACTAATAATGGACAACGTTGTACACTCCATATACAAGAATCATGTAATATCAACGTTTTAGCATAGTCATATAATATAAAATCTTTAGGTTTCAACTAAATTTTTTTTTATATGGTGCTCGCGTAGCTGTGGTCAAGTGGTAGGCAAAATCCAAAGTGTTAAAATATTCAATGCAAGTTTGAGTTTTCTTTGCAACAAATGAGCTGTAGGAAGTTTGATTTGAAGTTGGATCAGATGATTTCGGCTATCTATAGTTTAGTGGGAAAGCCCTGTAAACATAATGTGGTGGTTCTTCGCAAAGACGTCCATTGCATGCTTTTAGTAGAAACAATGCTGCTCATAATATTGCTCGGAAAGAGTCTCGCATGGTTGACGTGGCGGATAAGCTTACAAAGATGGTTAGTAATTGTCTCGCTATCTCCACGTTGATCAAGTGATGGAAATTAATGACGATATGCTTTGATTGGGATATCTTGTCGAATTAAAGCATCAACTGAGGAGTTGTTTGGTGGGTTGTTTTTCTGGTTTCACAGTTCCATAAGTTTTAATGTCTGACATCTTCAGTTGTTAACTTGTTATTATTCAGTTACTATTCCGTATTAACTAACTCTTGTCACTATGTTATGTCTTTTGCTGCAGTTGGTTTTGTCCTAAAATCTGAAGATAATGGATGCCTCTGATGGCTCTGTTTCTTCTTCAACTGGATTTATGGATAAGAGAAGGAGAAGCTCTCTGATTCGTCGACCTCGTGATATAAAAGGGAGCTTGCAAAGTTTCACTTTAATGCCACCTTCAACACAGCCACACATTGCTCCGAGCAATGAAGGCGAGAACACACTGAAACTGAACCTTAAGCTTGGTGGTGCTGTTACACGTACAATCCAAACCAACTCAGAAGCGGGTATTTATACCAAAGTCACGGTATATAAAAATCTTTGTTTCAGAATAAGGTGAAAGGAAGTGTACCAGCGCAGAGATGTGTTCAGAAAACTATGTATCTAGGAGAAATACATCAATCCATGACCGAAAAGAACAAACGAGGTCTTAAAAAACGTTTGTTGGAGGTATAAGATATAGAAACCATATACCTCAATATCGAATGATTGCTATCATTATGCAAGATGATTGCAGTCATAAAGCCTCGTATATTTCCCTTTCCATTCTTGTATATCAATCTAGTGTATAAGTACAGACCATCTGCTTCACCTCAGTAACCATGGAATCCTACAGCGAATGCAGCAATGGTAACTGGAGACTCTTCCACTTGGCTCCTTGACTCTGGGGCATCCCACCATATGACATCAGATTTGGCTAATCTATCTCTCCATGCACCATACAATGGAGGTGACGATGTCATCTTGGGTGACGGATCAGGGCTCTCCATCTCTCATTCTGGTTCTTTAACTTTACCCTCATTTAACGTCCTTTCTTTCTTGATAATGTTCTATATGTTCCTTCGTTAGACAAGAATCTCATCTATGTTTTTCAGTTATGTGATACTAATAATGCTTCAATTACATTTACTCCAACGTTTTTCCAGGTAAGGGATCTGGATACAGGGGCACTTCGTATGGAAGGTAAACCTAAGAACGACACTTATGAGTGGCCAAAAGTTCGCTCAAGAAAATCACCTTCTCTTGCTTTTGCTTCGGCTATTAAGACTTCTATTTCAGATTGGCATTCTCGTTTGGGCCATCCTGCTTTACCTATTCTTAAAAATATGATTTCAAAGTTGTGCTTGTTCCATTAATAAAATGAATAAGCTTCCTTTTGGTTTACCTTCGATTCATTCTACACATCCTTTAAATATTGTCTTTTCTGATGTTTGGACTTCGCCTTTGATTTCAGTAGATGGATTTAAGTATTACATTATTTTTGAAGACCACTTTACAAAGTATACTTGGTTGTATCCTTTGAAAAGAAAGTCTCAGGTTTATGAAATCTATACTAGGTTTAAAGAGTTGGTTGAAAACAGATTTCAATCAAAGCTTAAAGCTCTGTACACAGATAATTGTGGTGAATATATGGCTTTATCGACTTATTTATCAACCAATGGGATATCGCATTTCACCACCCTTCCGCACACTCCCGAGCATAATTGCATTGCAGAACGTCGTCACAGAAATATTGTCGAAACGGGCTTGTCCCTATTGACGCATGCGTCCATGCCAAAGTCTTATTGGACTTATGCTTTAGCCACGGCTGTGTACTTGATAAACCGGATGCCAACTCAAACTCTGTCGCTGAAATCCCCGTTTGGATGTCTCTTCAAGACAATTCCAAACTACTCAAAACTAAGGATTTTTGGCTGCTTATGTTTTCCTTGGCTTCGTCCTTATGCTTCAAACAAATTAGATTCACGATCATCTTCTTGTGTTTTTCTTGGTTATTCAACTACCCAAAGTGCATATTTTTGTTTAGATCGTTCAACAAATCGTATTTATACATCTCGTCACATTACGTTTCATGAATACGTTTTTCCTTTCTCACTACCTAACGCACTAACCTCTGTATCATCAAATGCAGATGATGTTACAGAGAATTTGTCTAATGTGTCCCCGCAGGTTACAGTGGTTCCTATAACTCAGTCACGAGCGATTGCTCAGACTCCTCCAACACCCACACCAGCTCCTTCTATAGTCGCTCCAACAACAACATCAACAATGGCTCCAGTCACAAGAACTACTGATCTTCCTCCCTCAATACAACCGTCAGCTCCAGACACAAATGTTCTCGCTGAGACACAAAATCAATCCCATGTGCAGAATACAACAACTCAAACAGAGACCATTCCACCCGCACCAACTCGGACTTCAACGCGTATCAGAAAACCAGTCCAGAAACTTAACCTTAGTGCAAAGTGGACTTTTGGTCTCGATTTCATTCTCATCGTCTCCCTCTTCTCTCTCGAGAGACAGCGATTTCATGAGCGAAGCAATATCGTAGCAATCCACACCAATCTCTCGTTTAATCCAAAGCTTGACCGCCGCATCGAATCTTCACCAGGTACGTGTTCCTTCTCTGACCTAACTTTTTGTGATTATCAGAATCATTAGTCGATCTAAGATCGTATTTTGGTTTGATTCGTTTTTGCATGCTTGGTGTTTGATCAAGGTCCGTCGAGTTTCAGTCTTAATTCTCTTCGTCTCCCTATTCTCTCTCTCTCACGACGGTGATTTCAGCCGCCGTCTTCTATACTAGCTCAGTCAACACGAATCTCACCTCACTTGTGCTACGAATCGAAACGAAACCAGGTATGTCTTCTTTCTCTGTCCTCTGTTTGCGATTTAGAGGAATCACTTATATGTGTCTCCGTCTCTATGTTTGAAAGGTTTGTTTCTGACGTTTTGGTTGTATAGTTCGTGTTTCTAATGGTTTGTTTCTGACTTTTCGATTGTATACTGATATGTGTTTGATTGTATGCTTGGTAAGTGACGGATTGTATGACTGGTAATTACTCGATTGATTAGTGAATTTTTTGAGTAAATCTAATTGAAACTTAGGGTAGCTTTAGTTATTAGTGCTAGAAAGGCAATGTTTGGATTCGTTTTCTTGATGAGTACTTAGTCGATGGAGTTAAACCCTGTTGTAGTTTTGTAACCTGGTGATTTTCTTTGGGATACAATGGGTTCATCATTGACTTGAGTTATTTTAGAGTAATCATTTTGCGAATAGTAACCTGATAAGTAGGTGTGGACATTTAAGAAAGACGTTGTACTGAGTGTTCTAGTTAGTTTGGTTTTCTAGTTAGTTTCGAAATAAGTCGCCTTTAATTTAGAAGATGGTTAATATAATTATTTCAAAAAATTCGAGTAGAAGTTTATTGTTTGGGTAATTGTGATTGGAATGAAGTTTGTTTCTAACCAAATGAAAATTATATTTTAGTTACTTGATTGATTTTTTGGTAGTTATGAGTGTAATAACTTCTTATTAGACCCTGGTAGTATATGGTTAGGTCTTTATGATTGTTACTTATTAGTTCTTATTTTCACCTATTAAACCCCAACAAGCTATCATTCTTGTTGTCGCAATCTCTTTCTCTCTTGTTTCTCTCCGGTTTCTCTTTTCTCCTTTATAATCCCCTTCTTCTTCTAATCCCTATGGATTCAAGGAATCCATTGAGTCCATATAGTCAGTCTCCTAGTTATGCCAACCTTCTCCACAGTCAGAACTTTCATTATGAAAGTTATTCTTCTACTCTAAATTTTGGAGCATCTGAGATCCCTCCTTTTAGTTCACAACAAACCGACGCTCCAGCTGTACGTGAAGACCCACCAGTTGCCTCTAGGGAGAGCAGGAAATGGACTCCAGCTGATGACGAGGTCTTAGTAAGTGTGTGGCTAAACACATCTAAGGATACTGTTGTTGGAAATGAACAAAAATCAGGGACCTTCTGGAAACGAGTAGGTGGGTATTATGCATCAAGTCCACATGTTAAAGAGAGTTGTGAACCAAGAGAGCATCCTCATTGTAAGCAGAGGTGGCACAAAATCAATGACTACCAACCAATTTCGTGGTGCATATGCGGCAGCAGAGAGACAGATCAGTTCTGGTCAGAACGACAATGATGTTCTCAAGGTGGCTCATGACATCTTCTTCTCTGATCACAACACGAAATTCAGTCTTGAGCATGCGTGGTGTGTGTTGAGGTATGAGCAGAAATGGCTCAGCCTTAACACTCCTAAACCTAGTGGGAGTTCAAAGTGAAAAGCTGGAGAGACATGTTCACAAACTTCAAGCACCACTATTGGTGATCATGAGGTCCGTCCCGAAGGTATCAAGGCTGCTAAAGCTAAAAGGAATAATGTTCAAGGAAAGTCTCTTACTGAGTATACGAGCATTTGGGACATGAAGAAGGAGGATCCCATGATGAAAGAGAAATTAAGTGACGCTGAAGAAGTTGTCAAGAATAAGCTACTCGCTCAGTATTTCTGAGAATTATAGCTTTGTTATGTTTCTATTTTATGAAAATGTCTTTAAAATTCTGTGTTTCTGCTTGCTACTTTTTAAATGACTTGTATTTTTGTTTGGTACTTTTAAATGAATGTATTTCTGCTTGCAACTTCTATGTCAATGTATTTCTGCTTGCTATCTATGTATTTCTGCTTGATATTTCTGAAATAAATGTTGCTCCTTTCGTGAAAGACTTGTCTCGGTTCATTAGATGTCTATCTAATATTGACGTTGTCACTTTTTTTTGTAGTTTATTTAAAATGGGCCGTCAATATAGCTACAGCCAGCCTTCAGATTCAGAGGAGTATGGTGGGGAGATAGCTGACAGTGGGTACAGCGAGACGGAAGAACTTATTTGTCGGGACCAAACTGAGTTGAGCTTCAATTACGGTGACATGACTCAGTACCCTCCGCAACCCAAGGTCGAGTTTGGATTCCCGCAGACTTGCTACTTTGGTGGTGAACCTCTTCTAGCTACATCATACACAAGAAACGATCCAGGGAGAAGATACTACACCTGCGAGCATGTTGATGATGTAGAATGCCATGTCTGGAAATGGTGGGATGTCGCGGTCATGGAGGAGATGAGGGCCAGGGATAAACACATACTTCAATTGGAGGAAAAGGTAGATAATCTCACCTTTATGAGTGACTATGAGACTGCGGAGAAAGTGGTTAGGCTAGAGAAGTTAGTTTGTGACTTAGCAAAGAAGAAATCTAGTTTTATCCATGGGTTTGAAGTATTCGTTGGTGTAATGCTCATTGTTTTAGTTCTAATAAGTTTGGTGACCGTATTGAAGTGATTTGAGGTGTTATAGTGATGTGTAATCAAGGTTGTTGTTGTTTTGGTTTTCATGCGTAATCAAGGTTGTTGTTTTAGTTTTCATGTGTATTGTAATGACTTATGGCTTGTATTGTAATGACTTGTATTGTTATGACTTATGGCTTCATTTTTAAATGACTTGTAGTAACTCTTTTTAACTCTTTGTAATGTCTTATAATTATTTGGTAATGAAAGCTGAGAATACTATAGGCTCGTGACCATTTAAAAAATTTAATGTGTATTAAAACAAATATAGTTTCGCATCAGTACATGTGAGTGCTCGTGACAATGCGTACTACCAAGATTATCAATGGGAGTACTATAGGCTCGTGCCCATTTAAGAAATCTAGTCAAATTGTAAAGTCTGAAAATTGGAGATGCATACTTCTAAGAATTGTAAAGTGACAAAACAAAGTGGGGTTGAGGTGTTGACAGCTTTGAAACTTCACTCACGGAGACGTTTGTCACCCTCTTTGCTTTCAAAACCAGGTGGATTTGGTTCATCGCCTTGACCTCTAACCTTGTTGTTGGCAGAGGCAGATGCTTGGCCACCTTCCCCTTCAACAAATGGAGTTTCATTGGTGTTGAAAGTCTGTGAAACTGTTGTACATGAGTTATTCTAACATAACATGAGTTAGATGATAAAGTTTTCGAAACTATATATTATAATATCTTGGGGTTAATGTGGTCACTGATTGCAGAAACAGTGAACTTGTGATGGTTTGGGGTAAAATTGTATGGCGTCACACGAATCTGATAAATAAAATGTTTTTCAGCAAGTTCTTCAAGGCATTGTGTGAGTTCCTGGCCCCACCATCATTCATTTTCAGTAGGTTGAAGAGTTTAGTAGCATGCGCAAATATTTTTACAATTGTATACGCTGCACAAATCCAGTGCAAACTAAATAGCAAATCTTATCAAGAGTCAGAGCAGTTACATATTGCTTAGTGAGGTTAAGCATCTCTTTGTCAAACACCACAAAGTGTCATTATCATTCTCATCATCAACTGATAATTCAACACGATACCTATAATAAACGTTGACATAAGTAATCGTAATGCTAAAATGGTGTCTTATTTTATTTATATGAGTATGATCGTTTCTTACTTTATAACACCGGTGACGTTGGGATTAACACAGTAGTTGCAATGGAGAAGTGCCAGATTTGTCTAGCTTCCTGCTGCATACAATCAAGAGACAAAGGGCCAGCCATTTTGTTGCAGGACCTCAACAATCCGAGCCTTGCAAATAAAATCAGCTTCATGTGTCTTCATCGAAACAATAAATTAACTATTTAATAATTCAAATTTCAAGGTTTAAATACATTTAAAACTTTGTTGGAACCATGAATTTTACGTGCTCGTCAGAATTGGAGATGAATTTTAGATCTTCAACTGAGACAAGTTCTTTCTTTTTGATCCCTTTCTTAGCATCGATACAGGGGAAAGTTTCTCCTACTAGACCGCCTAAGCTGGACGCAGATGGTATCATCAGATAAGTCTATACCCGATTAAATTTTGGTTCTACAACAACACCTAATGAGTTGTTACCTGGCTGTGAACTCTGTGATGGCTGGGAGGTTAGTGTCGAAATAAAATTTTGTTGCTGAGGTTGAGTTGAGGTACAGGTTACCTGCGGAATGAAGAGTGTTTAGTAGATAATGGGTTGTAGAAAAATTTAACTCCCGAATATATGCATTGACAAAACCGAGCTCAGTATGGTATCTAAGTTTCAGATATAATATACCTCCAAATATTTTGGATTTGACCGTAGTAACCACCATGACAGACTGGATTCTATCACCTGAGTTGATGAGACCCCTAAGCATTTCTGCAGCATCATCCCATAAAGGCAAGTACACCACCACCGTCATGTTATGTGAGTTGTAAAAACTTATTACAATGAGGATGCCATGTGTAAAAGAGTTGTAAAAATTAGAGTTGCATAGACTTACGGTTCAACGACAAAACATACCAAAAGTCGAGTCATAACTTCAGCGTCCTTAAGGTCAGAACCTTGGACACAACCAATTTTCCCAACAACATCTGCCATGTGATGAACAGCTTCAGGTTTCATCACCAAATCATATAGAATAATTAAAAATATAAATTAGGAAACGTACTTGGGAAACTAACTAAAGAGTTCTAAGTTTGTGCTTGCAAGAGCTTGGAGATGGTCAAACTTCTTAAGTATGAATTTTTGGAGGTTGATCACAAGAGCATTGTCCATAAATCCGTCTATAGTTGTTTTGGGGATGAACTGGATCGCAAAAGGATGGTCCGTAATCTTGTACATATTTGTGCATCTTGCAACTTCAAATCGTGAAACTTTGACTTTGACAAAGATAAATATTGGTTTCTATGTTGATCAGTTCGTATCTGATACCACATCATCCTCTTTTGTATTCATGCAACCAGCATCATAGTCGTTCTACGTGTCTTTGTCTTTTTCGGAAACAGCCTTGAAAAGGTTAAGAATATCACCGGCTTCACCAACGGCGCGTTATTATCTACACGTTGCCACCCTATGCAAGTTGTTGAACTTACACGATGTGTTGTATATTACTGACAGCCTTTTGGATATCACAGTGATGATCTCTGCAAAACTCGAGATAGTGACTAAGTTTAAGCACTCGGGTGGGATTTTATCCACCTACTTCTCTATGCTTATTTTGGTGTTGTTCAGAAATGCTAAAATCCGATTTGAAAAGATAACATCTGCACAATCTAAAGGTCTACCACCTATTACCCTACATTTGGGCTTGTCAATCATTGTACCCATGCACTCATGATTGTGACTACCAAATGGAAGACTTAGGTCTTTATTAAATCGTTCATCATTTTCGTTAGTTTGTTTCATTTAGAATAATGTGGTTTGTATTAGCTTTGTTGAGTATCTATTGATTCTATTCTATTAATTTAGAGTCTTATTTTATCTACGGATAAAATGTTGTCATTTAAATTTTAGATGATTCAACATGTAATTGTATTTGAAGTATTATAAATTTAATCTATTAGTTAAAGATAAATTTAATATCAAGACTTATTTCTAAGGGATAATAGTTTGTTAATAGCAAGTAAATTATCCTATAATCTTGCACAAAAAGTGTATTCAGACAATCAAAACTATATTATTTAATTATTTGTTTTGCAACTTAAAATATTCCAACATTGGTATGTTCTTTGAGCACATAAAATTCTATAAAACTTATGTTCCTACAAAAGGTCCATACAATTTATGAAAAATTAAAAACATGTTTATTTTGTAAGATGTAAGGGTTGCACAGGCATGTGTGTTGTATGAGTATTTGTTTGATTTGTAATATATACCATGACTAAAATAGGAGGTATATGAAAGCAATATTGTATCTAGTTCATTGTCTTCATAAAGATATATATTGTTAACTTCTCATCGTCTCAACCATTGTAAGTTAATAATGTGGCAATATCTTGACCTTCAAACATACAACACACACATGTTTGTGCAACCCTTATATCTTTATGTTGCAAAATTTTCATATATTTATTTTATAAAATAACAGAGGAAAACGATGGTGGTGTTGAAATAGAAGATTGATGAATGAAACTATTAGTTTTATTACCCATTTACTATTCCACTATGTGAAGAATATCATATTATATTAGACTATAAATGTATTATCAAGGGAACTCAAAACCATTTGCCATAAACAAACAATATTTCATATTCAATTAGTTACCAACACAGAGAAGATGCCAACATTGAGAATCTAAAGTTTTGTAGTCAACAGAGTTTTCAAAATTGGGAAACTAAACTTTTGTAGCAAACAGAGTATTCTCAGAGGTGTTGCGCCAGATCTTCACCGCTCATCTCTTCCAACTGTGTGATGATCTCTTGAGACAACAATTTGACGGATCAACGTCTTCTAGTAGTTCACCCAAGAATAGTATGGTCTCAGCTAGCAAAACGAGATACTCTTCTTTCAGATTATCCATCATCTGTTTCACACTCCTCAAACTCAACATCCTCGCACGCAACTTCTCACTCCTTGTTTGCATTAGCACATGAACCAAAAAATATTAATTTTTAAGACGACTAAACCAAAAAATTATTGTTGTGAACCATTATGAATGTTGTTTACCTCGTGGTTCAGCGGTTTCCAGAGGAGATCGAAGCTCGAGACTACTGCCATTTGACCAATGCATGAAACCAACTAGTCATCAAGCTCTGCTACAGATGGTACATGTGGAGAAGAATACATTTTGTATCAAAAAAATCTAACGCTCCAAGAAAAAGGGATACACGTTGTTAGATCCAAGCAGACATGAAAGGTCATAAGATAAGTGACCTGGAAGTTATTTGCGTCGAGGAACTTCAAGCTTCCAGTATCATGCAAAAAGCAGTTCTTCAAAGAAGAAAGCACCAACGCCCTAAGATGCCAGCTTTTTGGTGGTATAGGTTCATCCGTTTCCTGAATTTTGGCTTTCTTTTTCTTCCTCGTTGAAACTGATGCTCCAGCCCTAATGAGATGCGATACAATACTATCAAGCATGAACTTGAAGTATGGTACAAAGATCGACCTACATTCCACAACAAGAAAAATCGAAGTTAATTTCCCAATATTCAAGAAGCTTAAGTAAAGAGGATCGCAGCGTTTACTCACATGTGACTGTGAACAGAGTCTATTGACTAGACCATAGAAAGAGATAGACCTGTCGACACTCTTGTTCTCATTACCAGATCCATCTACAATATCTGACTCTGCCCAATCAATACTTCTGATAAAGAGTGTTTTGAACTCAGACTCAGTTAGCTTCTTTGTGAGTGTAACCGTCGCACTGATTACACTTCTCTCCGCATCATTAACGTTCTGAATTGTTGGAGGATTTTGGCGTTGAATATCTAGGGCAACAAGCATTGGTCGGAAATCTTTGCATGGTTAGTTTTCCAGCATGTCAAAAGCAATCACCAAACTTGCATCGCCACAAGTAACAGCCTCATCGTATATTCGTAGAAGAGGTTGTAGAGTGAGGCGAACCTGAAAGAAGGTGATAAGTATTAAAATCGCTACTACAAGCAAAAACAAATTCATATATTATGTGAATAAGTCACTGATATTCTTTTCAGTAAGGAGACTCCTAATGGCATTGGCTTTGGACTTAAGGTTCTTGTCAAAGTCAGAAACATATTTAGGATGCATAACCATGAGTCTAATGATATCCCCAAGATGAGGATTTAGGAAACCTCCAAGTTTATCAATCACAGCTTCCAACGTGACTAGAATAGAAAGCATCACCAACTGTTCCTCGGCTGTTGCGTTTCCAGTTGACACTTCGCGAGATTGTTGTACCAAATTTTTCATTATGCGTGGAAGTTTAACAAGCGCCTTTGGTCCAAGAACATTGATCAATGCGCACCAGTTGTACGAAGACTGCTTGAACAAACTCCCAGATTCTTTGAGCTGATGCCTTCTGCAACGGATGCAAGACACTTGCTGAAGATCGGATGACCAGAGGGAAGCTTGCTAGCCAAGACTTCCAGTGTAGAAATGGCAGCTCGTTTAGCTGGAATATACAACATAAAAAATAAGTAAATATACAACATAAGAAAAGGAAAAACTAATGTAAATTTTTTCTGAAAAATGTATATTAAAATAAATAATAAGTAAATATACAGTTTTAGTATAAAAATAATATTACATAAATCATTTATCTTATTACTAAAATAAGTAAATATATAATATCATAATATTAAATATTACATTAAACATCTATCAAAATATTAAAATAAGTTAATATATAAAATGTATAGTAAAATTAATAGGAAGTAAATATATAATATGATAATATAAATATTACTTTAAACATCTATCATAATAATAGAATAAGTAAATATACATATAAGAAATAAAAATATTATATTAAACATCTATCATAATATTATAATTAAGATAAGTAAATATACAACAAAAAATAAGAAAAACTACATTAAACATCTATCTGAAAATGTATATCAAAATAATAAGTAAATATACATTTTTAAGTATAAAAATATTACATTAAACATCTATCATAATATTTACCATTGCATATAAAAACAAAAATTAGAATAAGTAAATATTTAATATAAGAAACAATAAATAATAAATAAATATACAATATAAGAAATGAAAAAACTACATTAAGAATATATGTAAAAAAATGTATACTTTTACAATTTTATTATTTCCAAATACTTTATAAGTAAATATACAATATAAAATAAATAATACAATATAAGAAATATAAATATTATATTAAACGTTTATCGTAATATTATCATTTGATATAACAACAAAAAAATTAAATATACAAAATAACAAAAAAAATAAAAAAATAAAAATAAAAAGGGAAAACTAAATTAATCATGATCTGAAAATGTATAGTAATATAAATAATCAGTAGATAAATAAAAAATTCAAATATTACATTAAACATTTATCATAATATTAGAATAAGTAAATATACCATATATCATACATAGCCACGTGTTACAAAAAAAAAATCATACATAGCCACATACGAAAACTGAAAAGTTTTGCTGCTTGTGAAAAGTTAATAATTTTTTTTTCTTTTTAGTCTGAAACCACATGTATTATGCTCCACACAGAGGAATGGAGAACTTTGAATTACAAAATCTTATGCTAATGAAAAGCCAAGCACGTTTTGCAAGCCACTAGTCCAAGAGGATTTCAGGAAAAGTAAATGAATTCGTCTTAATCCACCATTGTCAAACTTGATGTGTGCTATCATCCACTCCATTGTTTCTGAAAATCAAAAATTTATTATGCATCGGAACAAGAATAAACATGCAACTTATTATAATATTAATAGCTAAATCAAAAATTTATAAAGTAGAATGGCTCATGTCATTGGATATAATGAGTATAATTATTTTCTCACATTTAATGAAAATTGATTAAGTACATGCTCTTGAATCCAATATGAATCTCTTCGTCCATTCATCTCAGATTGAAACTATTAACCGTTAGAATACTTGCTTTTAGATGAGAAGATGATGACTAAAATTAAGACTTGGTAGCGTCAAAATTTCAGTATAGGAGTCATTTTGGATAAAGTTTGATAAAGATTTTTTTGGTGAATAGAGATCTTCATATTTTGCGACCAGTCTAAGGTTGGCTTTTAGGCGTCGGCTTGCTTGTTGACCATACACACCGCCTACGAAAATAAATTCTCTCAGCCGCCAGCACCTTGTTAAGTCCTCCTCCCTCACCTTCACTACTTTAATCACGTGCATTTTCTCTATTCAGTCACGTGCCAGAAGATGTGCCCCATATATACCTTATGTAATACGTGTGTAATCAATATTTGAGTTTAGAAGATATTCCACTCAATAAGAAAAAGTGAGCAAAGCCGTAGTATTGCTTAAAGGACCAAGTTGAGTATAGAACGAAAACGACTTCAACGGAAGTTTTTTTAACGGTTCACAAGTAATGGTTGACTGCAAAAAAATGGAGATTAAAGCTTACGTAAATACTGTATCTAATAAAACATTAATGTCAACTGGATGTCCTGTCAAAGTATACAAATTTGTTATCTTGATTTTCATTAATCTTGTTTAACTAATAACTATATTCATTTTTCAACACACTAATGTATATAACTACATTGAGAAGATGTGTAACTATTTACCAATATTAATGATGTGATCAAAGCAAGAGATGCATTGTCTAGTGGTTTGTTCGAGTAGATATTAATTAGTTCATGTGTACCATTGATTCTTCAAGCAATAATACGTGTTGCAGAGTAAGGACACGATTTTTGTCTGGATAATGGTGTAACGGTCTGGTACAATAATGAGGTTTCCAATAATTAATTAAGCCTTTTGGATATATTTAGTGGTAGGTTATCGTCACTTTAGCATATATTTCAACAAACAGTTAACTTTCAATGGATAAACCTATGTCCACCTTAAAACCGAAGCCTAGATCAGAGCCAAAGAACTTTCACCACGTGGTGTTCAGAATAAAACATTCAATTTTTAAATGTCTTCTTTTGATTTGAACAAAAAAATGTCTTCTTTCGAAAGAAAGGCTTTCACACACACTAACTACTTTTCTTTCCCATATACATGCCCTATAGACATACTTTCTAAAAAGCAATAATAGTTTTGGATTATCCAATTTATAGTACTCAAGTCAATACTGTATATCTTTTAAAAATATTTTCTGATGTGTTGTTTTGTTTGTTTTTGTCACACTTGGGGATAAATACAGAACATGGTGGAACCAATTATGAGCTTCTTCGTCGAGATATTAGTAATTATATGAATAATGATTTGTCTTATGCTTCCATTAAGGAAATCAGTCAATCTATAGCGTGAAAACAATTTCAATTATTTATGTTTAAAAGTATATAGCACATTAGCACTGATGAATTCTTTGTTATCTTAAAATAAATCATATAAATTTTTCATTCATATTCATGAGTTATCTACAAAATATCATTAGAATCCAAAAATTTAAAAGACAAAATCAAATAAATTGAGCGATTTGTTAAAACGCCATGATATATGATCAAGCTTGTAATAAAAAAGCTGATCATATAAGATAATTAAATGTTGTAAACACAGTCCTTATCTTTAATTACACCCTTGAACGAATGCCTTTCACATACTTAACGAATCTACTATAGTTTGTTTGTTTTTAATCTGTGCTCAGAAGTTGTCGTTGTTGTTGAGCTGTTGTTGCTGCTGACAAAACCATAAGTCTTCATCACTTTCTCCGATGTTCCATAAAGTGTCTGAAGAAGAAGAAACAGTCCCATCGATATTTTCAAACCAGTCGAGGTTACTCTCCTGCATAGCTGTTAAATGTTCTTCTAGTAATCCAGCATAATCAGAATAATTATCCAGTAACATTTCTGGACCTACCAAATTCTTATCCGGGTAATAACTATTCTCCCCTTGACCCGAATAGTATTCCGGGTTCGGGTTCGGAGTGATGTAGTACTCCGTCAAGTCTGACACCCGAGACACTGCAACGCTGGAGTTTTCGGGCGTTGCATCATGTCGTTGTCCCATACTGTTGTAATCATATGTCATGAATTGATTGTTAGGGGTTGTGATGCAAGATGACGTGGTGGCTGATCCTGTGGTCGTGGTTACTGATGCGGCCGACGTGGATTGGATCCTCTCGACAAGCCGAGGCATCCATAGATACTTCATTGTGTCTTTGAATTGTTGGCTGTTGACATCGCATTTAAGCTGCTTTGCATGTTTTTGCACTCGTGTTCTCCAGTAGTTCTTGATCTCATTATCTGTTCTTCCTGGTAGATATTGTGCGATTTTTGACCATCTATTCATTATAAACATACACACATAAATGTAATTAATTGCTTATATACTGATAACAAAACGTTTAAGTTCTTATTGGCTATTGCATGCGTTACTATTTGATATCTCGATGTTATATCATATATGTAGTTTTTTGTACCCATGAACATCGATATATAAAGTCACATAAGTTTGATCACATCTCCTTCTAAAGAAAATAGTGTTGTTTTCTTTTGCGTATACAGTTTGATTACAAAAAAAAAATGAAAATAGTATATAATTTATCTGGAATACGAATATTATAAATGGTCAATTTGTTAGAAATATCAACTTTATTTGTATAGAAAAGGAGCCTAAAACGATGCCTTTGTGTGCAGGAAAAGTATAGCTCATGAAACGATACAAAACAAAATTAAAATTTAGAACATACCGATTGCCCCAACGGGAATGAAGTTCGAGGATCAGAATTTGTTCCTCTAGGGTTATGTTTCCACGGCGTACGTCAGGGCGGAGATAGTTAAGCCACCGTAGTCTACAGCTTTTACCGGTGCGTTGGAGTCCTGTTTCATTGGTAAGAAAAGTATATATGATGTTTAATTTACCGGTCGGTCGTGTATACGTATTATGATGATTTTCATACGGAAGAAACTCTTTAGAATAACGTCTCATATTTGGTAAAGTTATAGAGAAACTCCCAACAACAAAACAATGGACCGTACTATACTATGATGCAAAATGCAAATTGTCCTAAAGAGTCTTGTTCTTCAAGCTTTCTTCCATTGAGTTAGTGCTCTCTCCATATAGATGATGATCATTAATTCCCTTTGGTTCCTCTTTCTTTTTCACCCTTTTCAATAACCAAATTTGGATATTTTTTGCAAATTTGAGATGGTTGAGAATTGAACCCACTGCTTAAAAATCTCACTAAATTAATCAATATTTTATTTATATGAATGAAATTATTATTGAAATAATAAGAAAAAGTGAAAATCAAAGAAACGTGAGAAGTATGCACTTTTTGTTTCATACCTATGCATAAAGAGAATGGGCTATCTTAAGAAAAAAAACACAATCACACACATCGTGACTGAAACATGAAAAGGATTGAACATAAAGTGAACCCATCAATTATGTTATGCAATTTTTTTTTTTTGAAAAAGGGCTTAATTATGTTATGTTATGCAACTTGCCCGACTCTTTTAGACAAATGGTGCACAAAGAAGTAGAACATATATATATATATATATATATATATATATATATATATATATATATATATAATATGTATATATTATATATATATATATGAAATGAAGCATACCTGCACAACGAGAAAGAGAGTTCCATCGACCTTCTCCATGAGTAGCAATGTAATTGGTGAGCTTAAGATCTTCTTCTGCAGTCCATGGACCTCTCTTCAGTTCCATTTCGTCTCCCATGTTGTTGTTCTTGAAACTTCTTCCTTTCTCATCCATTGATACACACAGAAGAGACCCACAAAAGAGATGCTTGAGCAAAAATATATGCACTTTCTACCCTTTTTATGTGGTTTTCTGAAGAGAGAGATAGAGTGAGAAATTGATTTTTTTAGTTAAGTGTAGATAGAGAAAGGATGAGTTGTGAGACTTGTGAATTCAAGAAAATAAGAAGATGTGGGCTTTATAGAAGAGAAAAGATGATAGTTTTTGTTTAATTATTTAGAACATGTGCGACGAAGAGACTTTAAAGCCGTAATATAGGAACTGTGTGTTTATTGATTTAATTGTTTAGTATCTTAAAGACTTTCCAATTCTGTTTGTAAACTTTAAAAAAACTGGTGAAAGCACCGTGGCTAAGTGGTTAAGGTTTAAAGACTTGTACACCAGGTTTGGAGTTCGAATTCTAGGCTACACAGTTTCTATATCAAAAGGATTTCAATTTCCAGAAAAATTGAATGGCGAATTATCTAGATTATTGGAAAAAAACTTACAACAGATCTTCAGTATGGCACAAGGAGTACCGGCAGGAATGGATTTCATAAGGCGGCTCAGGATGATGCAGTCAGACGTGAATCCACATAAGACAGGTAGAATTGTCGGCGATAATATATTTTAGGTAATATTTCTCATAATTTATAATGCATAATTAATCAGTGTTAAAAAAAAAACTTTTTTAAAAACACAAATTATTTTTAATTTTAATATTCACGATGCATGGAAGGGGAAACTACCGAATACAAGCAGCCCAACTGGCTGAACAAAAATTCTCTTAGCAGAGGTGAGGTTTCAAGTTCGATCCTAAATATTTTGCAAAATCAATATGATGAATTTTCTTTTTGAAAACAAATATTATGAATTAGTTTATTAACGAAGGATATTTCACATTTTGAGAAATTATAAAAGTAAATACTTATAATTTATTATATGAAGGATATTTCACATTTTGAGAAAATTATAAAAGTAAATACTTATAATTTATTATATAAATTTTGATTTCTCTAATTTTGTAATTATAATGTTTGTGGCTCAAGTTAGATTAATACGGATTTATATACGTAGTGGCGGATTATTGGCTTGCTATAAGCTCTTTGCAGAGCTAATGACTCGTATCAGTACACCTTAGCATGCCTTATTCCAACGAGTGTTTTACACTACAAGTCACTTTTAAGATTTTTATCATAGTATAGATCACATTTTGCTACATAGACACTTTTTCCAACTAGAATTCAATATTTTATCTGATAAATTGCTAAAGAAAACTAATTAAAGAAGATTCCTAACTAAATAATTTTTTTATATATTTTAAGAATATTTTCTGTTTTTTGTTACTCTTTCCCTTTCTCTTTCTTCATTTCTATGTTTTCTTTTGTTTTCACACTCAACACCTACGATTCATTTTATGTCTTTGAAAATTATGCTCATCTTTGTCATGATTCTTGGTCTTCTTCTGTGACCACCTGCAATTTCAGTCAAACTCGATTGCCAAGCCGTCGTGGTTCGTCTCCTTCTTCGTCTTCCGCCACGTTGTGTACTGCAACTCATCTCCTTCTTACTGTGTTAGTAGCTTATGGTAGTCGTGATGTTCAGATTTCGCTGCAGTGGCCCCTAATTCAATCTCACAATGAAACTTGAGCAACAATGGCACACTCTCACGTTTTTACATGTTTGATCCCTTAATTTTAGGTTATTCTTAGTTTGGCCTAAACAATCAAATTTGCACATACATCCTTTCTAATTTCCCTGAATCTGAAATTGTGCAATCGAACTTCTACAATATACATCCTACTGTTTGGTTTTCCTTTTCATACCTTTTATGATCACAATTAAACAGCTCCATTTCTAATTAGCTACTATTAAGAATATTAATTTGTAATGATATTGATCAGAATAGAGTATAATAAAAGGTTTTAAATTTTATTGACAAATTGTGTTAAAACATATTTTTTACCTTGTAATGGAACTTCAAAATTGTTATACATTTGTAAATCTATATGTACACTATATCCATAAATCTATTGATCATATCCACATACAATAATTCACTTTAATTAATATTTACACAATTTAATTTTTACATCTTTTAAATATGTTATATATGTTTTCAAATTTAAATATTTAAATGCCAAATATTGTCAATGTGTACAAAAACATTTTACTGTACACATGCACAATGTTTCATAGAAAATCACACGTACATTGGCATATCTATACATTACATAAGTTATGATAACATGTACAATGTGTACATACATATGTGTTTCATGTATATTTATATGTATATGATCAGGTGTACATCGAAATATTCACTATCCACATGTACAATGACTCATATGTACACTAGTTAATTTGTACATGTGCTAAATTTGGTAGATACATTTGAGGTTATATTAATATAATTTAGAGTATATTTATTGTTAATTTAGATCATTTTATTTCATTTAGGTGTGTATATTGAATTTAACTGGATTTTACCATCTTAATTTAATTATTTTTTAGACAAATCTTTTACAATACATATGTATGTATATGTTTCATGTACATTTATATGTATATGAAGGTGTACACGAAATATTCACTATCCACATGTACAATAATTAATATGTACACCAGTTAACTTGTACACATGGTAAATTTGGTAGATGCATTTTAGGTTTCATTTAGATAATTTAGAGTATCTTTTTTTGTTAATATAGATCACTTTATATTTCATTTTAATTTTTAGACAAATCCATTACCTCCATTTTGATATCTCATGATCTTAAAATCTTAATTTAGTGAAAAGAAATTTAATTTATTTATTAAATAAAACATTGGCATGCATTTGTAGATTTGCATTTGACAAGTTGTAGACTGTTTATTTACAAAATGAAACTTTGGCATTATTGAAGAAGAATATAAATTCTTTACAATGATTCACGTATATAGTGTATATACTTTTACATTTACATTTGACAGGGTTTAGAATTCACATTTTGAAGTTTATGACAAAATCAAGAGGATATTTATGCATAATGGAAAGTGTATGGGTCGAAGTGAAAATAATCTAAGATTCTGAGGACCCCTAGTGCAATTTTTGAGAAGTTTGAAATGCAGAATGTGAAAGTCTAGGCTGGTTCGAAATGATGTTTCTCAGAGTGTAAATTTTGGGGCCGATTTGTAAACAACTTATTTATGAGGACCAAATTGTGTAAATAATTAAAAATTCACCATTGGAGGACTTCTCAAGCTTTTCGATCTGAAGATGGTCAAGACGGCAAGATCTTTCTTCGTCATCATGAACACAGTTTCCTAACAGAGAGTTTGATTATGATTACAAAGGCTCTAATCAGATCCAATTTTTTTTAAAAAAATCACAAAACTCATCAATTTCTTACTTTTTTAAACCACGGCTTTGTTTACGACGAATTGAACACAAAGAAGAAACAAACTACTTTAAAATTGTTGTGGGCCAGATCACATGATTTTGATTACTCTAATAAAGTTGCTCTAGTTAATTTAGTTGGAATTTTCGTGTGGTTTAGTTAACAAAAGTGTCTAGGTAGACACAAGTGACCTATCATCTAATCTAACACTATTAAAAGCTCTTATTCTAGAGCAATGAGACTGTCCACGTAGGATTGGAAAATCAACCAATGAGAGGGTTTTATTTTGCCACATCATCGGACTGATGCTGCTGCGTATGGGCTTTTCTCGATTGTGCTTTATTTCAAGACTTTTGGGCCTGAAATTTTATTACACATCTGCCTTCTTCCTTAGTTCAATGCGCCCCCGTCGTCCTCTAACGAAGCACGACCACCGTACTTTCGATGCGCCACCAGAGCGTCGGATCTCACCTAGGGGTCCTTATCGCCATGGACCCAATCGATTGCGAACCTAACAATATTAAAAGCTTTTATTCTAGAGCAATAAGACTGTCCACGTAAGATTGGAAAACCAAACGAATGAGAAGGTTTTATTTTGCCACATCATCGGACTGATGCTGCTGCGTATGGGATTTGTCTCGATTGTGCTTTATTTTAAGACTTTTGGGCCTGAAATTTTATTACACATCGGCCTGTTTCCTTAGTTCAATGCGCCCCGTCGTCCTCTAACCAAGCACGACCACCGTACTTTCGACGCGCCACCAGAGCGTCGGATCTCACCTAGGGGTCCTTATCGCCATGGACCCAATCGATTGCGAAGGGGAAGGAAAAGCACCACCGAAGAATGCCGGAAGTCACAAAGTTCGTCTTTATCTCAACGACAGTCTGATAGGAGATTACGCCACGCCGGAATGGCGACTGACGCGTCGATTGGTACAATAGCTCAGTCCAATATTTGAGAGCCGGGTCGTTGGATTCATCACTTAATGTCGACTCATAAACAAGCACCCATGCAAATCATAGGCAAACCCATGATAAGGTCCTTTTTTAGCTTCTTTTTTCCATCACCTTCGTCTCTACAAAATACATATAAATCTTAGTATTTTGCTTTTGTTTATTTATGTATCATCTATAATACCAAGTTTGTAGTTCACGTTTCAAAATCATCACTTTTTAAAATTAGTTCTTGAAAAGAGAATTGCGAAGATCAAGATGGTAATATTGCTCAGCTATTTACTATTTTATACATGAGAAAAACTGTGTGCTTTATGGATCAAAAATCTTCTTTCCCTTAACTTGTGATTGTTAAGACTACAAGATGACTGATTTGTTGTTGTTTGAAAATTTTGTTAGTTATCGCCCAGATAATAAGATTAAATGGAAGATGAACATGAGGCGTAAGAGCTACACCAACGTTGAAGATCTGAAGAAAGTTTCCATGGCCACCACTTCTGTCATTTATGATTCAGCGAACTTCTCCACCTTATTTGTGACTGTTTACCTTTTCCTCCTTGGAGGTCGTTTCACCATTGTGGATGCTCATTTGAACACTACGACAATAGACACTGTGAGTAATTCCTAATGGCAAGAACTTGCATTTGAACCGACATGTTTTGAAAATCGATTATTCAGCGAAATACATTTTGGGCGTAGGCTTCTGGTACATGTTTGAATTTTCTGATCTTGCATATCATTTCCCTTTTTCAGTAAGATGTACTACGGTACGCTAACCAACTCCGTGTTGCTTGGGACTGTGCTTTGATAGATACTAATTTCTTTTTTTAGTAATATAGATACTGATTTGTTAAGGGTTCACATGCTCTTTTCTATATTTCAAAATTTCTTTTGAATCATGTGTGGTTGAAGAAAGAAAAGGTTTCTAAACGAATTAGAGAAAGTTTCTTCTTGATTCGTAGTGGTGATTCCTTTTGAGTGGGAGTAAATAATCAAACTATGATTGTATATTCTGAAGTCAAAAGGCTGGACTCAGGCACTCTTATTACATGCGCTTTTAACTTACATTTGAATATGATTTTTTGTTTTTACTGCATTTCTGAATATTTCTGTTTTCAGTATTTTTATATTTTTAAGAAATCCTAATTTTCTTGGTTGTGAAATGATCATGTGGAGGAGTAATATGGTTTAAAAACCTGAGTGATATTGTTTAAACAATTTTTAATTTTAACATATACAATTGAGTAATAGACACTCTACCATTAGACTGCCACAGTAAGTAGTACTCTTTATCTGATGAGCTTGGTCAATATAAATCTTGGCTATATAACTTGCTTGACATTCTTTCATGTGACAGATAAGATGATTTTGGCAGTTATATGAGGAATATAGCTGGAAGGATTGATGGACGCTGTTTTGGAAGTGAAAATTTCATCACCATTGTCAAAAACTTATGCTAATTAATCTTTTGGTAAAATGTAAGATACAGAGATTGAGTTTGTTTTTGCTGAGCAGGAATGGAAAGGAACATGCCAACCACCGGGATATATTTGTCATCGTAGCTATGTTTCTGGTATGTCATACTTGTGTAATCTTTTGTTACTTTTGTTGATTATGATTCTATTATTCTCTCAAGTGGTTATGCATGGCTAATGCCTCAGCAAAAAATCTTTGTTCTAAGAGCATCAGGTTTCTTACTGAGGCGAGGATCAAACCACCTAATGGTATCCCCAAGTCTATGCTGGCAAGTGGCGCAGTTGCCGAAACCAAAAATGAGTATCAGCTAAATAAACATTTGAGTTGCTGTCATATGCTACTTTATTTTATATAATATTGGATGTTTTGTATCAATTTAACAGAATTCAGGGATGCTATGAGAAGCAAATGGAAGGATTACCGTCAACAACACGTTTTGTTGGAGAATTTCCTCTGAGTTAAAATACCCCTTATGAAAAGAAGTGATGAGAGATGCTGATGATGCCATGTTTTGCAACGTACAACAACCTACCGTCAACATATCCACGCTTGCGTTAATGTTTTTTGTATACTGATAACCGTTTTAAAAAAATATTAGACTTTAAAAAATTATTCTAAAAATTTATTAAAATATTATTTTAGTAATCAAAACTAAAGAAAATATGAGCAAGTATTGCATCATGGACAACACTGAGTCTTGATCAATGATAAAATCATATATAGATTCCTAAATTTTTACATTTGAAAGTATTAAACAGCCATTACAAACACAACCTTAAATCTTTATCATCTTTCCTACTCTCACTCGAATACAAATGACTAAAAAAAAGTACAAACTGATAAACTGTTTACTTTCACAAAACATAATCGGAGGCAAAGCCAAGTGCAAGTTTCACAAACTATTCCTTAACAGTAACAATGAACTTGCACAAATAACCCAGATATATATAGCCAACATAACCAATCTTTTATTCTTGATCTCTTTAACCTTCAGTTCTGCAAACGTTTTTGCGTCGTTTGGCAAATCTAATCGGTCAAAACAGCTATTTGGGTAAAACAAATTCCCTCTTCCCCCAACAGCTTATTTCATACTAGAAAACTTTAACTAACTTCCATAAAGATTATTTGAGTAATTTGTTTGAGTATGAAGTTTTTAATAAAAAATCTGGTGAATATACCAAATTTTTTGGATTTGAACTTGAGATGTCAGAATGAAAAAATGAACAAAAATACTTCAATAGTCACAACCCGGGTGTAGCCCAGGAAAGTCCCTAGTGTTATTAATAAGTCATAAAGTGACTATGAGTGTATATTTTTCTCTATTCCAACAAACGTATACACATAATGTAACACACAATATAATCGATAATTATTAAAAATAGGACCACTCTCTAAAAACCTACGCAGCCACGCAAAGCAACTATATTAATTGTTGTGATTAATTAAATATCATTCGCTACAGTTTCTTTAATTTGTACATTTATGAGGGGTTATTGGAGATGAATTTGTGGATTTTTAAAAAATGATAGATTTATAAAGTTATGTGGATTATGAAAATATATATATGTTGACTTGTAAAATTTGATCATAATTTTCTAGATTGCAACATATTTTCATGAACTTATATTTTTTTTCTACCTTTCATTTCGTAAGATAAATATATGATTTATATTTGAGAAATTCTCCGGTACATCAATTTTTTTAATTTCTTATCACAAAAAAATCAAAAAATAGAAATAACCAAAATAGATTTTTAGAAAAGTACGTAATACTAAAATTTTTGTTTAGAACTTAGGGGTGGGATTTTAGGGGTGTGGTTTAAAATATTCAAAAATAGAAAATAAATATTAAAAATTTTAAAAATAGTTTCAAGAAGAATTTTCAAATTTTAAAAATCAATTTGAAAAAAATAAAAAGAATAAAAATAAAAACTTTGAATCTGACAACAGATAAAAACATAACAAAAAATTTCCTATTTATTATTTTATTTTTATAATTATATATTTATTATTTATATTTATAAAGCAATTATAGAAAAAATATTTTTGTCTTTAATGAAATTTCTTTTGGTCATTTTTATATATTATTTTAGTTTTTATTTTTTAAACAAAATAAAAATATAATCTCCTATATATTAATTGAGAAATATTTGAAAATATGTAATCTTAAGTTTGTATTAATTACAAAAATAACTTCTATCCTATGTGACAGCTATTTATGCCTTCTAATTCAATTTCGAATGATTCTAAAACAATTCTAGAGCATCTTATATAAGATCCAAGAGTCTCTGAAAGACTCTCCAGTCTTCTGTGCGAAAGTAGAAATCTTGCTTCTCAGTTCTTCAGCGCGTGCCTCATCAAAGAAGTTACGCAGGAATGCATTCTTGATGTCGGCCAAGGATGTAAGAGATCCTGGTGGTAGCTGGTTGAGCCAATGCGAAGCCTCTTTAGCAAGTGAGTACTTGAAGAGCTTGCAAAGTAGGTAATCCTCATGGATTTCATTGACTCTAATAGCAGCAATAAGATCCTAAAATCTCTCCAGATGGTCCATAGGATGCTTGTGAGATAGCCCACAGTAGGGTATTGTGCCACGAATGTGTAGTACTGCGGCTTCAGCTCGAAATTATCCCTCTGGATGTCTGGAAGACGAATAGTTGACATGTTGGCATAGTACTGGTCTGGACGTTTGTAGTCAGCCAAGGTCTTGGGGCGAGCAGCCTCATCTATAGGTAGAGCAGCTCCTGTAGCATCAGTATCATGTTCAGGGATCAAATTCCCCTGATCATCTAGTTTTTGACCTGCTGCATTATACAGATGACCCTCCTAGTCATGCAAGTCTCCATTCTCATCTGGTACAAGAATCACAATCGCAACCATGTCTCACAGCTGAGTATCGATTGATGTACGAGGTGTAGTATCGATCGATGTCGGATGAAGAAAATCGTTCGACGATGAAGTGTTGATGTCGATTGATGTAAAAGCTGAATCGGTTCACGATGGTTGGTGAGAATCTGTCAATATTTGAGTGTTGATATCGGTCAATGTGGAACGTATGTCTTTGCGGATTGAACGTTTTAAGCTTGCAGGATCTTCTAAGAATAGTAGTTGTGTTTCCTTGTTGCTTCTGGTACTGCTGGGCCTGCACCTGAAAAATCAAGGATTTTTTTTTGTGTCAGAAAGGGGGTTTAAAGAAAAGTAACCTAGAATTATTAGACTAAATCTAATGGCGATCAAAGCTGCAACGGCACCAAATTTGATATCACTCAAATTATCCTAAGAAGTGATTTACTCTCTCAAATAAGAGGTTCAATTGTAATACTCAGAGATCGAATCCACGAGGAGTTAGGGAAGCAATTAAATCTAATCAAAGTGAATAAGATTAGGTTGATTTATGAAATTAAAATAAAACAGCAGTGTAATAATTCTAATTGAGCAAGGCAGTTGCTCTACTAAATTGATTGAAGGTTGAAACTTAATTGCAAAGGTGTTAGAATTAGGCTTTTTACTCAGGTATTCAGAGATTATAATCCTATAGGTGCTAAACAGTTGTATGCATGATATTGACGAGCTCAACTACTAAATAACAAATTCATCAGCATTCGCCTTACTCAATAAGTCTATTAACTAGATCCCTTGTCCAAAAATGCGCCGCCTAGGCCCGTAAAGTCGCCGGAAAAGCGTTATACGGCCATCAAGCGCGGGGAATTAGGAGAAAATCGGATGTCCAAAAAATCTAAACTTTTTGCTCTTTTCAGCCTATGAATCGACTAATATACATAGAAGTTATGAAATTAGCATGAAAACAACAAGAACAACGAAGAAAAATTGATCTAAAACTCGTCAAAGTTAAAGAGCCGTCGAGTTTGAAAACGTAGAAACCCTAATAATCTAAAGAGGAAGACAAAATGTAAATGGCAGAATTACCCTTCATTTAAGTTAAACAATAAAAAACAAGCCAAAAAAACTTTCCTCACACTCGAACCCGGGCTATTCAAAGAACAAGGAAGTCTCAACCGCTACACTAAATGATCTTTGTTGTATTCCTTCACAATTTTATTATATATACTTCAAATAAATCGGCGATTAATCCCCGCATAATTTCCAATTTTTTCATTGTGCTAGGCACCACCCAAGCGTACGCGTAGCACTTAGCGATTTTTAAAACAAGGACTAGATCTATTGACCCAAACAAGTATGCTCGAGGCTTTTTCCAAAAAAGATGAGGGGGAAACTCAGTAAGATGTCGGAGAAGCAAAATAGTAGAGATCACAAACGTAGATTGCTCGTGGCTAAATTTGAATTGAGACGAAAGCTTTATAAAGCCTTTTGTAAAGATCCCGATCTTCCTAGTGATATAAGGGACAAACATCGTTATAAGTTGTCCAAGTTGCCAAGAAATAGTTCCTTTGCACGAGTAAGAAGTCACGATCAGTCTAAGGTTGAAATCTGGATGGTCTTTTTGCCAGACGCGCTGGTTCGAGTCCAGCTCGTGACAAAAGGCTCAATAGCAGTATCGATTGATTATTCTATATAAATATCGATCAATACACTTTTCACTACGTCGATGGATTTCCTTTTGTGATATCGGTCGATGCACTCCTAGTTAAACTTTATGCACGAGTTAATAATGCCCACTAAAACTCCTAGATCAAGCTCTCGCTATAGTCTAACAAACCCTAGCTTAATAGAATATATTCAGGACAATCAATATTGTTTAACTCTCGCTAAAACAATCAAAATTCCTTAGGTCAAGTTTCTAGTTAGCTATTCTATAACAAGCATTAAGAACATTCTTAATAAATATCACAACAAGAAATCCCATTGTTGGGGCTAATCTCCTTAACCTATTTAAGCCCTAAACCTAACAAGTGAACTCCTCAGACATGGCTAAGCAATTCATAACACAAGCGAGGTAAATAAACTGCATAATAGATAGATAGATAATAATGGAGTTCCAATAAGAAATCTCTCTGGATCTTCTCTCCAACTCTAAAAATCCTAAAAATCTTTTGCTGTGAAAATAAGAATACAAGAAAGCTCTCTTTGCCTAAAACACCATGGCAAATTATAAATACTTAGGTTAAAACTTGTCAGGGGTAATCTTGTAAATTAGTGAAGTCTTGGCCTTCAAGTCGGTTGGGTCACGAATTGGCCTTGCACGCTTCGGTGTTGATCGATGTCATAGAGTGTCCATCGATCAATTTTAATCACTCTGTGTCGACCTCATGTGTTGGGTGATATCCAACTCGGGTAATTTCTCTATTTCCCTCCAAAATGCTTCAAAAACATCATTTTTTTCTAAAATACTCCTGAATCTATTAATATGCTTAAAAGACTCTATAATATTGTAAATAGATATTAAAACACTTACATACCATGACTAAAAGTTGGTCAAATTCATGGTATATCATTAGAGTATTGAGTGTATAATATGTGTTATTTTTTTTTTACCTTCAAAATTCACACGCACCATTCTGTTTTTGTTTTTAAGTTTCTTCTTCTTATTCTTCCATTATCTCCAGTTACTTTTTTTTCCACTTCATGCTTCATCTCATGTTTTTCCTCTCCTTTCTTCGTCTGTTCATCTTCTCCATTTAGAATATCAGTTACAAATTCATTTTTCTACTGATGATATACACAACTTTTTCCGCTGTTATGAGATACATTTTTTTCTCCGTGATTTTCTCCATCATCATAGATCTAGGCGTAAGGGTTTGAACGTCAACAGAGGATAATGGTAACTTCCAACAACTGTTTCAATTGTGGTTCAGACATGAGTTTTAGATTTCATTAGAAAACTAGGAAATGTCGATGTCTATATTTGTGTGTTGGTTGTTTGTTGTCTTGTTTGGTTAGTTGGCTTACACACGTTTCTGGGTTTGATTGGGGTGTGGAAATGTAAGTACATGTGTTTTTGTAGGGATGATGCCAAATATACCAGCTGAACGATTTGGAAAATATGACTACTATATAAGCAACATAAATAGTATAAGATGTTTTGCGTATAGTTCACATGTTTCTGGACTATACAACTAAATAGTATAATACCCCCATGTCTACTATATTTGTTGTTTATGTTCATATGAATAGGTTCCCTATGCATTTTGGGTTTTACTCTTGGTACAACCTTATTTAGATTCTCACATTGTTTATTTTCATTGGATAGGCGGATCATAAAAGGCAATGTATGTGGTATAAGGCCAGCTTATTGGAGGCTCACAACATCATGCACAACCAACAATACGAAAATAAACAGCTCAAAGCAGTGAACAATGAATTACTATGTGAAAGAAATTATGTTTATGAAGGCTTTAACGCTTCCGGTGATACCCCTATTTTGATGATAATTAGAAGCTTCAAGTCAAAGTTCTCAAGGCTGATGAGAGAGAGAAATTGCTTTGAAAATTTATTGTCATTTCCTGGGAGGGATTTTTCGTAATTACTGCTATCAGTGGCTCCAGGGTTTTGAATTAACTCATTAAAGAATGCTCTTCCTCCGCACCTGTCTTGTACTCGTTTTCACTTTAATTATATTCTCATGAAGTATTTTGGGCTGCCGCAAAAAACTACCATGTTTTTCTTCTCTTATATGTCATTTTTTGTGACTTAAATATCCTAACCGTGTTTGTTATAACTTTGCTTTCCATTTCATTGCATAGTAAGTTATACTTATGTACTATATTAAATGATGTTTCCCTTTGTTTCATCTATAACCTATTCTATCTTGCGGTTAGTAGAGAATGTATGGTCATGTTTGTTTGCTTACCTTCAATAATTATCCTCTATTATGTGTGTCTATCTAGCCTCGGTCCATGTCATACATTAAGGCCACTGCAACTTGTATGAATTCATGTATTGAGGATCTGACTTACTTATCTAAACTAATATAGTATAGTTTTTCTGGGGTCACCTCTTACCTATATATTTGAAACCTTATTCAACCTCACATAAGAACGTGGAAACAAAGCGAACTTGGAGGTCTATGGTTATTACTAAAAGGTGGGCATACTACATTGAATATAGTATAGTCTCGTTCCCATGCATGGGTATATTGGACATTGTTGCCTCCTTATGAATATATAATTACCAATTGTTGTGTGTGTGTCACAAAAATTGTATTTCCTTTCCATTTGTAAGATGGAGGAGTTAGAATTGCATGTGCGTTTGTATCATACAGGATACAAACCAATTGGTAGGAAAATAATAAACAACAATTTCAATTTTTGAGAGATTGAGTGATAAAGCAGCCCCTTTTCCGATGTTCAGATGGAGTAGTTGGCGGAATCAAAGTTCAGAAAGCTAATAGGAACACATACATTTTCAGTCATGTTTGTCCACTTTTTCCTTTGTTTAGTCGCAAAATGTGACAAATTTTTAGGTTCCTATGTATTATATGCGATAAAGAATTACAATTGTATTGTGACGTAGTAGAGAAGTTACATTACTATATTATAACATTTTTAATATAGTATAAACGTCAATTGCCATACACAATTTCTATATTACATTCCACCACCCGTAAGTTTACTAGTTGTAGTCTTTATTTCTTCTAGCGGCAGCTAACACATTGTCACAGTTGATAAGCTCCTTGTGGTTAATTATTGTGCATAACATAGTCAAATAAATAAGGCATTTGTTTCCATTAAACAATACCATACTATATGTTGTATAATATAGTAACATATGGTGCTAAGTTCTGCCTATGGTTATACTATAGGAAATATAGTATAGTAATATTAGTTGTTCATTTCACGTTGTGTCAATATGTTCCTAATATAGGACAGACTTCTAATTTTGCATCCTTTACATTCAAATATTTTTGTCTAATGCATATTTTATTGAATCAAATTTAACATGCGTCTATCAAAGCCATCCCGTTTGTGTTTATTGTTCGTACAAACTTATGTAAAATGGAAGGTGTTCTGTAGAGTTATTACTATCTGACTATACACTGCGATTTATCATGTTGTTCAGTTAGTCAGCTTCTTGAATACATTTATTTATTAAATGTAATTTTGTATATAGTTTCCTCCACAAGTTTCACTACCCCAATCACTTTTTCTATCATAGTTGTTTCTTGCATCCTACAATATATTTCCTAACACCTAGCCTTCAACTGTTATATCTTTTTCTACAACACATATGCAACTAGAACCATATACACCTTCAAGGTGAGCTCATATGTTTCTACGGTGACCATATTACGTTATATATAGTATAGTATAGTGTTGACATTTGTATAAGATAATGCCTTAAGTGTGTAGTTTCTTAGTTTAATAGAAGATATAATTATTATCAGACACATAAAGAAATAGACGAGAACTTATCTTCTTAAAATAAAATAAAAAGATTGTGTTATGATAGATATGTGACTTAAAGAAAAAAAAGGAACGGAAAACATATCTTTTAGCTTTCCATATCATTTTCACCCGCTGACATGGAGAGAATGGGCACAATTGTGTTGTAATTGTCCCTTCAATTTCCTGCAAATGTAATATTCGCTATATTTTTCATTTTCATATCTCCTATGAATATTAGATAAATTCACCCTATTTAAAAACCTATCTAAAGATATAAACAAATCTTTTAAGAAATGAATTAATATATAATTAAAGTTATGTCCAAATTAAGTAAAACAAATATTTATTATAAAGTCCAAAATGATGAATTTTGATATAAACTATTTATCTAAATAAATAATTTTGTTAGAAAATAGTTGATATGAAGAGTAGTTAAAGGGGTATACAAAATCTCAGCAATTTTTGAACACTAATAACCAACCGGCAAATCACACACTACTAACCAAGTGACAGATCATTTTTATAGGTTCCATTATTTAGTTTTCAATTGATTAAAAACTTTTCACACCAAATAATCCACATACTTATATCTATTTTTTCAAGATTCAGTAAAAAGTATTCAACAGTCAAAAACTTTATTTAACAAGACCATTGTAAATGATCTTAGTGGTGCCAAGATGACTTAACACCTTCATGTCGACAGCTCGTCATGAATTCAAGTAGCTCGTCATTATTAGCTTATAATATACCTCAAATAAAAAAGTAGATCAGGAACTAGTTATTTCCAGAGTTGATGTTAAATAAATATATTAATACAAATTAATCCAAAAACACAAAACTATACAAAAAGAAAGAAAATCATAACATAATTTATGTAAGTACTTATGGCTGTGAATGTGATACGAATATCTATTATGTGAAATCAGGAGAACAAAGTTTTCCAAACAACAAATCATCCTCATTTAATTTGTTCAAAGAGACAAGATGAAACCAACCGAACATTAATACTCTAAAGTGTAACTACGATGTTTGATTTTAATTTGAATACATGAATCGTAGTAGGAGGCTGGATTCTCATAGATCACTTTGGGACAGCAAAACTACAGGGATCAGTCTTCAAGGATGTTTAATAAAATCCAACTGTACTAAAAACTAAATATAAAGCTCTCTAAGCTATGTCACATTTGCATAAAAAATCATTTAATAAGAATACTTTTTTCGCCATGTCAACACGAAATTGAGTATTTTGGGCTTCACATTTTTTTTTAATTTGTTTTGATTAATATTTGAGATCCATTAAGCACAAATCCTGTAAAAATATTTTTTTTTCTTTCTTCTCAGTTTCTTTGCAAAACGTATTCTGAACTTTTGATTTCTATCCAAGAGTCCGCTGATTGATTCCTCTTCCTTTCTTCTCATCACATTCTCTACAAAACCTTTACCATAGCCAAGAGTCTTTTTATATAACTTCAGGCTTCTGAAACTTTTATTCTCGAAATCAACTTTTGTGTGGTTCCCTTAGAAATCCTATGAGAAAGTGGTTATAGACGTTCCAGACAAAAAAGAAAAAAGAAATTAAAGAAGGGGAATCCGATAAGTTACAAAGAGATTTATGACAAAGATCTAAATGATGTTCTCTTCTCTAAACTCTGATGGTTTCATGGTAAAAATATTTGATTCAAAAGCACTAAAATTATAGCATTTTGTTTTGTTTCGTCTCTAAACATGAAATAAACATCTGATTTGTTTGACTTGATTTTGTGCACTTATGATCCTGAGAGAGACATAAGGCTTGCTAACAAGGTCTTGAATTAGGAAGGAAACCCTAGAAAAACTGAAGGTTTTTGTAGGATCTCTTGAATTCTCTGAACCATTTGGTTGTTGTAAGAAAACTTATTGTTCCTTTGTGTGTTTTCCTCTGCTAAAGGGTTTTGTTTTTGTTATCATACATTTTCACTTTCGATATTGCTATCATTTTTGAGTTTTTGCAGACTAAGTATGATAATATGAAACTGAGGCTACTTCATGATAAAACCCACCATAAAGAGAAAGGAGGAGGAACATAGAAATCAGACCTGGAAAATCAATGAAAGGTAAAAACGACGAGGTTTATCATCATTTATTGTTCTTTCTCATGTTTTTTTCTTTACATGAAGATATTTCCATTTGAAAACTATATACTTTTAGTAAACTCTAAGTATGCTTCAAGATTTTCATGCCATTTTAGTTTGTTTTCTCAAGCATTTAACCTTTACTAACGATCTTTTGTTTAAACCCTTGATTTTAGTTGCAGCTTCAGTATGTTTCTTGAGGAAAGCATGGTTCATCATCATTCTAATGTATTTTGTATCCGTTTTTCCATGTCTCTAAAAGACCTAATACTCAATCTCAGTGAACTAACCTCATTTCTTAACCTTTCTGGAGTTGTGTGTGATCATGATTTTGTGGTTTCTTTCTCACGGGTTAGCACATTGGGGTACATTCCATCACATTACCGTGTTATGAGGTAGGTGATCTTTTTGTTTGTTCAATACTCTGTGATCTGCGCGAGTGGTTTCACTAATTCACCAACAAAAAAATGCAGGAGGGAGCTTCATAGACCAGAAGGAAGCGATGACGAGGTTTATGACTTGGTAACTGGTTTGCTTTTTGGGGGATTGCAAAGGCTTACAAAAGAAACTGGTAAGGAAGGAAATTTTAAAGTAGAAGTATGTTTATCAAATGATTTCATTGGTTTGGATTTCACTAACTATCTATAGTGTATAGTCCCAAGAATAAACTACACATTCTTTGTGGGTTTGGTGAAATGTGAAAATTATGAGTGGAGCTCAAGTTTTGGCCGTACGATGCTCTTAATTTTCTCTATTTTAATACTTCTTTTATGTATCAACATGCACTCAGAATTCACCTGTTGCATGGGATTATGCTAGATGATATTTCTTGGTAGCTCAATTTTGCTGACCACTATTCATATTTTGGCTTAATTGGTATGGTATGTACTCTCACATAGTAATTTATGCTTTCCCTGAGCTATAAACCATACAAGAGTATGTTGCCAGTAATCCAGGTATTTCTCCCAGTTAATGGTTTCTTCACTTCTGTAAATTTATGGCAATCTGGAGTTAAAAGTTGTAGTTAAAGTTTTATGAACAATCTCTCATCCTTTTGCGCAATGTGAATTCTTCAAGTCATATGATATCTGTAAAAGATAGGATCCCTATGTGCATTTGATTTTTATATTCTACTCAATTCATGAAATATCCAGATGGTCTGATGCTTGAAAAGGGCCAATACACATTCCTCCTTCATGGGATAAATGCTGTTTACTTCGGCTACAAATTAGATGATAAATCAGATTGTGGTTCTGAAATGTGTGTTGGCTTTGATTACTGCATGTATATTATTACTTTGTATTGTAGTCTAGGAAAGATTTGTTTAATGTATTGATGGTTTTGTTTTGCCAGTTGCTTGCGGCTGGAGGTGGAATGTATGTGGAAGTTTTCAACAGAGTGACTCTATTGGCTTACAACATCATAAAGAAGAATAAAGTCGAAGAAACTAACACTTACTTGGATGGATCTACTTTCGTTTTACTTACTTAGCCAAACTTGAATCCATTACACCAGTCGTGACTGTTCTTACTGCCCATCACGACATTATCCGATTTTATTCCTTAAACATAAAGAAGAAGTACAACTGAAAAGATGATGAACATTGCATGTGTGAATGTGACCACATTTAGGATTCTAGATGTTCCTTCCGAATTTAAGTAAACATATTTTTATTTCGTAACTGTCTTATCATTTTTTAATAGTGCTCTGTTTTATTTATCTACGAGTGTGAGAAACTGTAATGCAATTTTTATTATATCAGCTATTTAAACTCTTTCGTTTAATGTGAAAAGTAAGTTTCGATTTGATGATAAACTATATTAGTATATCTGCATACTATAAACACATAAAGACTAATGACTTGGCATAGAAGAATATGTTGATAGCTTATCAACTTTCTTGAACTCTGGGAGAAACATCTGAGAATGTATGCATAGTTTAGCAAGTATAAAATTGTTTTCATTATAGCTGGATAAGTTAATTAGATGCAATGATTATTGAATTGTGACTTTATTATATTATGCACAGGTTACATTTTTTTTTCTTTTTTTTTTTGACTAACGCAGGTCATATTGAGATTCTCTATTTCTTTGAGGTTTATGTCTCTGTAAGATTCAACAAAGCTGCTCAGATTGTGGTATTTTATCCGTTACTTTCTTTTGATTCAAGAGTTTTCAGTTTTATTCCAAGTTATATTTCCTTCTCTGAAAGGAAGAAGCTAGGTGCCTTTTTGGCATCCACCAAACCAGGAATGAAATTTTTCATATATTGATTTTATAACTTTTTGCAAAAAAATAGTTTTTATTTTATTTTAATTATATAATTGATTCCACCCAAAAAAGTAAATATACATATACACAAAAAACTGCCTTTGAATATGAAAATATTACAAATGCTACAAAATAAATAAACAAATATAATGTATAGCTAAGATATAAATAAGTGGTGTTAAACCATTTGAAAACTCACAACTAAAGTTTAATTACCAATTTTTTACATTTCACCAATGTCAAAGACAATTTTAACCAAAATAGCAATTTTTTTTTCCTTTCCAATAGAATATTTAAAAAAAAAAAACATAATTCACGCGTATTGCGAACACGAACCTAGTTATTATGATACAAAAAAAAAATTAGTATAGCCCTTGCATAAAAGTGATACATATAAATTGAGAAATAATCCAATTTTCTCATTTACAAAAAAAAAAACTACGTGGATCAGCAATGTTAAGACTAGCATCTTCTAAAGCACTTCTAATAGCAACATAAATATGTTGGATTTGGAAAGTGACTCACAAGTTACAATTGTTTATTTTTCCTCGACAAAAACACATATTTATGACGACGGCTCTGCAAACTAATTTGGGATCTCTGAATCCATATATGACAAAGGTCGATTGTTTTCTACCACTACGTACAAGACTATCTATTATTGAATTTATTGTTCTAGATATATAAAGAAGTTTAGAAGAATAAAAACTATCTTTCAAGATCTTGATATTTTCTGATTCTGAAACTATTATCATCAATTGAAAACAATTTATTATAAATATGATTTGATGCTACATAAAGTTTTCATACAATCTATTATCATATAAGTGCCTTAACTTCTGAATAAAAGAACGAAAGACTAGCTCATATATTTCGTGCCTCCAATAAACTATAAAGTCACAACTTTTATTCCAAATTATTCTAGATCAACAAAATATATATGCAAAGAAAATATGGTAAATGGCATTAAATCATGGAAAAAGGAAACTACTTAATATTTCTTTTTGTAATGTTATTCATGGTCTTGCAAAAAGAGAACCTCCTAAAAAATATCGACTACCAAATAATTGAGTTATATAGGGATCGTGTTATATTTGTAGTGTTAGAAAAAAATAACAGCCGTGTTAAAACAAAATAAAATAAAATAATAAACAGCATGAATTATAGGAATAAAATTCTAATTGATAAATACCATTTAAGTGTAGTTTTATATATTTTACTTACTTTATAAATTTATATAAATTGGTAAAGTTTAATAGTTTTATAATATCACATTGTAGTTTTAAAATTTATAATTTTACAGGGTTTTCTCAAATTTGTATTCTTAAAATATATATATTTTTTTACTAATATCTTTCATAAAATCATTTTTTTGTGCAACAAAATCAAATTTATAAAATAAACGGTTATGAATTATGATTGAATAACAGTCATTTAGTCATTGCTTCGTTAGTATCATTTCTCAGGCGTGACTTTACTTTTGCAGAGAGACCCTTTCTTTCCCTTTTTTCTCAACTTCAATGATTTTAGTGGATATATTTATTACAAGAGAAAAAAAAAATCTTGGGAATCTGAAAGAGTTAAATAAAAAATAATTTTCAGTGGTGCTATTTACTGTGACTGGTGTAAATCAATGCAAGCATAAGAAAAGCTTTCCATCTTCCATTTTTCTGTCCTAACCTGATCTCAAAGAAAGAAATGAAGAGTACTATGAACGCTACTCGGAGATCATCAGCTCGAATAACGTCGGCAGCATCTCAACGCCGGCAAAAACCTGAGCCAGAACCGGCGATGAAGAAGTTCATCAAGATCATTCTCACCTCAACAATCCAGGAAAAAATGATGGTAAATAAAACATTTATAATACCAGATTATTACTTTATTACTTAAGCCGAAACTATATATACATTTTTTTATTTAATAAAAATAAATTTGCTTGCATGTGTGGAAGATTCCGGCAAGATTTGTGAGATTAGGTCCTAAACTCACTGACACTGTGACTATCCAAACTCCTGTTGGTTTCAAGCGTTCGATCCAGATCAAACGAACCGGTAATGATGTTTGGTTCGAAAATGGTTGGAGTGAGTTTGCAGAGGCTCATTCTATAAGCCAAGGTCATTTTCTGTACTTTTGTTACGAAGGGAACTCAAGCTTTCGTGTAATGATCTTTGATGTGTCTGCTTCTGAGATTGATTACCCAATGGACAAAGTTCATGTCATTGAGAGTGATGATGATGAGGTGATGGAAGTTATGGATGATGAAGAAGAAGAAAGTTTTACTAGGGTTGAAAGTAGTGATAGTGATTCGACTTCGAGTGATGATGACGTGATTGACTTGGAAGAATTGTTGAAGAAGAAACCAAGAGCCAAAGTCAAGTCTGAGAAGATTACTATTGGTAATGTTTCAAGACTTACACTAAGGATTTATGTTTTCTTCTTTCTTTCTAATGTGTATGTGATTTGGCTATTCATCTTTGTTGTAGATTTATGGTGAAGAGACTGAATCAATGGATGAGACTGAATAAGATAAAAGAGCCTTGAGGAGGAGTAAGAGAAGTTCTTAAAACTTGATGTTTTTTTTTTCTGGTTTGTTTTTCCTACAAAGGTCCCTGCAGTTTCTAACCGCAGGAAAGCTATCGGTTTCTAGCCTCTTAATTGTAGTAACGTAATGTGTGATTATCATGTCTAAATCTTGCAAGAACTTTATGCTAAATTGTAGTAACTTAGTTTGCTTGTGTAATGTAATGTCTAATGTTGAAATGAGTATGTTTGTGTCCAACTCATTCTGTTTCTTCATATTTTGTGATATAATCACCCTACATCCTGCATGTTAAACAATCATCTCCACTAATTAAATCAATAGTGAAACCGTGGATCGGAACCAAACTCATTCAACATCATAATTGACTACAATAAATATTGCAATAACTTTAAGCTTAATTGTAGTCAACTCGTCCTGAATTTGCCTGTTAATATTTTGTATTATCATCATCCTACATTCTATTCCTACGCAAATCATATCATCAGCTTCACCGAAAAAGTCAATGGTGAAACAAGAACCAAACCAAGACCCTTTAACGGTTTAACCACAACATAATCAACATCCACATAAACATTGTTCCCCTGGTTTACTCACCAGCCAGCCAAATTGATGAACATAGAAGTAATTACATCTCTACTTTTGACACTAACTACCACTCAAACAAAGAGTTTTAATACTTAATCACACGGCAAACATAGGAACCTGAAATTTCACTCAGAACACAACTAAAAACCCTAGAGAACCAGAACTTATTCTCCAAGAAATGCAAGAGAGATCAAATAGTTAAAAGACACTACATGAAATTTTGGACTTTGACAGCAACATTTCTCACACGTACTGATTGACGCGAAAGGCGGTGACTTTCAGAACGAAGTCACGAGAACTGAGAAGCTCAAACACACAAACATCTCCTTCGCCTATGTTGTTCTCAAGTGTGAACTCATACCATCCTTGGCTAAACTTAGCTCTCCCTGCTTTGTAAAGACACCTCACTGGCCATTGCTTCTCCCCTAGCTGGATCTTGATGAAACCAGATATCCCACTCAAGTACTTCTCAGCAAATCCAGAAGGCAAGTACTGTTACGAAACAGGTAGACTTTAAGTCAAATTTTGAACATGAAGCATATATTTTAAGAAGTTTGTTTACCATGATGCAGCCTCTGTACAGATATGATGGTCGCAGAACAACTCTAAAGAAAGGGTTGGTTGGTTCGTAGGTTTTGGCTGCAGTGATGGCTCTCTCTCTTTCCTCTGCAGTTACAGTTCTCATTCTAGCAGAAGCACTCTCGTAGAACTTTGAGCGGTTCTCTGAGTCATCTCCACGTGGAGTAGACGAGTTTACTTCCTCTGCACATAACAACAAAAAGAAATATGAATCTTTTGACTATTTTCAGAACAAAAGGTCTCTGATACTTACCAGGGTTAGGATTCTTCTTCTTCCTTCCTCTCTTCTTAAGTACTTTCGGCGTAGCTTCAGGTTTTGATTCAGCGAACAAGCTTTGGGTGGTCGTAGAACCGTCATACCCTTTATTAAGGGGTGTGGTAGATTCAGGGATCATTGAATGAATCACCTTGGAGTCTTTGTTTTCATGGCTCTCAAACAATCTAGCACGTTTGTTGACCTCACTGTGTGCTGAATCCATGTTCAAAAGAGTACTTGAAAGGTCTTTGTAAGTGAAAGCTAAAAAGAAGGGATCAGCTTTGCTTAGTCCTACATACCATACATAACCATCAGGTACAGTGAGTGCAACAGCAAACCAAAAAAGATATCAAACATAGTGTAGTTTAGAATCACAAAGCATGAATAAGCACATAATGCCAGGAGAAAAGAGAGTTATGTCTGGTTAAAACCATCATCCAAGTCAACTCATTGTCTTTCTAACTCTCTCTCTCTCCTCCATTAAGCCGACAGATACACTATACATGTCTTAGAGTTTCAATGATGCGTTACAAACTAAGACCAAAGTCAACTTAAAAGTCCTAATATCTCATCCGACAGACACTATACATGTTTTAAGGTTTCAGTTGTCGACATACTAAGACTAAAGTCAACTTAAAAGTTCAGCCTTTTCTCCTAATAACACCCGCAATAAATCTGACACACGAAACACAACTTGAGAAGTATCAGAAGTATTAGAGAAACATAAATCACAAAACCAAGACTAAACAAAGAACATAGGAGCAGACTTATTGATCCCAAACTCATTAGAACATAAACCCAAAAAGAAGACACTTTTCACTTAATTTCCAGTACCCAAACCACAAAAGAAGACACTTTTCAACTTAATCGAGCAGCCCAACACCAGATTCTTCACTTAAAAACAGTCTCGTGCAGTACCTAAACCCAAAACAAAGGAAGACACTTTTCACTCAATTATCAGTACCCAAACCAAAAAAGAACACACTTTTCAACTTAATCGAGAAACCCAGCAACAGATACTTCAAAACTTTAACAAGTCAAATGCAGAAAGAAGAAAACCCTTTGAAAGAGGAGAGAAATTACCTGGCTGTTTAGTTGAACAGTGGACGAGAGAACAAGGCTGTGGAAGAGAGGGCCTGCCATGTTAAGATAATCAAGTAAAGAGATAACGAAGAAGGGGGTTAGATCATGAAACGACGCCGGATAATTCGAGAAAAAACCTTTTTTCAGATCTGAAACCAAGTTTAAGTTTCGATTTTGGTCAGAGGGTCTTTCTCTTTCTCACTCTCTCTTGTTTTGAAGAAAGGAAAAAAAATACACAACTTGACCTTAATAAAGCTGGTGCGAGTAAAATCTGTGTGTTTTCTACTTGACTCGGTAATTCGAACCGGTGAGTTGACTCGTTTTGGGTTCTTTTTTTGGTTAACTAATTAAGAGCGTATCGCCCCCACCAACTGCCCTTTTCACCTAATTTCTGTTTCCCTTTTAGTAATTTAATAAATGCTTTTGTTTGGTATTTCTTTGCTCTTGGCATATTATTTCATCTTTGGTTGGGTAAATTTTTGTTTATTTCATTTCTAAGAAATTTGACTCAATAACACAAAAAACCATAATTCATTATGTAACTAAGGTTTCTAATGGTAAAAATAGTTCGAGCGGAGCAGATCAATAAATCGTGCAAATCAAATGATTTACTAAATTATGAATGGCAAATATAGTTCAAAAGAACAGATCATATATTAAAATAATAAAAGAGAAAATAACTAAAATAGCACTAAAAAGTTTTTTTTTCATAAATATAACACCTAAAAATAAATTAATTAAAATACCATTAATGTTTTATCAAAAGAGATAAATATACACTATATCCCAATGATAAATTAATTTAGACATCAGAGTTTAGAGTTGAGGAGTGAGATTTATGGTTTAGGGTTTAGAATTTAGGTTTTAGGGTTTGGAGTTGGAAGTGAGTTTTTGGGGATAAAATTTCAATTTTAGAAAAAAAAAAAAAATTCAAAAGATAAAATGTTATTTTGGTCATTTTAGTTTTTGAGGGCTATTTTTGTGACATAAACTTAGAAATGTGCTATTTTGGAGATTTTTCCATAATAAAATCTATAACTAAACAATCAACTATTAAATATTATATACAATAAACAAATAAAATTAAAATAATTTATGGAAAAATATTTTTATTATATTAAATTATATTTTGATACTATTCTTTCAATATTTTAACTTCATTAATTTATACCAAATAAAAATATAAATGTAATTATATATTAGCTTCATTTTTTTTTATCCTAAAACACATATTATCAATGCTATGTAAGCAAATTGAGAATTTTGTATTTATGTGTACGACATATGACAGTTTATTCCAAGCACCACATACAAAACTATTTATTTTTGTATTTTGAAGCTAGGAAATATGTGGAATATGCTGAAACTTTCCTTTAACTCTCTAGATTTTGTGAGAATCACTTTTTTTTTTAATTTATATTTTTCGTATATAGTGGTCTATATATTTTAAAATATATTATATTAAATTGTATTTTAATTAGAAGAAAATTAATTTTGTATTTAATTATTTAACTATCAATATTTTTTTTTATATTTTGAAGCTAGGAAACATGTGGAAATATGCTGAAACTTTAATTAATTCTCAATCTTTTGTGAGAATAGTTGTTTTTATTTATAGTATTTCGTATATAGTGATTATTTATTTTAAACAATTTTCTTATTTCTTAGTATATATATTTAAAAATATATTATATTACATTTTAGAATTGTAATTAAAATAAAATTAAGTTTGTAATTACAGTAGAACCAATAAATTTAAACAAATTTTTATTATTTCACTATCAATAACTTTTATTTACTTAGTAACGTTTTAGTTTTATATTTTTTAAGAAACACTTATAATTAATTTTAATGATAAATCAATATATATATATATATATATATATATATATATATATATTTTTTTTTAATAATGATTTGTAAGTTCTTAGTCATTACCATATTTTAAAAAACTTACCAAAAAAATAAACAAGGAAAATTTACTTAATGGTAATATGAATTATTATTCATTACCTTATTTCAAAAATATTGCCAAAATAATGAATATTTATTAAAGAAATTTACATGTCACAATTACAAAGATACCATGTCATATTTTTTTAATAAGTCATGCCATCTTTTTCTTGAGAATAAATGTGGTTAAGATATCTAGGCAAATCACTTCGCAAATAATGTTTAGGGAAACATAAGCGTAAAGAAATAAATTAGAAAAAAAATGAACTGGTTTAAAAGAGATAAAATAAATGTCTAAATGATTTTTACAAATTATGGAAATTTTGCAGATATGACTCAAAACTTCAAGTCAAATTCAAAAGTAAATCATGTTTTTTTAAAAAAAAATTTCATTTGTATTTTTCACCCCTCAAGTTCGAGTTATTCACTAAAATACCTTTTTTAAAAAAAATGCTTGGTTTACTCAATCATCTCCTCTTTTATTTACAATATTACAATTGTCCAATGCATCAACCACCATGACTAACCAATTTCAAGCTCTAAAGGCACCTGAAATCAACATCTCCATACCCTCATTTCTTACACACACAAACCATTTTTCTTTCACTCTCTCTCTCATTTCATTCCAAAATCAAAACTTTTTATTTTAAAATTTATAAGCTTACTAGAGTTAATCAAGTTCATGATTCTTGGTTAAGAATGAGTGGGTACCTTTCATTAAGAATTTATATGTGCTTGGAGAAGCTAAACATGAATCTCATCGGATTTAAGAATGATATTTAAATTTTTTAGATAGGTTTCGAGAAGAAGAAATGTTTATAGAGAAGTCTTATTGTGAATGCATAGGTGAGATGTCTTTTTGTCAATGCATAGGATATTTTTGCAATTGACTTTTATGTGGTTTTATAGAATAATTCTCTAGAAGTCTTCTAACTTTTCTTTCATAACTCATGTGTATTAGTCAATATTGGGGTTCATGAAAGAAATTCATAAATTAATTGGTGATAATTATGAAGTTACAAAAATTAATGTTTATTAATTTTTTAGCTAATGAGAAAAGAGTTTTGTCGAAGTTTTTTTTCAAAAGACTTCTACATAAGTCTTCTTCGTTATTTTTTGTAAAATTTGCAATTTTTTTCCGAATTTGAAATGAGTTTGTAAGATTTTCTTATTAATTCATGTATATTTGTTAATAGTTGTTCTCATGAATAAAAAATCCAGAAAAAATCATGAATTTATCATTATTTGATCTTATGTGATGTTAAAAGTGTTATATTGTTATAAATTTTCTCCAAATTTAAAATGATTTCTTAAGATTTTCTTGTTAATTCATGTGTAATTAGTCAATATTGGAGTTCAGAAATGAAATTCATAACTTAATTGGTGATAGCTATGAAGTTACAAACACTAGGGGGCGGCCGGTGCTATGCGCCGGGTCTTGGTGTCTGACCCGAGAATTTTAAGATAAATTTAATATAGGTTGTTTGATTTGAACACTATACTTCAGTTTGTATAATATTCAACTGCTGGTTGTTTGGAAATCATAGGTGCAAAAAAAAAATTCTTTTTTCTTTTTAGAAGTGAAATTTCGTAGATTTAGTTATCACCACTAATTCATGCTGGGGTTTTTATTATAGTAAACCGGTTTGTTGTATATTTTATTAATAATATATTATCCGCGTTGCTTCCTTTTGCTTGACATCTGATAGTTGAACTAATAGGCATTCATATATAAAGGACGTTTTTTTTTAATATAGATGAAGATAATATAATGCAAACGATGAGGTACTCATGCAAAAAGTTTTTCAAACTGAACGCTGATAATGAGAAAATTAAAGTAACATAGAAGTTGAATGTGTAGACGGTAAGAGCGGAAAGCATATACGGTTGATGTTCATTCCATGACCTCGTTGAAACCCATAATCATCTTGTAAAAGTGGATTAGCAGAGCGTAGTGGAAACACTTTGAACAGACCGTTGTTTTCCCTCCTGCTTCAAGATGACAGTTTAGATCCGGCCACAGCTTTAGGATTGAGTTGACGCAGACATCTTTCATGTGAAGAAGTTGTGGTTGAACGGACTGCTGGAATTCTGCCATGCAATCTTCGACCACTGTAACACCTTCATCATCGGTGAGGGCGTTGATGATGGTGATGCCTTCGGCAGTCTAGCCTATGGCTAGGAGTAGAACACCATAGACGTATCTTCCTTGTCGGTGATCATGATCTGCTGCTATTTTGATGTGATGTAGTCCCAGAGTCCTATTTTGGGCTTGGAAGAATTGTAGAAATCCTTTAACAAAGTGAGCATCCGTGTTGTCCGCTGTGAGGCAGGTTTTCAAGAGTTTCGTGTGTCGGTTAGCTATAGCTGGCTTCTTTACAAAACTTGTTAGGCTGAGAGAATTGGCGACGTCGGTGTTCTTGTAACTGAAGCTAAGGATTTTGCAGGAGATGATTGTGTTGTAGTAATCTCGTGGTGAGTTTTCCCAACTTTTGACACAATCTGAAGACGTAGGTCTTGGGGGAGTGAGTCAAGTTTGAGCGTATGATGGGTTTTTTTTCATGTTTGTTTTTTCCTTTTAGTTGTAAGGATGTAACTATGGATGGGAGTTTTTGTTTGCTATATTTGTTTATATATTATAGTGAAGAAGGAGGTGTGGTGTGTTTGGTAGAGTTCCATTTTTGTTTTACGTTTTTTTTTTCCTTCGATTGAGTGGTCCGCTTAATTGGGCATTTAACATTTGTGTTTTATTGTTCAAATTTATGTATGAGCGTTACGTTTAATATTGAATTAAAATAGATCTGGAATTTTGAATAATTGTTTAAAAACCATCACAACCATTTCTTCTCACAATCAGGAGTGTAATATGTATATTATCAGGTAAAAGTTATTTTATATTTGGCTTTTGATTTGTAGATTTTTTGGGGGCTAGGATTATAATATTTTAGATGAAGTGATTAGGAGAGAGGATGTTTAACAATTCTTATTTCCCGTGTTAAATTTTTTTGCTTTAATTTTTCGTAATTTGGAATTTTATGTAATTATGCTGGTTTAACGTTTCTTTGAACGTAATGAATTTGGTAGTAATTGCTGGAGTTTGCGTAAAAATTTTTATCATCCGTGATTAAATCAATACTTTAGTAATTATAGCTAGTGTTTTAAACTGCTTTTGAAAAGATTATTGTAGAAGTTGTTTGGTTTTTTTTAAAATAATTCACGTTAATTATGTAGCATAGCCGGTGGAGCAGATGATGGACCGTCCTTGTCTGTATTGACGTCTGAATCTATTTGACTAATATTATTTATTAGCTCAACTTGTGTTATATTTGATCGGATCGAACTATAATGTATTAAGTGTATAGCAGTAGTAGTTTCTTTCTGAATTATGGTTTTAGTAGATCGCAGTTGTTCTTAAATCTTTGTCTGAGTTATAAATCACATCAAATAATTTCTCAGAATGGAAACAATAGGAAAAAAAGAGGGTGAAGTATTACGAATATCTTTATTAAAATCATATTAGTTTTTGCTTAGATAGTGCATGCAGCTATTACTTTTTTTGGTTCACATAATGAAAAAAAAAATTTCATCTGCTTAAAATAATAACATGCTTCACACCGTGTCATATCATTTCGATGACATGCTATTGTAGCCCTCGTGGCCTTGTAAGTGGTGATGTAAATGTCAAACCTTTTAACTCTTACTCCATGGATTGATGTTTTGATGTTTTCCCAGCAAGCATGCGATCTTCTTTTGTTGGCTCTCCATTTTAGTGAATCTAACATTTGGATTCTGATTGCTGGATTTCCCCGAGATAACATTATTATACCAGTAAAGGTAAATAGCATTATCGTAAAAACCCTGTCCGGCGAGTTAGATATTCCAAACCCTGAGCAATGTTTTCATTTTTAAAATATTCTTTCATGCCACGTAAGTAAAGGCCTCCAAGTTTCCTGCTGAAACGCAAAGGCTCAGGAGGTTGGGATACCTATGTAGCGTTGCTAATGGGACGGTTAGGTCTTGAAGGTTAAGTTGCTTTAAGACGTCTTCGGTTTTCGCAGCTGGGCCTAGAATCAGGAATGCGTTGAGGACGTTTTGGAATGATTCCACTGAGTGTTTAGCTATGGACATCATTATTCTGATTTGGATGAAGAATGGGAAACTTTTGAGGAGTGAGGCTCTGCGTTGTTTTGAGTTTTTTTTTTTGGTTTTCTGTGGTGCGTGTGAAGAGCATTTGTGTTTGACGGAAGGCTGATCTTTTATATTTAATTTTATTAGGGTTTTGGATCATTATATTTTTGTCAAAGTTTATTTGATTCGTAATCTTTGTGTTGGATTTGAATTAATTCAGAGGATCTTAGGTGAGCTATTTTTTTGATTTTTTAAGTAAGCTATAATTTAATTCATTGTATAATGGTTTTTTATTTAGAAACATTTTTTATGGTGTAATGACCTTGGGTAGGAATAATTACTGATGAAGTTTTGCTTATTCCTTTTTTTTTTCCCTGCCATTCAAAGTAAAGCGTTTCATGGAGAGGTTGGGCCTTTTTTGGGCTTTTATTAGTTTCGTTTGAGCCCAACATTTTGGTGAGAAAATTTGTGTTAGATCCTAGAGTAAGGCCTCGCCGACCGCCTGGTTCTTCAAGAGCAATTCTAGATTGGGGTTGGATTATTTTTGGTTATATTATTTTCCATAGCTCAACCAGTTTTATCACTCGTGTTCTTGATTTCCGGTGGTTCTAGTGCTGGCGGATTATATCTGGAAATTGGTTTTGGGTCATGGTTACCTTTCGCTCTCCTGTGACTTTTCCCCGTGTAGGTTTGTTGTATTTTTTCCTCCTTAATCTGGAGTAGTGTAGTATGACTGAGTATTCATACGGTTTATGTTCAGTCTAGGAGGCACGTGATATCGGCTAAGTTGCATTTTAGTGAGCTGAGTAGGTTTTTTTTTTCCTGTAAAGTTGTTTAATTTCTTGATAATTTGTTATCGATAAACATGATTTTAGTTAATAAGTTAATGTGATTGTTGGTATTGGAGTAGTAGTTGTGGATTTATAAAGGGGAAACAGTTTTATTTGAAAAGAGAAAAACAGCGGATTACGGAATGAAAATGAAAAGCTGGAAATGAAATGCAAAAGGTTTGCGGGTCTCCTTTTTTGGTCTTTGGATTTATTGACTGACAAATCCATTGAGTTGAGCTACGAATTTTTCACCAGGCCCAGCAGGATATACAATTGTTTGGTAAGAAAAAAAATTAAGGCCAATCCAAGCTTGACACATGTCGTAAAACCCTCACATCAAAAAAGAGTGACGTGGACGACTGTGGGGGCAGATATCTGAACTTTATTATTATAGATAGATTCATGTTTATTAATGTTTTTAGCTAATGAAAAAATATTTATGTAGAATTTTTATTTGAAAAGATTTCTACATAAGTTTTCTTCGTTAATTTTTGTAAAAAATCGAAATTTCTTCAAATTTAAAATGAGTTTTTTAAATTTTCTTATTAATTCATGTGTATTTTTTAATATTGGTGCTCATGAATAAACAAAAAAAAATCTTAAAATCATTGTATTTATCAAATATTTGATCTTATGTGATGTTAGAAGTGTTATATGTCTGTAAGTGTTATATATTCTAGTGATGAGTTCTTCATGTCTAAGAACTATGCAGTGTTTGTAAGCTCCATTCCTTTGACCAAACTCTTGTATTCAACTAGGAGTTTGAGGTAATTTATATTAAATTGATAAATTCACTGTTCTTCAAACGTGTTTTTAAAACACGCTTTACAGGTAGTGTTATTGAACTTATAATTTCATAAAACACTCTAAAATGCACTGTTATTGAATAAAATTTAAGTTGAGTGTTAAGTATTTTAGAAGTGTTTGAGATAATTTTTTTAGTTATAAAAATAAAAATCCAAATCTCATAGTTTTCGATGAGATTCTAGAGTTGTTTAATAAAAATCACTTAAAATCTCAAATTCTCCTACAATAATCTAAAAGCCCATTAAAAAGAAAATCACTTCAAATACACCCCCCCTAAACGTCTCTAATCAAATGTAAAACTTGCTTGCTTTTTGTACCTTATGGCTGATAATATACTTTGTCATCTTGTATTCTATTTTGCGGAGTATGGGAGATTCAAAGATTAGAAGAAGTACACAATGAACATCATATTTTAAATCTAAGGCCACTACAGTTTCTTATTTCAATGATTTGTAAAGGGGTAAAACACATTGTTAACACACAGAGCCATGCCACTTAAAGGAAAGTTTAAAACATTAGCTTAGGGCATCTAAATTATTTGTAAAATTAGAAAGGCATATTTACTATAAATATAATTATATATGCTTTATTGACACTTTTATTTGATAGTTTTTCTAACTTAAACCTAGATTACTACTAACACTTCTTGAACATCTTTCTACTATCACAACTTAAATTTTACAATCAGTTTTTCAAAGTATATATACACCTATAAAAAAAAAATTCTTGAACATAGATCACTGTTATATTTTTGAATTAATTTTATTTGTATATTATATTGTTTATTCTTTATCGGTGAATAAAATTTGAGATAATTATATACAAATTATATTAAAAACAACAGTGTTACATTTTTATTTTAAAAATTTAAGAAGTATAGTGTATAAAAATTGGTAAACTTCTGTTACAAAAATGATTTTACAAATATTTTATGTTATTTTATGTACAACATTTTTTTGTAAAAAAGTAGCATTATTTCTATTTAGCATTCAAAATGGTTGTCACGGCTCTGTTAACACATATTACATCTTGGGAAACATCATTACTAATTTCACAAACATAGAACCATACTCTTATTCGACTCTTGCTTGCTGGTCTTTAAGGCTTGAATGTCTGAGCTTTTGAGCTTGGCCTCACAAATGGCAGTAACTGCTTCACTAATGAACTTGCTAAGGTTTACACTTTTCAGATCATCCTTCAACCACTCAGGAACATGAAAGACTCAGTCTCAGCAACAACTCAAAACCACATATCATATAATTAAGATCATGAAAGTAAAGCTCCGACTAAATATAAACCATAAGCACATTTGACTTCAATTCTTGCACGCATATGACTAAAAAGCAACTTTAGTTACTTAACTATCAAACATTTCATATCATTAATCCCTTGTAACTCCCCATCTTTGCTTGCCTTTCCTTCTCAATCTCCTCACGTTTCTCCTGCAGTAACCACAAACAATGAGTTTTGAGTAAACAGAGAAATTTCACAGGTTAAGAAGATGACAAGGACAAGACAAAAACTGACATCCTCCCTCGGATGCTGCTTCACTCCTTCTCTCGCGACTTCATCAACACATATATATGAACAACCATACTAATTTAATACATCTTAAAAATTTATATTGACTAGTGGCAAGCTCCTTTTTTTGCCATCTCTAAAAATAAGACAAGGAAATAAAGAAAAAAAAGAGCTATAAATATCATATCTCACCTTCTTCAGATGTGAGCATATGACTTTCAATTAGGGGTGTCAAAATGGATCAAATGGGTTAACCCAACCCATAACCCAAATGGGTTGACTGTTAATGGGTCAGATGGGTTAATGGTTGACCCATCAACCCAACATCTTTGTCCAAACTCAAAATGGACCATTTTAAATGGGCTTTCCCCAGAGCCTAATTAATATAAACAGTGTTAAACATGATTTTAGGTGGCGGAAAAACAAGATTTTGCGATTTTCGATTTTAGCGAGAAATGATTAAGCACTTTGGGCGGAAAAACATGATTTAACTAATTAGCGGGAAAACGTGATTTTGTGATTTTGGCGGGAAAACATGATTTTGCGGTTTTGGCAGAAAACGTGGTTTTGCAGTTTTGGCGGAACGTGATTTTACGGTTTTGGCTGAAAAATGTGGTTTTGCGGTTTTGGCGGGAAAAATATGATTTTGCGATTTTGGCGGGAAAACATATTTTTGCGGTTTTGGCAAAAAAACGTGATTTTGCGGAAAAACGTGATTTTGTGGTTTTGGCGGGAAAACGTGATTTTAGGGTTTTGGCAGGAAACATGGTTTTGTGGTTTTGTGGTTTTGGCGGAAAACATTGTTGCGGTTTTGGTGGAAAACGTGAATTTGGGGTTTTGGCGGAACGTGGTTTTGCAGTTTTGGCGGAAAAACGTGATTTTGTGATTTTGGCGGGAAAACATGATTTTGCGGTTTTGGCGGAAAAAGTGGTTTTGTTGTTTTGGCGGGAAAACATGATTTTGCGATTTCGGTGGGAAAACGTGATTTTGTGGTTTTGGCGAAAAACGTGGTTTTGCGGTTTTGGCGAAAAACGTGATTTTGCGGTTTTGGTGGGAAAACGTGATTTTACGGTTTTGGTGGGAAAACGTGATTTTGGGGTTTGGTGGGAAGTATGATTTTGTGGTTTTGGCGGGAAAACATGGTTTTGCGGTTTTGGCGGAAAAACATTGTTTTGCGGTTTTGACAGAAAACATGGTTTTGCGGTTTTGGCGGAACGTGATTTTGCGGTTTTGGCAGAAAATGTTATTTTGTGATTTTGGCGGGAAAACAAGATTTTGCGGTTTTGGCAGAAACTGTGGTTTTGCGATTTTGGAGGAACGTGGTTTTGGCATAAAAACGTGGTTGCGTTTTTTGGAGTTTTGGCGGGAAAACGTGATTTTGCGGTTTTGGTGGAAAAACTTGGTTTTGAGGTTTTGGCGGGAAAATGAGATTTTGCGATTTTGGTGGGAAAACGTGATTTTGGGGTTTTGGCGGAAAATATGATTTTGTGGTTTTGGCGAGAAAACATGGTTTGCTGGTTTTGGCGGGAAAACATGATTTTGCGGTTTTGGCGGAAAAAAGTTGTTTTGCGATTTTGGCGGGAAGACGTGATTTTGTGGTTTTGGCGGAAAAACGTAATTTTGCGATTTTAGCCGAAAAATATGGTTTTGTAGTTTTGGCAAGAAAACGTAATGGGTTGGAGAACTTTTATTTGGAGTTAATGAGTTTGTTTTTAATTTTTAATTTTAATTAAAAATTAAATGGATGAGGGTTGGTCCAACCCAATAGATTCATTAACTTGTTAACTCATTAACCAATTAACTCATTACCCTGTTAATCCATTAACCCATTGAATAAAAAACAAACAGTTCATTTGGGTTGATGGATCAATTTAGATTGGGTTAATCCATGGGTCATGATCCATTTTGACACCTTATTTTCAATAAGGAATTCCGAAGCCTGAAAGAATAGATTATAGAAATCACAGCCATGTAACAGTTTTCTGATATCTGGTGGTGGCATCAGGGGAGGATCTACTTGAGCCAATAGGGTGTCAACTAGTTCTCCTGCTGGTGACACTCTTAAATTCGTATAATTAATATTTTGTTCACTAAAACAATGAAAAATCAATAGCTTTGTTGGGAAAAGTCCCCTATTGACACCCCTAAACCCTAGTTCGAATCCCACCAGTGACACCCTTTATAATTTATGACACCTCTTAAATTTACTTTTGGATCCGCCATTGGGTTGCACTTTCAGGTTTTAACTACTATATACAATAATGAAAAGAATCTATCTTTCCACATTAGCTCGACAATTTTTCATAGTACCTAAAGTTTGCAATAAGCAACTTTTCATATGCTGTGTTCATGACACAAAATTAAATTAATAAGATCACACTCTTGCAATCATCAAACTGTAAATGACAGATGATCACTTGTACAAAGAAAGACATGCATATTGTAAAGGTTTTTTTTTTTTTTTCATATTGTAAAGTTCCATATGCGTTTCCTCTTAAAAGACATATTGCAGATGATATCTGCAAAATACAAACTCTATATGCATAATCTTCGCTAATTAAATGTGTATATAATACTACAGACTAGTCATGATTTTTTAATTAATGGTCTATTACTAAGAGGAATAATTATTTAGTGGGTGTGACTTTTACCGGGCAATGGTCGTGACCGCAGGTTCTAGACTGATCCTTGGTCAGATTTTGGTTCCCTCTTCGACTACATTAGTGCCAACTGTCCACAGTTAACAGGGATTCCATTAACTGCCACTCTCGCTTCTCTTTGGCACAATGATTGTTGGACTCTCCCAACTGCAAAAAGTCCACAAATTGAATAAGTCCAAGTTCACATGACCACTATCCAGATCTCCAATCTTGATGACTCCCTGATTTGGAGAGTAAAGGGTCATTATATCACTTCCTTCCAATCAAGTGTGATGTATGATCAACAGCGAGTTAACAAACTTCTAGTCGAATGGCCCAAAGTGATTTGGTTCAAGGAAGGTATCCCAAAGAAGAATCTATGACTTATAGCTTTTCACTGAACATATGTCCCGCAAGGGACATTTTACTTTCTTGGGTCTTGGGAGCGATTATGTCTGTCGCTTCTGCCAATCTCTCCAGAAAACAAGAGATCACTTGTTCTTTGAATGCTTTTACTTGCTTTAACAAAAACTGTCTTTCACCACAAGAGATCATTCTTCAAATGAGATACTTCTCGGCCTTATAAACTTCTCAGGGAACAATAACTTGAAGTACCTATTTATAAGGTCTGGCGTGAAAGGAACAACCGTCTACACCCCAATATATATGTGGCTCCCAGACTCGATGCAGAAAGGAATAAAACTAATGGTCAAAAAACGTATATATACACCTCTCGACAGGAGAATCAAGCTCAAGCTTCTGATAGAATGATCCTCTGGGTATCTCTCTCCTAGCAACGACACTGACTCACTGCTTTTGATGGAGTTTGGTATATATTTTCCATGTATAATATACAGATTTGCTCTAATTTAATATATACATCAAAGTTTTTTAAAAAATGTTTACTTTAACGCTTTTGTGGACACTATATTTGCATATTTCAGTTTACTTGGTGTTTTAAGATTTTTATTTTGTTTCATAATATTTTGTTCTAGATAAATATTTAACATTGTTTGAATTTGCAACGAACTACAAAATACTACTCCCTCCTTCCATTTTATTTGTTGTTTTAGAGAAAATTTTCCGTTTCAAAATAAATGTGTTTTTATAGTTTCAAGACAGAATTTATTAATTTTATCTACTTTATTATTTTTCTATTAGTTAAAATGTGGTAAGGTTTATAGGTAATTGTGTTTTTATTTTGTAAATATGTAAAATTATACGATTTCTTAATCTGTGTGAACAAATTTAAAATGATAACTAAAATGAAACGGAAAAATGTATTTTTTTTCTTTATTGATTGAATTAATTTTAGTCAATGATGAATTTATGCAACCAAAATTATTTATAAAATTTTACATTTTCTTAATTTACGTGCATTAACCTTAAACACCAATCAAAATAAAATAGAGGGAGTATATAATTAAATGCTTCTACAAAATAAGTATTCATCTTTTGTTATTGTAGTTGGTAGATGCATGTACTAGTGTAAAAGTAAAACTAAGGGAGGGGAGGGTAGGATTAGAGAAAACTTTAATCTGGGACGTAAATATTTTTTTGTTCAAAGGCAGTTAAACTTTTATTCCATTAAAATAATAAAGAAAATTTTACTCTAAAATCACAACAAAAAAATTATTTCCTTTATCAGCATACATATATATTTCATCTTGATTGGTTGTCGTCAACATATCCCAGAAAATCCTTAGTTTACTTTAACATTATCTCTAATATGTAATATCAGACTCAGCTCTTGACCATGGCGACAGGGACAGTTGTCTCTACTATGTAATATCAGTCAGCAGGTTTAGCTCATAAAAGTTTTTAGTGTTTATCGATTTTAAGGATTTGTTTTCAAAATTTAAATGACTAAAAACTTGATAAATAATAGTTTCATAACTAAGACGGCAGTGACAGTCAGAGCCACACATGTTTACCTGAGAAAACAATGTTTACCCATCCTAGAAAAGGAATAACAATTGATCTCATGGCGTCCCTCTATGACAAACACTTTCATCTTTGATTTTAAGAAACGAGAACCAATCAATTGTTCACTAGAAATTGGTATGCACGTGTGAGCCTTTACTGCCGTGGAGGACAATATATTAGGAAAGAGAATCCTAGATAAGGATTACCTTGCTAAGCCGTCATTACCTTTATGTTATATTTCCTATTTATCTCTAGGTTTGCATGTTAAGTCGGTTTATGCTCATGTATATATACTTTACTATGTCGTTCATGTTAATACAAGTCAAGAGTTTATAGTTTCTTCTCAAGTTTACATAGTATCAGAGCAATAAAAATTTCTTTGACCTAAAATTTGTTTTTCGTCTGTTGCTACCGTAGTTCTTAAGGAAGAACAAACGCACAATTCATGGTCGATGGAGACGAGTCTTCCGTTACCAAGAGTTCCGCTGCCCAGGCTGAGCGGGTTGCTGTAAACACATCAACTCTGTACTCCTTGTTCGCACCCGACAATCCAGGAGCTGTGATTACTTTTGTATTGTTCACGGGTGACAACTACAATGAGTGGTCAACAGAGCTGACCAATGCACTAAGAGCTAAGCGAAAGCTAGGGTTCGTTGACGGAACCATACCTAAACCGTCAATAGATGATTCAAACTTTGAGTTCTGGTCGTCAGTTAATTCTATGGTCGTTGGATGGATTTGTTCGTCAATAGAAGCACGTGTTAGGTCAACGGTTACATTCATCTCAGATCCTCACAAGTTGTGGGAAAACTTACGTAAACGTTTCTCGGTGGGAAACAAAGTGCGTGTCCACCATCTTAAAGAACAACTTGCTTCTTGTAAACAAGATGGTGCGACAGTAATGGATTACTTTGGTCGGTTAGCCAAGTTGTGGGAAGAACACGACACTTTCAAACCTCTTCCGGCATGTAGCTGTAGTGCAGCTGCTCAGTATGAACTAGAGCGTGAAGAAGAGAAGGTTCATCAGTTTCTAATGGGTTTAGATGAATCTCGATTTGGCATTGTATGTCAAGGTATCATCGCATCGGATTCTCCTATTGATCTCGGTGAGGTCTATGAAAAGGTAATAAGAGAAGAGCAACGTCTTACTTCGGCTAAGGTACGAGAAGCACATACCAATGCTGTCGGGTTTGTTGCTAAGAAGGAGCACCCTGAGTCTAATAATCAGAGTCAGTCTCGTCCCATTCCCACTTGTTCCCATTGTGTATGACGAGGACATGAGAAAGGGAAATGTTGGCAGCTGGTTAGTTTTCCTGATTGGTGGGAAGAGACACCTCCAACACGTGGTGATACCAGAGGAGGGCGTGGAAGCCGTGGACGTGGTGGCTACGGATCAGATCGCAACAAAAACAGCAATGTTAGAGCTCACAATGCTCAGGCCACCTCGTCGAACTTGTCTACCTTCCCAACATTCACCGAGGAACAATGGAAAGCTCTCTCTCAGATGCTTAATGAGAAAGCTAAGTCATCTGATAAGCTGACTGGTAAGCATTATGGTGATCTTATTTTGGATACTGGTGCATCTCACCAAATGACAGGAGAGCTCTCGTTTCTCAGAGATGTTAAGAGTATTCCACCATGCTTAGTTGGGTTTGCGGATGGAAACAAGACCTATGCAACTCATACTGGAGTGTTTCAGTTATCAAACAATATCATTCAATCGAATGTGTTGTTTATCCCCAATTTAAACTGCTTTCTTATCTCAGTCTCCAAACTCCTACGACAAATGAATTGTTTTGCTATTTTAACGAATACATTATGTGTTTTACAGGATCGTTTCACGAGGACGCTGATTGGAGCAGGTGAAGAGAGAGATGGGATTTATTTCTTCAAAGATGTTATGGCTGCTCGTGTTCAAGTGATCGATAAGTTTCTCAAGTCAGTTGATCAGTTTCTGTGGCACCAGCGGCTAGGACATCCTTCTTTTTCGGTGTTGTCATTTTTACCTATGTTTTTTAATAAAACTGCTCCTCATAGTCCTTGTGACCTTTGTTTTGAGGCTAAGCAAACTAGAGAAGTTTTTTATGAGAGTTTGAATAAAACTAAAGAGTGTTTTCAGCTTATTCATTGTGATGTTTGGGGTCCATATCGAACTCGATCATCATCTGGAGCCGTGTACTTTCTCACTATTGTTGATGACTTCTCCAGATCAGTATGGACGTATCTTCTTCTAGAAAACTCGGAAGTTAGAACAGTTCTTCAAAATTTCTGCAAGATGACTTCTAAGCAGTTTTCGAAAAATGTCAAAATTGTTCGTAGTGATAATGGCACAAAATTTATGTGCCTGACTAGTTTCTTCCGTGAGAATGGGATTCTCCACCAAACATCATGTGTTGCTACGCCTCAACAGAACGGTCGAGTAGAAAGAAAACATCGACATATACTTAATGTGGCTCGGTCCTTGTTGTTTCAAAGTAACTTGCCTACCAAGTTCTGGGGAGAAGCTATTATGACTGCAACACACTTGATCAATCGCACTCCATCTACCGTGCTTCAAAACTGATCGCCTTATGAGATTCTTTTCAACGAGAAACCCGACTACTCTCATCATCGGGTCTTCGGTAGTTTGTGTTTTGTTCATCATCGTGCTCGTGACAAAGATAAATTTGGGAAAAGAAGCAAGCGTTGTATATTTGTTCGTTATCCACATGCTCAAAAAGGATGGAAGGTGTTTGATTTGGTTACGGAAGAATTCATTATTTCTAGAGATGTCGTGTTTCTTGAAAATGAATTTCCCTTTTCTTCTCCGACAACTACACACCAAATTCCCATCACCATGATCGATGAAGATTGGGAAGTCACCCCTTCCAATGACAGGGGGAGTTTTCTTGTTACGCAAGACTCCACTCCGGTTCCAGTGAGCTCATCGGACATTCATACTCCGGCTCCAGTGAGCTCTGTTGATACTAATACTCAAGAAGAAGCTCCTCCTAACATACATGTTGAAGACATACCAGCTGTTGTTTCTCCGTTCAATTCTGATATCGTCTCTTCTCCTCCGGACATACCAGTCGTCAGCTCTCAGCCATTAAATTCTGAAATTGTCTCTGTTCCAGAAGAAACTTTGGGCAGAGGACAGCGATCTCGGGTCCCTTCAGTCAAACTCAGACACTATGTGACGTATAATGCAGCTTGTCTTGAAGACCCATCTCTCGCTCTCTCCTGCTCTGCATCACCGTCGTCTGAGACAATCCAAGGTAATTCACTTTACCCGTTAACTGCTTATATTTCTGACAACAAATTTTCCGCTTCACATCAGGCGTTTCTTGCGGCTGTTACGGTTGCTGTTGAGCCAAAATATTACTCCCAAGCTGCCAAAGACAAAATCTGGCGAGGTGCAATGAAACACGAAGTGATAACACTTGAAGAGAGTGGAACATGGGATATTGTATCTCTTCCACCAGGAAAGAAGGCTATCGGTTGTCAATGGGTCTATAAATACAAGTTCAATGCTGATGGAACTATTGAACTTCCCAAGGCACGTCTCGTTGCCAATGGAAATAATCTAGTAGAGGGTGATGATTTTGAAGAAACGTTCGCTCCTGTTGTCAAGATGGGTACCATCCGAAGCTTACTTGCTCTTGTCGCTGTGAAGGGTTCAGAAGTCCATCAAATGGATGTTCATAATGCGTTTTTGAATGGGGATCTTAATGAGGAAGTTTATATGAAGCTACCACCTGGTTTCACTCATTCCGATCCTTCAAAAGTCTGTCTTCTTCGAAAATCATTATATGGTCTTCGTCAAGCTCACCGCTGCTGGTTCGAGAAGCTTACTTATGCGTTAACCGAGTTTGGTTTCGCTCAAAGCTACTCTGATTAGTCTTTGTTTTACCTATACGAAAGGATTCAAAGAAGTTCGTGTCTTGATATATGTCGATGATCTTGTTATTGCAAGTAATGATATTGAGATTCTCGTCAAGTTCAAAGTATATTTATGCGAGTGTTTTAAAATGAAAGATCTGGGAAAACTAAAATACTTCCTTGGCATTGAAGTAGCTCGCTCTGAGGAAGGTATTTTCATCTCTCAAAGGAAGTATTCTCTTGATATCATTTCTGACTGTGGTCTTCTTGGTTGCAAACCGGTTTCAATCCCTCTCGAGCAATATCATCATCTACACTCAGAAGAAACTCCAGTGCTTGCTGATCCTAAGAAGTATCGTCGCTTGGTCGGTCGTCTTGTTTACCTATCGATCACGCGACCAGAACTCTGCTACACTATTCATCTTCTCTCTCAGTTTATGCAACAACCACGTGAAGCTCATTGGATCGCTGCTCTGCGTGTGGTTCGTTTTCTCAAAGGTTGTCCAGGAAAAGGAATACTTATGCGTGCAGATAGTAAACTCGAACTTTCAGTCTATGTTGATGCAGATTGGAGTTCTTGTCCAGAGAGTCGTCGTTCTCTCAGTGCATATGTAGTCTTCCTAGGCGACTCACCTATTGATTGGAAAACAAAGAAGCAAGATACAGTATCAATGTCTTCAGCCGAAGCTGAATATAGGGCCATGACCTTTGCCGTCAAAGAAGTTAAATGGATCGTTCCTTTACTTAAGGACCTAGGCGCCAAGATCTCTCAGCTTGTTCGTTTTTATTGTGATAGTAAAGCTGCTATTCACATAGCTGCTAATCCCGACTTTCACGAATGAACTAAACATCTGGAACGTGATTGTCACAGTGTACGTGATACTGTCAAAGCCGGTCTCATTTCGACTATTCATGTCAAGACAAAGGATCAAATTGCAGACTTGTTAACTAAAGCATTGGGACGTTCTCAGTTTGAAGCTTTGTCATCCAAGTTGGGTGTTCAAGACCTTCACTCTCCAACTTGAGGGGGAGTATTAGGAAATGGAATCCTAGATAAGGATTACCTTGCTAAGCCGTCATTACCTTTATGTTATATTTCCTATTTATTTCTAGATTTATATGTTAGTCGGTTTATGCTCATGTATATGTACTTTACTATGTCGTTCATGTTAATACAAGTCAATAGTTTATAGTTTCTTCTAAAGTTTACACAATACAAGTATAAAACATTTGTTTTGGTAAAATAAGTAACCAAAATTTAATAACTAATGTCACACATTGAACAGATTTGAGGAAAAACAAAATATTATTTTTAAAATAGAAATAAAACAAAGAACAAATTGTTGTCACACTGTCCTCGTGACTCACCAGTGTAATTTTTTCGTTCTGATCCATCAAACGAAAGCCGTAGAATTACGATAATGCATACCCGATCTTTTTCATTTGCATAATATGATCAGTAACATCAATATTCAAGAGAGTTGCACATGAAAAAAGCTGTAAAAACAACATTTGTGTCCTAGATAATTAATGAAGGTATTAATAACATGCTTACTTAGAAGAAAAAATGAATTTAATTGATTATAAATTACCGACTTAATATTTTTTACCAAACAAAATTCAAATCCCGAACAGCATTATTATATAGATTCAAGTTCAGAATCAACGTGTTTTAAATGTCCGTTAGGTGGATTTAACTAATGTTTAGAATCTTTGCATCTCTGTACACTATACACCATAATACCATATACTGGCATATTTAAACTATGGAGGCAGATACCCTTTTTTTTTTTTGCTAAAACGTTTAGGCAGATACTCTATTATACAACCTATAAAGTCAGATCCCAAACAGCATTATTATATAGATTCAAGTTCAGAATCAACGTGATTTAAATATCCGTTAGGTGGATTTATTTAATGTTTAAGAATCGGGGCTTCTTTGTAGAGATTTTTGCAAAATTAATTCACAACTCAAAGTCAATCACAAATCTAACTTCTTCTTTTGACTCATCTTTTTTTTTGTCATATTAACTCCACATCTTCATTTTATTTACGAAAATGCCATTAAAATATTTTTGTAATTTTTTTTTTCGAAAATGGTTTTTTACTCTCTCAACCTCATCATCTTCAAGTATTTACAATATTGCCATTGCCATGAATACCCCAACAACCTTGTCCAACCAGTTTGAAGCTTTTAATGCACATAAAATCGATTTACACTCTCTCTTTCTTAATTGTTATGAACTAAAAACAACATCTCTTTTACTTTGTCTCCATATTCATACAAAAAACCCCAAGCTTTTGATTCAAAATTTTTTATGGTTGATAGAGCCATTTAAGCATATAATTCTTGGTGGGTTACTTTCGTTTAATGTTCTGGGTGGTTGGAGAAGACTCTGTGTGCTAAGGAAGTCATCTCACCTAGTTTAAGTTATGAAATTGAATTTTTTTCCAGATCTGTTCGAGTAGAAGACTTACTCGTAAGTCTTCTGGATGTAGAAGACTTACGGATAAGTCTTCTGGTCAAATGAACGACTTACTCTAAGTCCTCCAGCTTTGTATGTTTTTAAAAAGAACTCTAGACGACTTATACGTAAGTCGTCTAGGAAAACCGGGCTAGTTTTGCATTTGACCGAATTGTGTCAGATATTTGATTTTTACTGGACGACTTACCAGTAAGTCGTTTCAGGGAAAAATTTCAATATTTTATTAAATCTAGACGACTTACAGATAAGTCGACTTAGGTTAGTTTTGTAATTGAAAAATAAAACTTTAATTTTATTTTTTCCTAGAAGACTTAATTTAAAGTCGTCAAGTTAGATGACTTATTCTAAAATTGTCTGAGATAAGCCAAATCATCCAGAGTTTTTTCCGAGATTTCTGGCTAAACCTTGCTTATCTCGGACGAATTTCGAATAAGTCGTTATACTGGACGACTTAGATTATGTCTTCTGGGAAAATTTAAAATTAAAGTTTTACTTTTCAATTACAAAACTAACCTAAGACGACTTATCCGTAAGTCGTCTAGATTAAATAAAATATTTTTATTTTGAATTTTTGCAGATGCAGTGTATGGAGAATGGTTGTTCAAAGATAGCAGTTGGGATTTTGTGGTTGATAATTTCAAAGGAGCGAGAATGTTTATTTTGAGTGAAGGTTCGACACATGCTGAACTTGTTTCAATGGCTCAAGAAGATTATAACCTGGACATGAGCACAGTCACTTTAGTGATAAGCTACTCATTACCACCAGAAATGATGATGGCTCCAGACACCCCTCCCATTCATGTTACAAGTGATAGACAAGTTCGAAACTTGCTCGAGATAACCAAAACGCATAGAGTATATCTTTGTGTATCAAGCCGAGCAAGGTGGAAACAGTTTCAGAGGAAAGGGAAGAAGCTGATGAATGGTTTGAAGATGAGGAAGCTGATGAATGTTTTGAAGATGATGATGATAATGAGTTGGTTGAAGATGAAAATCATGATGGGGAGGAGGATGATGGGGAGAAGGATGATGGGGGAAGAGGATGCTGATATCTCTATTGTTTCCGAAATGGACGAGAATGGTGAGGATTACAGTGTTTATGGAAAGGTTAAAGATGAGGATGAGGAAGAAGATGATGATATTTGTTTTGAAGATTTCAAAAAGACATATCCTATTGAAGGAGGAAAATCGAATGGTAACAGTTTCTATGTCAACTAGAGTTTTGTTAACAAGGATGCACTGCTTTCAGAGTTGCGGTTGACAGCAGTGAGGCGTAAGTTCTCCTTCAGAATATACAAGTCAACGAAAACTATCCTTGTGGCAACATGTCGGGTTAGTGGTTGTGGATGGAAGATCAGAGCGAATGTGAAACATGGGACAAACACGTTTTAGGTAACATAGTATGTGAAAATACATACATGCTCAGTGGGAGACCGAATCGCTCAGCGGAGACACCGTACTCTAAAGTATGTTGGTAGGCTTTTCATTGATCGTGTTAGAATCATTGATGGGTTGATTCCGCAACATATCACTGATGCAATGAAAAACATGTTTGGCATGATGCTTGATTACACCACTTTATAAAGAGCACTTTTATATGCACAAACATTGGTGAGAGAATCAGCAGAAGATGGATATTCGCGCCTGCCATCATATCTCGAGCAAATCTCCTTAGCAAATCCCGATTTTATCACGGCTAAAGAACTTGATTCTATCAATAGATTTAAGTATTTATTTCTCTCTTTTGGAGCTTCTATCAAAGGATTTAAGTATCAGAGAAGGGTCATTGTGGTGGATGGGACTCACCTAACTGGGAAGTATGGAGGTGTTTTGTTAGTTGCAGCCGCACAAGATGGGAATTTTTAAATATTTCCATTGGCTTTTGCGATTGTAGATGTTGAAGGATGAACCTTCTTGGGAATGGTTTTTCACAAATTAGCTAGTTGTGTATCTGATGAGCAGTCTCTGGTGATAGTCTCCGACCGGCACCATGCATTAAAAGTGCGTGTGATAAGGTGTTTCCTTGGGCAATCCGAGGAATATGTTATTATATCCTTCAAGAAAACATTGTCAAAAAGTATAAAGGGAGACATCTCTTGTACTTGGTGAAAGGTGCTGCTTATGCTCATACGGTTTCAAACTTTGACCGGTACGTACATGGCTGAGATACAGAGTGAAAACCCGGACCTTGCAACATATTTAGAGAATGCCGACGTTAGTCTATGGTCAAAGGCTTATTGTCAGAGGGACAGGTGCAACATAAAAATAAGCAACATCGTTGAATCTATTAATTCCACACTGAAGCGAGCTAGAGAATTTCCGATTCAGTTCCTGTTGGAGTTCATAAGGGAGAAGCTAGGAAAATGGTTTTGGAAAAGGAGAGAAGATGCTTTGAGTCTCCTAACAGATCATAGTCGGAGTGTTGAATACTTGCTTGCTGTTCGATCGAAGATAGCGGATACGATGAGGGCCTAACCAATTGATGGATGGAAATTTTTTGTGAAAGGTGGCAAAATAGACTGTGTGGTTGATTTGGAGAATGGAAAGTGTGATTGTGGTGTCTATCAGTGTGGAGAAAATACTTTGCTCTCATGTTATAGCTGCTGGATCACATGCTCGTCTGCATATCTCCACACTTGTACATCCAGCATACTCAAAAAATTATTTGTTTGCAGGATACTCAGAGAATATATATCATTGTGGTGGACAATAGGTTGAGGAACGCACATGCGATCCTCCGGCCGAAAAGCGTGGTCCGGGGAAACAGAAGAAATCAAGATGGCAATCGTGGTTGGAGCTATCCCGGATGAGAGGACGCAAACCCTGGATGCAACACATGGTTTATAGATGCTCAGTATGTAGAGAAACTGGCCATACGAAAGCACAGTGTAAGAAACCGGTTGATTAGTCATCCAGACGACTTAGAATTAAGTCGTCCAGGGTTGATTAGTCGTTCAGGCGACTTAATTTAAAAAGGTCCCTGACAGAAGACTTTCCAGACGACTTAATTCTAAGTCTACAAACACATCATCAAGTTCAAATACAAACATTAGCCTAGTCTATCAAGTTCAAATACAAACATCCTAAACATTAGCCTAATCAAGTTCGAACACAAACATACAAACATCAGCTTAATCATAAGCACCCATCTCCTCAAAATTATCCTTGTTTTCCTTCTCATGCTGGCCAGGGAGCTCACTAAATATATCCACCGCCATCTTATCCCTAATAGCCTTCACGTTGGCGTTGGCGTTGGCCTTAGCAAAGTCTTTTGGATTAAATGGCAGCCCAAGAGCATGACATTCAATGTATTTTAGAGCGTAGACGCCACAATCACCAGCTCGGACCTGAGGCACATTGGGTTCACGTTTAAATGTGAATGGCTCCAGGGAGTATTGGACACACAGCTCATCAGAGGTAACGCACTCAACAAGCAGAAAAGATATCATGTTCTGAAAAGGCTCCATTACCACCTTGAGTTCTTCGTCGGAGATAGAGGTCCAAATGTTGTCCTAGCCGACTATGTGTCTCTTAAGGATCGATATCCATATAGCAATCCAATGACAGTTTTTGTAGTTCACTGGCGCATAGATATCATCAATATCCACCCCCCCACATCTTGTTCGACTGCAAAATGATGGTATAGCACCTGAATAATAATTAAACGCTCCACCAGGGAGTCTTCTTCCTAAACCGTTGTGATCACACTCCGATCTTTAAAATGAGAGTATTTGAATCTCCCTTGCTGAGAAAAGAGATGATCAACGAAGCAAATCCTCTCGCTCCTGAACGCTTGTGGATTTTCAGCGTACCTCTTCTTCAGCACATTAATCCAAGCATTAACATGCTGCATTTAAAATAATACAAGTCATAAAATATCAGACGACTTACGATTAAGTCGCCTGGTAAGTATTCTACGTAGAAGACTTATCATTGATCATACTGGTAAGTCGTCTACAAAGAAGGCTTATCAGACGACTTACTAAGTCGTCTGATAAGTCGTCTACAAAGAAGGCTTATCAGACGACTTACTAAGTCATCTGATAAGTCGTCCACAAAGAAGACTTACCAGATGACTTAATGGTAAGTCGGCTGTTAAGTCGTCTATGTAGAATTATAGTCAGAAGATATCAGATGACTTACACAGTTGTGCAGTCAATCGAAGGAGGTTCAGAGGGTGTGATACCACTTAGTTTTTGCTGTACGTGATGTTTCGTCGAGAGGTGTGTTATACTCACTGCAAACACAAAATGTTGAAAAGCAATCAGTCTTGTAGACTAAAGCAAGCTATTATGGGAAAACAATCACTTACGGATCAATTTTCAACCAGTCAACGAGCTCCATCAACTCGCTCCTATTAAGTGGTCCAAAAGGATTGTAGACTGGAGCTCGCTTTTTGTTTGGAATGATCACTTTGGCCGTGATGTTTGCCGTATAAGGAGATTGTTGTGAGGCAACAAGTTTCCTTGTTCGTTCACTCTTCGTACGTTTCATTTCTGCCAAATCGATTCCCTCTTTTCCTAATATCTAGCTTGCTCCTACACTAAATCTGAAACAGTGGGTACTTGTTTCTCCAATAGAACAAGGCTCGATTCTGGAGGAAAGCTCGATGGAAGGCTCGATTCTGGAGGTTTTTCCTGGCTCGAAACTATACTCAGCTCTTTCGAGGAAGTAACACCTGCGGACAAATCTGTTGCTTTACCCCCAAGCAAGCTCTCTTTCCCGCGTTCGACCCTTTAAAACTTTCACTTTCCCCACAGCAAGATCCATTTCAAATTGTCTAGTCAATTTCTTGTTGCGAGAGGATGCTTTACTAACCCCGGGTTCTTGAATTTTAGGTTTGGGAGAGCTAGTGTTTTGAGATGATACCCCTTTCCCTTTTTTGGTGATACCAAGGATCTTCTCCACAGCTTCCACCCTTTCAGACAGATACTTGATCTCCGTAAGGCACGTCCCAAACCCTTGACTCATGGCATCGCGTACGTCCTTCAAAGAATCCTTCACGATTCTTTCAATATCCTCTTTGGGCAGCCCACAAACATTGGTACTCACCTCTGGACGAGGTTCTATACGAACCTCTTCCTCTGCCTCTTCCTCTTCCTCTGCAGGTAGCTCTTCACTAGGTTCTTTACGAGCTTTCTTAAGAGGTCTTGGACTGTCTTCCTTCGCCAGAACTATCGATTTCTTCGCTTTCTTTGCTGCCGGCTTTGTATTGACCCAAGTACCGGTGACTTCCCAGCAATCCATGGTCCACTTCCACGGTCTCTGATTATACATGAGTTTAATTATGTTCTCCGCGGCCGGGTCCTTAGCATCAGAGTCCCATTTTGGAAACATTTCACCAATGTCCTTCTCAACAAAGTTCATCACCCTAGTCTGCAGTAAATAGAAAATATAAACTTAGATATTTGACGGATTAAGATAGATGGAAAGAAAAGACTCCGCATAAAACTTATGATTAAGTCATCTGGAAAGTCTTTCAGCTGGACGACTTAATCATAAGTCGTCTGGAAAGTCTTCCAGCTAGATGACTTAGCAGACTACTTATTATTAAGTCGTCTGGGTAGTCTTCCCGGACGACTTAATTATAAGTCATCTAGTAAGTCATTCAGCTGGAAGACTTTACAGATGACTTAATTATAAGTCTTCTACTAAGTCGTCCAGGTGGAAGACTTTCCAGATGACTTAATCATTAGTTTTCAAAAAGTCTTTTGGACTGAAGTAAATACATGTCTTTCAATAGCTTCTTTAAAGAATATTCATCCTTTGCCACCCATGTAAGCCAATATGGGTGGAGACGATCTGTTTGGTATGGGATTACCATAATTAGCACCCAATTCTGGCTGAGCTGTGTACACCCAGACCTGAAGATCTTGTATAAACCCATCAATGGTGTAACAACCCTATATATCTTTGTCCTTCACAGAGTCCATCAACACCTTAAACGCGACTCTCCCCCATGGATAATTCTCAAATTCTAGATCCATCACTAGCCTTGCCAGACTAGCCCGTGTAGGGGTTGAAAAATTTCTCCCTTCAGTGTATCCAGTGAAGATGGCAAGGTACCCGAGCCACTTGCGATCATCCGGAGACCACCCTTCGCATCTCTCCAATGCTGCTATTATCTGTTGAGTAGTTGGCCCAGCTTCGACATGAACTCCCAACAACTTCCAGAAAGAAACCAACTTCTTTGTAACGGAACAATTTGGTCTCTCAAGGTCCTCAATGTACTCGCAAATTAGACCAGTGTTGTATTCAAACTCTAACAGTGAAAACCTCAAAGGTTGTGGACCAACAAGACTCCACAGCTCATACTTCTTCTTTATGCCGAGCCGGAAACCGAGCATGTAGTGAACCAGCCTTGAAGCCCATTCAAATTTCAGCTCTTGGAACTTGATGAAAACTCCCAACTTAGACTCCTTCAGCGATTCATTTTCGTCATCATTAACAACATTCCTTACAGCAGTATACAACTTTGTACAAGGATGATAGGAAATGCTATGCAATGCGGGGGACTCTTGCCCTACTGTATGTATCCTACAGGGGAGTTATGGAATATCCATTTTTTTCTGTAAAACAATCAAAGACAACCATCTCAAACACACAACCATCCAGTATAACATTTTAATTATAAATCTGGAAGACTTTCCAGATGACTTATAAGTCTTCCAAGACTTCCAGTAGAACATTGTGAAGCTGACCTGAAGATTCGGAGAAGATATAGTCACCTTCGACACATCGGTTATAAATCTACAAAAATAGATGTGAAAAAATCGCGATGAGAACGACGGCGAGAACGATGTTTTATGTTCTTCTTTAGATATAACTTACCGGCGGCGGAGTTCAACGAAACGCCTCTAAGAGAAACGACGCTAGAGTTTACGGAAAAACGGCGCTAGGGTTTCCTCTCAGATCTGAAATAGAGGAAGCGGCGGTGAGAACAGTGGTGATAACAACGGTGGTAAGGCGGAGAGATAACCGACTGTGAGAACGATGGATTAGAGAGATTCGACGGAAATCGCCTTTGAAATCACCTTTGAGAGAAACGGCGTTAGGGTTTCTTGAATTTTGCGAAAAAGTGAGTAAAAAAAACATCTTATATATGTCTGGTAAAAAATCCGGTTAGGTTTAAAAGTAAATTGGTAAAATCAAAGGTTCAGTCCGGTTTGGACGACTTATTAGTAAGTCGTCTGTTGAATAATATACATCAGACGACTTACTAGTACGTCATCTGCCTTAAATATATATACCATACAACTTAATAGTAAGTCGTCCAGACCCTAAACCCTAAATCCTAAACTAAATTGACTAAATTAATTAACTAACCACGTTATAAAATCAAATTATACTTAAATAGTGTTTACTATACACATAAATAAACACACTTAGGTAAATTTTAAATTTTTCAAAAAAACATTTATGCTTTCGAAAATCTAACCCTAAGAAACACATACAATACTACAACATATGTTGGCAAAACCTAAACTAAAGAATATCATGCCTCACTACTTTCACTTATCTATGTTGAAAACAATTAAATTTTGTTATATCTTAATTTATATCTCTTACAACATATGTTAATTACATGATTTCAATTTTTCACTTATCTAAATATTTTTTTTTACACAATTTTTAAATTATTTTTAAGAATAACTATACTAGACGACTTTCAATTAAGTCGTCCAGACGACTTTCAACTAAGTCGTCGTCTGGACAGAATAGTTGCGGGGGTTAGAAACGTAAAAAAGTTTGGGTTTTTTGCTTGTTCACAAGGGCCTGATTGTAATTTCAATAGTCTTTTAGATTACTTTTGCATTTGATTCATGTTTGGATTTACTTTTGCATTTAAAACCAAGTTTTGAGTCATATTTGACAAATTTCCCTTCTTTTTACACTAATACACCGTAATACCATATATTTAAATTATTTAGGCAGATACCTTACTATACAACCCATACGCGTATTCTGTATGGAATATACATATACTTCCCAGTTTCAGTTTAGTTATCCTTTTAAGTTTTTACACACACATTAAAAAATATTTAATTTGACATATTTTCTAGGTAAAAATACAATTATCTATACATCTAACCATCTTTTAACCTATAAAATAATAGAACAATAGATAAAATTAATAAATTTTGCGTTGAATTTATAAAACAATATTTGTTTTAAACGAAAATTTTATTCTACAATGATTGTAATTTGAAACGGAGAGAATATATATTTACAATCTTGCATGCAAAAAAAACGTCCCTTAGGGAATTATTGGCTCTTCGTATAAACCAATGGCCAACGAAGCATCTTCCAAAGAACAGAAAACAAAAACTTGCTAATAATTGCTTGCAAGTAAATGCCACGTTGTATTTTAGTCGACCAATTATCATAAACCATTAAAATAAAAATAATAATTTGGATACTATTTGTATATATACCTCTGGTTTTTGCATGCCAGACTTGGCAAAGACGAGCACTATATCTTGAAGACGTGGAAAATAGAGAGAAGCAGAAATCAAAAAAGATATTAAAAAGAAAAAAAAAAATTGTTGTTCTTAGTCCACAATGGTGACTATGAAACTTGAGATTTGCATCGAGTTTGTGAAACTAACCGTAGATTTTGTTGCTGCCGTGGCAGAATCAATCGAAGTAGCTTTCCGTAACCGTCCTCCGCCGCCCATTCGACATTTAGCGGTGAGGCACGGTCGTCGGAGTAATCACTCCGCCATCCCCATTCCTCTCGTGGGATTTCTGTGATTAATGTATTCGTCTCTTATGGTTCAAGCTTTTTTTTGTTCTATTATTATCTTGCCTTGATCTGTCACGTGGTGCTTCGGACAAAAGTGATTCGTATGGAATATCAAAAACGAAAAAATCATGAAGAGTTTACCTACTTCGTTAAAATATAAAAAGCTTATATAGAAATTCCCGATTGTGTTTATTATTACTTTTAAGTTTCTTATGTAAAAAAAAGAAAAAAAAGTTTCTTATGTATATATTCATTAGACATAAAAGTTGCTGTTAGATTATTCTGTTATATAGAATACTAGGATAAGATCTGCGTTTTGCGCGGAGTGAATGTATGTAATTAAAATATTAATTTTTAGTATTGACAAATTTAAAATTTACATATGATTCTTTTTATATGTATTTGAAATTTTAAAATTTTGGAGTTTTTATATAATTATCTATACGTAAAATCAGAAACAATTGTAATTAGAACTGTGGATCAAAGCTTAGAATTTAATGGACCCGGTTTCATATATCTTTTCACTTTTTAGTGTTCGAATGATGGAAAATAAACAGAGTTTCACTGGACCTGATTGGTAGAATATTAACAAGTTCCCTAATGCTTTCTTAAGAAATAGTTGCTAAAATATTTGCATTTAAAATATATAAAGTTTCAAAACTAATTTAATATAATTTATTTATTTGTCTATAATATTAGAAAACTATAATTTTAAAAATTACTTTAAAAAATAATAGTTTTATGAAAAATTAAGTTATATTTTAAATTATTTTTAAAATAACATTTTAAGATTTTTTAAATACAAATAGACAATTTAAAATTAATTATGGTCATGATTTAACATAACCATAATGATTTAAAAAAAATAATTTTTTAAAAATTAACAAATTAAAAATTAACTTAGTTTTATATCTTGATTTAACAATTTAAAAATTAATTATGATTATGAGAAGTTTACGTTCATGTGTCAATCCAATTTATCTTCAATTTTTTCTCTTGTTGTTTTTTTGTTTTTATTTTGGTTATTACTCGATATACATATTGAATTTGAAGTTTATTCTCATTTCATTTATTTGTTTTGACCTGGATTCAGAAAATACTTAAGATTTAAAAAAAAAATAAAGAGATACATATTTAGGTTAAGATCAACATTTTATGCACAATAAGTATTTTATATTGATTATTTATTTTATCTTTTTCTACATATTATAAAATAATAAATATATATATTAAATAACTAAGAAATCAGTTACTATTATATAATAAATTGGCGTATGCATATAAATTTAACTATCACTCTTGTTTATTCACAATTGGGGTAAATAAATCAAAATAATCAATCTTATATATTGTAATTGATATATAATTAAATTTAAATGATATAAACATAGTAATATAGCACACTTTTAATATGGATATTTATTAAAGGGCTTTTTGCAGAATTGACCTGAAACTTGAAGTCAACCACAAAACTAACCTCTTTTTTTTTTGGAACTTTATTTTGCCCAATTCACCCACAAGTTCATATAATTCACGAAAATGCCATCAATTTTTTTTTTTTTTTCGAAAATAACATATTTACTCTCTCACCCTCATCATCTTCAAGTAATTACAAGATTGCCATTGTCATCAATACTCCAACAACCATGAACAACCAATTTTGAAGCTCTTAATGCCTCCAAATTCCATTTACCCTTCTTCTTTCTCTATTCTCATGAACTAAACAACACATTACAACACATATCTCT
>CAKOAT010044448.1:230065-246714 GCA_932364175.1 Eruca vesicaria subsp. sativa | reverse complement strand
TTCTTACGCTTTCGGCAATTCTTTTTGTACCAGTTCTACGCAGATTCGGAATAAGAACCTCTTTGCTCTCTGTTTTCGTTTATTCTCATTTAAATTCTAAGTATTTTCGTCATCTTATTTTCGTTGTGCGGTTCTCGCAGATAGCCGGTTCCTCTGGAAACTTAGGGTTTTCCCGAAGTTTCCTTTTTTACGATTTATTGACAGTAGGGTGAAATCGACTCCCACAAGGAGTATACTCACCTACTCCCCCCATTTTTAACGAGGGGGGGGGGGACGGCTGGTCTTGTCTTGCGACAAGATGCCTACGTACCCTTTAAGGGGAACAAGTCATCTCGTAGTTCAGCGTTTTGCGGGCGCGTTGCCTAGTGATAGTTGATATACCATGATTTTGACCCACTTTTAGTCATGGTATTGATGTGTTTTTATGATAATTATATATGTTTTAGAGTCTATTTAGAGTATTTACAGGTTCAGGTACGTCCTGGAGAAATATGGTGATTTTGGTGTCTTTTGGAGCCTTAAAGTGCAGAACTGCGCAGACGCGTCAGATGTTTAGATATGGATGAAGACCTTCCCATGGTGCTATTTAGACCATCCTTTGACACGAGATAGAGCTTTGAATTATCTTTCCAATGCCACCGGTTTGAGGTCAATCCAACGGTTAGATCAGAAGTTATGCCTGTTTTACTGAAGAGTGGTCAGTCTGCCTCGCGAGAGAAGGCTGTCGAGAATATATGTGCATGTCGATCGATGGGAGACACTTCATATCGGTCGATATGAATGCCAGAACGTGGGATGACTATATTTCATAACCGACTGAAGCCCACAAGCTACCAAAATACCCTTGACGACCAGAAACCCTAATTATGATATTTATAAGCCATTGTTGACGGCTGGATGCTATCTAAGCTTTTCTAAGTTCTTTTCTATTGTTTCTCTTAGTTAGGAGAGAAGGGAGGAACTCTTATCAGAGTCCTCCTGGAACTCCATTGGTTTTTATATCTAATCTATTGCAATTTCTTATCTATTCATCTATGATTTCTGTGACAATCTTCATGTCTGAATAGATCCACCTGTTGGATTTAGGGTTCAGATAGGTTGTGGGATTAGCCCCAACTATAGATTGCTAAGTTGTGATATTCATTGTTAGGATGTTCTTAATGCTTGTTTCTAGAGTCATGAACTTGAACCATGAACTGGAATAGTTTAATTTATTTATCTTCATCCTGACATCATCCTCTACAAACTCAGACTCTATTAGGCACGATGCGACAGCCGGTCTAATAGAAATTCTCGGGTGAACACAGTTTCAATTCGATCTGATGCTATATATCGATCGATACTCCTATAGAGTCATCGATCGACGGCAACACATATCGACCGACACTGCGATAGCAACATCGGTCGATACTGTCGGCATTAAGATCAATGGACGAGTCTAACTAGCGATAGCTATAGATTTGTCTAAGAATTGAAGTTCTTATATATCATGCATGCAACTTGTTAGGCATCTATAGCATTATAATCCTGATTACCTGAATAGAAACCCTAGATCTAGCAACCATCCTTCCATCAAACAAATCCTTGCCAAGCTGAACAATATCTTGTTCATCTTGTTTATTGCTTTCAAGTTTACTTTATTTATTTACTGCATTAATACCTATTAATCTAGCTTAATCTTATAACTATTAGATCTATTAGGTTCCCTAGCTCCCCGTGAATTCGATTCCTAAGTACTACAAATGAACCTCTTATTTGAGAGAGTAATTCACTCCTTAGGGTTAAACAATTGAGTGACATCAAATTAGGCGCCGTTGCTGGGGAGCTTTGATCGCCATTAGATCTTGTTTAGTTAGATTTGGTCTAGATTTTGTTACTGTTTTAAAATACTCATAAAATTTTTTCTTCTTTTTCAGGTACATATGTCTCAGTACCAGAAACAATGAAGAAAGGATTTCTAGTTCCTTCAAGGAAGGAGCCTGCTGGTTCACGCTTATCGATCGACACACTCCAAGCATAATCGATCGACAGCAAACACCAGACATCGATCGATATGGCACACCGTCAATCGATCGATAAGCTACAAGCAGCAATGATCAATAGAGCCAACCAACCTACAAACAACATTGTTCAGTCAAACACTGTTCATCCGTCTACTGTTCATCGCGCTACTGTTCACCGATATCGATCGACATCATTCATCTGATGTCGATCGATACTGTTCACCACAAGTCGATCGACACTCATAGTCGAACATCGATCGACAAAGCCTCGCTGGGAGCAGGTAAGTTTTCTGTTAACACATCTGTTAATCAGGAAGTAGTTCAAATTGGACCAATAGGTGAAATAAGCAATGCAATTAGCCAAAATAAGAATAAACATGGGACAAAAATCCCTGTTACAATCCATTCCACCTTGAATAAAGGTGAAGAAATAAAATTGCCTTTGCAAAACTACAAAACCCCTGTTCCCCTGAAATCGATCGACACGGCTCACAACGCGTCGACCGATACTACCCACCCAAAATCGATCGACACGGTGCATTCCGTGTTGACTGATACTGTTATCCTGAAATCGATCGCCACGCCTAACCGCGCGTCGACCGATACTGTTCATCCCCCGTCGATCTACACTATTCATCTCCCGTCGATCGACACTTCCCACCAGAAATTGATCGACACGGCTCACCCCGCGTCGACCGATACTGTTCTGCCTAGATCGACCGACACTGTTAGCGGAAAGGAAGAAAATTTTGTCTCTGAGCAGAAAATTAAGTATATCCCTCTTATGAGTCAGAATTGCTTTCAAGGTTATCTTGACGAGCAACCGATAGATCATACTGATATGTTTGAAGACCTAATCTGGTCTCTCTTTGATAAAGCCACTGAAGACTACCACTTCTGCAAACTCTTTCCTTTCACTCTTGCTGGAGAAGCAAGACGTTGGTTCAAAGAGTTGTCATCAAAACATGGATTGATATCGCGGAAGCCTTCTTCAACAGATTTCTCTTTGACACTCCACACAAGCTAAAGATTGAATCAACAACGAGATATGTGGTGAAGGATGATGAACCAGAAAACAATACTGGTGATATGACGCCTGCATCGGTTGACACCATAACTTCTACATCGACCGATGCCACGATCTTTCTGTCGAACAATATCATTCACCCATCAGCGATCGATGCCATGATTTCATCATCGGTCGACACTGATCACCGAGACCCTGCTCATCATGGTACTGTTCATCCGACGACCAACACCACTAGCATGGAGACAGAGAAGGACGAAGGGATCAGACACAAGATCGATATGAAGGGTATCTGGCGAGACAAAGGAGGTCATCCTTGCAACTTTAAAGGACAATTGATTAATGGAGAAGAAGCAATAATTCCTGGTGTGATTTCTTTTCCAGAAATGGATACCTTTGATCTAAGTAGCCAGTGGTATGATTGGGTAAGTGAGGACCCTTTCCAAGGTCTTCTTTATGAGGACCCTAGAGATCATATCAAGATACTTGAGGAAGTAGTCTCAGCAACCAAACGTAAATTAATACCCGAAGAACACATTCTCTGCAAGCTCTTCCCCTTTCACTATCCGGAGATGCGTTTAGCTGGTTCAGTAAGCTGCAGCCAAAATCTCTAACCTGCTGGGAGGACATCAAAGACACCTTCCTAAGCAAATTTTTCAGCACTTTTTCAGCAAATTTGGAGATTGAGATGAGTTCTATGCTGGAATATATGGTGGAAGATGAGGAACAAGATGAGTCTGGAGAACTGAGCAGAATAGAAGAAGCTGATATTAAAGATCCGACCCCACATCTATCGACACCAGTTCCTTAGTATCGATCGACAGTACGACTGCATCATCGATCATCACCACCACCTCATCGATCGACATCAGCATCTCGGAATCGATCGATAAAGACTTTCGTCATCAATCGATACCACTTGAAATCCTTGAAAGTTATAATTGTCCTCAGGACACTGCAGACTCGACACAGAAGAGCACTGATGTATCAAGTTCTTGTCCTTCCCTGGATGTAAACATAGAGAACGGAGAGGATCTTGGAGATTTGGATTCAAGTAAAGAAGTTACTTTAGAAGACTTCTTGGAGCTGAAGGAAGGGTTTGAGGATGCAGATCAGAATTTGGAGCAGAAGCTTGATGACAAACATAATGCTAAGAGGAAAGATGGAGAGACTTCATCAAAGACTAGCATCGATCGACACCAACCTGATGAGATCGATCGATACCCTCCCTGCATCATAGATGTACAACCACCTTACGGAATCGATCGACAGTCGCCATACATCATCGATCTACATACATCCGACTGCATCGATCGATACCCACCCGATTGTATCTATCGACAACCATGGTTGGATGAACTGCCAGAATACATAGTCAAGCTGGAACCAGTTGAGGAGATAGTGCATAATTCTGAAGCCTCACACATTACTGTCCCTAAACATCAGAGATCACCTATTTGGACAGATGAAGCTGAAGGGTTTCACAAAAGAGTGAAAAGGATACATGATCCTGTTAAGATTATGGTTCCAAATGCAGTGTTTGAGGCTGAATCTCCTATCTCACCAGATAAAAGTATGGAGTTAAGTTCCTATAGTGGAGTATTAGATGATCATCAGCACATCATAGTTTCACAGAGAGGGTTGAGATTTAGAAGTCGATAAGGCCCTAGAAGAAGCATCGATCGACACTGACCAGACACCATCTATCGACATGATCAACCCACCATCGAACGACACTACCATTGGTACATCGATCGGCACCAGACGCGAATCAGAGCAGAATAAGTATGAAGTGTGTGGAAATATTTTTGATGGAGATACCACCACGCATTCAGACAAGTCTAGGGGAAAGAAGAGGATGAATTGGAAGAAGAGAAAAAGAATCAATGGAGGTTCTCAGTTATCATTGATTTTTCACTTCTCAGATGATATCAGAGAATCCAAAGTGAGATTACACAAGTCTGTGGGAAAGAAGGGGAGGAATTGGAAGAAGCGGAAACGAACCAAAGGAGGTTCTCAATTACCATGGACTCCTTACTTTTCAGATAGTATCAGAAAATCAAGAGTGCGCAGCAGATGCTTCTCACATCCATATGCAAAGCTTAAAGCATTTCTTATTGCTGAGAATATAGACAAAGGAGAGGAGTCTATGGAGGAGGCTTTCACACAAGAATGATAAAGCTTCATAGATTGGACAATGAGACTTGAATTGGAGCAAGTTCTCATTCTCATACGGACTGAATCAGATCTCCAGAAGTCAAGCTAATGACTAAAAATAAGCGCTGCGTGGGAGGCAACCCACTGTTAGGTAATTTTAAATATGGTTTTATTTTCTTTTATTACTGATATTTTGTTTTCTAAGGATTTCAGGTACTGTAGCACTGCACTGTAGCAATCGAGCGATACTATAGCAGAAAATCCACCGATATTGTAGCAGGATCACTGTACATATTTAAAAAAAAAAAATATTAATTTGTTTTATTAGTTATCTATTACTAACTTTAAGAATATTAGTGTTTTAGTTTTGTTAGGTAACAAGAACATACCCAAGAAAGATGAGTTTACCTAAGAATGGACGAGTTTTGCACCAGCATCGACTGACACTTGATCAATGTCGCTCGACAGAGCATCACAAGTATTGATCACCACTTAACTGTGTTGATCGATACTCACATCAATGGCAGGTATACTCGCGAAACTTTGTTAAATATTTTCCTTCTGGTTTATTGTCCCACCAATCTTAGGCTGTATAACATTGGTCACAGTGTTATTTAAGTCTGGGGGAGGTTCTACTAATATTGTGTGTTTAGTTAGCTATTTAGAAAAGCATACCCAAGTAGATGATTACCATGCTAATCGACCGATACGAACCAGTCAATATCGCTCGACACATACATACACGCATCGATCGACGATGGCGACTCACCATCGATCAATATCCATATCGGTCAGGTATATCGTTCACATTTTCGATATCAGTTACACAATTATTGTTTTTTATGCTCTAACTCTGACTAGTTATACACTGAGGACAGTGTATGATTTAAGTCTGGGGGAGTAGAATTACTGATGCTACTTTACCTCTTTTTGATCTTATTAAAAGTTTTCAAAAATTAGTTTTATTGAGTCAAGAAAGGGAAAAATTTTCAAAGTCTTACTTTTTATCTTACCACTCTTTAGCACCATTCTTAGATTTGTTGATTGCAGAAAGTACTATAGATACTAAAGTGGATCACCGATCATCCTATGACAACACTTTCATGATTGTTTGGAAGAACCAAAGCCGATTTCCAACCTAACCTGACATCTATTGCTTGTCTTGGGGCTTGGTATACAAGGGATCAGAATCCTCCTGCAAGTCTGGAAGGTAAAAGTCTCAAAGAATTTTGGTTTCCTTCTCTCCTTCCTTTGTTATCCCAGAAAATAAAAGATTGAGATGATTTCCTGAGAGGCAGAGGGAGAGGTACATTACCCATGACCTCACTATTCTAAATCAAAGGAATGATCACACATTGTGGAAGCGAGGGAGAGCTAAATTACCCATGACCCCACTATTCGCCTACACTTTGTCAAAAGAGCTACAAAAAGTAGAAAGATCAATAAGATGAACATTAGTTGTTCATTGGGATTGATATAAAAGAAAGAAAGAATTGGGATTCAGAAAAGGGGGGATAAAGAGAGAAAGGGAACCAGGATGAGAATGCCTGAAACTTGTTTGAGTTGAATCCAAGTGTTCCTTGATCGATACTCCCAAGGTAAAGCCTACACCTTTATTTTTATGCATAAATGAAATCAGTAGAGGGGATAGACAGACAAGGAATGTTTAAGTTGATTGGCTAGATGTATTTGGTTGCTAAGCTAGGATATGGTATNATGAGAATGCCTGAAACTTGTTTGAGTTGAATCCAAGTGTTCCTTGATCGATACTCCCAAGGTAAAGCCTACACCTTTATTTTTATGCATAAATGAAATCAGTAGAGGGGATAGACAGACAAGGAATGTTTAAGTTGATTGGCTAGATGTATTTGGTTGCTAAGCTAGGATATGGTATAATGTACTTCTGTAGTTGATAAATATGAGATGTGGCTTGCAACAAAGTAGAGGTGATGATTTTAAAGTTGAGATTTTGATTGAGTACCTGCTGTTTTTAAACTTCTTTCAAAGACTAACTTAAAGATTCCTTGAGGACAAGCAAAAGGTTAAATCTGGGGGGATGATATACCATGATTTTGACCCACTTTTAGTCATGGTATTGATGTGTTTTGTGATAATTATCTATGTTTTAGAGTCTATTTAGAGTATTTACAGGTTCAGGTACGTCCTGGAGAAATATGGTGATTTTGGTGTCTTTTGGAGCCTAAAGTGCAGAACTGCGCAGACGCGTCATATGTTTAGATATGGATGGAGATCTTCCCATGGTGCGATTTAGCCCATCTTTTGACACAAGATAGAGATTTAGCCCATCTTTCTATTTACAGGTTCAGTTATGCCTGTTTTACTGAAGAGTGGTCAGTCTGCCTCGCGAGAGAAGGCTGTCGAGAAGATATGTACATGTCCATCGATGGGAGACACTTCATATCGGTCGATATGAATGCCAGAACGTGGGATGACTATATTTCATAACCGACTGAAGCCCACAAGTTACCAAAATACCCTTGATGACCAGAAACCCTAGTTATGATATTTATAAGCCATTGTTGACTGCTGGATGCTATCTAAGCTTTTCTAAGTTCTTTTCTATTGTTTCTCTTAGTTAGGAGAGAAGGTAGGAACTCTTATCAGAGTCCTCCTGGAACTCCATTGGTGTTTATATCTAATCTATTGAAATTTTTTATCTATTCATCTATGATTTCTGTGACAATCTTCATGTCTGAATAGATCCACCTGTTGGATTTAGGGTTCAGATAGGTTGTGGGATTAGCCCCAACTATATATTGCTAAGTTTTGATATTCATTGTTAGGATGTTCTTAATGCTTGTTTCTAGAGTCATGAACTAGAACCATGAACTGGAATAGTTTAATGTATTAATCTTCATCCTGACATCATCCTCTACAAACTCAGACTTTATTAGGCACGATGCGACAGCCGGTCTAATAGAAATTCTCGGGTGAACACAGTTTCAATTCGATCTGATGCTATATATCGATCGATACTCCTATAGAGTCATCGATCGACAGCAACACATATCGACCGACACTGCGATAGCAACATCGGTCGATACTGTCGGCATTCAGATCAATGGACGAGTCTAACTAGCGATAGCTATAGATTTGTCTAAGAATTGAAGTTCTTATATATCATGCATGCAACTTGTTAGGCATCTATAGCATTATAATCCTGATTACCTGAATAGAAACCCTAGATCTAGCAACCATCCTTCCATCAAACAAATCCTTGCCAAGCTGAACAATATCTTGTTCATCTTGTTTATTGCTTTCAAGTTTACTTTATTTATTTACTGCATTGATACCTATTAGCCTAGCTTAATCGTATAACTATTAGATCTATTAGGTTCCCTAGCTCCCCGTGAATTCGATCCCTAAGTACTACAATTGAACCTCTTATTTGAGAGAGTAATTCACTCCTTAGGGTTAAACATTTGAGTGACATCAATAGTATTTTTTGAGATGCATCGCGTTCCAGGATCTGGAATTTTGGTGCCCTGCGTGTTTGCGATTTCGTATGCTCCAGGCTGGACTACCTTTATGACCTTGTATGGTCCTTCCCAGTTGGCTCTCAATTTCCCGGTGTTTCGTTCTGCGGTATTTTGGAAGACTTTCCGTAAGACTAGTTCGCCTTCATGAAATCTGCGACCGCGTACGTTCGCGTTATAGTACTTTGCTGCCGCTTGCTGATAGTTTTGAATTCGGACGAGTGCCTGATCCCGTCGTTCGTTAATCAGATCGAGTTCGTCGAGAAGCATTAAGTTGTTTGATTCTTTGATAGACCATGATTTTGACCTGCTTTTGGTCATATTTTCTATATTTTTTTTATTATAATTATCTATGTTTTGGAGTCTATTAGGTATGTTTTCTCAGGTTCAGGAGCATTTTGTGATAAAGTGATGATTTAGGTGCCTTTTGGTGCTTAAAGAAGAGTTTTCCAAGATGACTACGAAGATCCGTTATAAGAGACACATATCGATCGATACACACCCTGTGTAATCGATCGATCCGATCTGATACTTAATATCGATCGATGCTCTTCTAGGGTTATCGATCGACGACAGATTATATCGATCGACACTGCGATAGCAACATCGATCGATGCAGTCGGCAATCAGATCAATGGACGAGTCTAACTAGCGACAGCTATAGATTTGTCTAAGGCTTGAAGTTCTCATATATTTGCAAGCAATTCATTAAGACATCCATAGATCTATAATCCTGATTTTCTGAATAGTAACCTTGAATCTAACTATTTTCCTTCATCGTTTTTAACCCAAAACCTATTCTCTTTAGCAACTTACCATTGCTACTTATTTTATTTATTGTTTTAAACCTTTTTCAACCTAGCTTAATCACTTAGGATTATATATTTTGTGTCTCTAGTTCCTTGTGGATTTGATCCCTAAGTACTACGATTGAACCTCTTTTGATGAGAGTAATTCACTCCTTAGGGTAATTTGAATGATATCAAATTTGGCGCCCTTGCCGGAGAACTAAGATCACTATTAGATTTAATCTGATTCAGTCTAGGTTATTTGTTATTTTATTTTTCTATCTTTTGACACAAAATCTTTTTCTCTTTCTTTTTGTCTCTTTTAGGTACATGCCCAGCAGTATTATAAGCAACAAGAACAAGCAGCTTTTGTACTCAGAAGATCCCAACAACCTAGAGCGTAGCATCCGAAAGGACATACGCTCCGCATCGATCGATACAAATACCATCGTATTGACCGATACCCCCTTTCCACCGACGATCAACAACCGTTCGTCAACCGACACCTTCACCACCTCATCGATCGACATCAACAACCGTTCGTCGACCGATACCCCTCACTTGACATCGATCGATACACCACACCTAACATCGATCGATACTAACCGGCAAGACATGGTAGCGCCGATGATTCTCATACCCGATGAGAATGGATACTTGCGTGATCAAGATGGTCACCTGCGAAATGCAGCAGGCCAGAAGCTGAATGATCAGAAGGAGATCATTATTGAAGAAGAGACTGCACCTTCATGCATCATTCAACCTGGAGAGGAGACCAGAACTTTGGCTGACTACAACCGCCCGATCAATTCTATTCAAACCGATCAGCCATCCTACCTCCTGCCATCCAGAGAGGAGATTTTGAGCTCAAGCCGCAGTACTACACACTTGTGGGTCAAATCCCTTTTTGTGGTTTACCCCATGAGCATCCTATGGACCATTTGGAGAGGTTCGAGGATCTTGTCACCCTAGTCAAAGCAAAAGGAGTCCCTCAAGACTATCTTTTCTGCAAGCTTTTCAAGTACTCTCTATCTGGAGAAGCTTTGCAGTGGCTTAGACAACTACCACCAGGTTCCCTTACCACCTGGAATGATATCAAGCACGCCTTCCTGCGTAATTTCTTTGATGATTCACGCGCTGAAGACTGGAGGAAGAAGATTGCTACATTCACCCAAGCCCCTGAAGAGTCATTCAAGGATACTTGGAACAAATTCAAGTCCTACCAGCGAGACTGCCGACACCACGGATTCAACCAAGTACAACTGCTTTGCACCTTCTATAGAGGCATCATCCCCGATTTCAAGAGAGCCCTTGATACAGCCAGCGATGGAAACTTCACCACCAGGAATCCTCAGAATGCTATCAAGCTAATTGACAACTTAGTTTCCAGCAACATCACAAGAAACTATATGAAGACTACATCATCCCCTGGAAAGGAGTACGTCAATGAAGTTCAAGCACAGCTAGACAACATTCAAAAGCTCCTAAACAAGCAGATCTGTGCAGTGGAAGATTCAGAAATGGTTGAAGAAGACGTCAACTGGATTAGTGGAGCAGGTTTTCGGAGATCTGGTAACCAAGGAGGATTCAGAAACTTCACAGGCTAGAGAAGCAACTTTAACCAGAATTCCCCAGAAGCCCAACACCTTCAGCAGCAGCAACCCTAACAACAACAGAAGCTATGGAAGTGCCTTCTACTCAAATCCACACCCACCCACCCAAGATACTAAACTGGAGGAATTGATGGACAAGATACTTGAGAGTCAGCAGAAGCTCGAGGTAAACTTCAATGGAAAGATAGATTCTGTCTACACCACCTTCATGACGAAGATAGATGCACTCAGCACCCATGTGAAGAAGCTAGAGACCCAGGNCCACCCAAGATACTAAACTGGAGGAATTGATGGACAAGATACTTGAGAGTCAGCAGAAGCTCGAGGTAAACTTCAATGGAAAGATAGATTCTGTCTACACCACCTTCATGACGAAGATAGATGCACTCAGCACCCATGTGAAGAAGCTAGAGACCCAGGTGTTCCAGACAGGAGAAGCAGTTAAGAAGCAGGAGTTTACCCACACCCAGAACATCAATGCCCTCCTAGATGATGACTTTTGGCAAGAGGTAGTAGAAGAGATTCAGAGATCTGATGATGAGAGTGAGAGAGAATTTGCCTACGACTACTATCGATCGATATCACCAGCTCGACATCGATCGATATCACCTTTAGTTCGTCGATCGATTGACTTCGACGAGTGTCGATCGATGAACTCCGACGAAAACCCTCGCGAGTGCAATTCCGGCAAGATTATGTCTCACGCCGAATTCGCCGCACTTCACCCACATCCGCCCAGCCCTGTCATCGATCGACATTATGCCCCCATCATCGATCGACATCCAGACCCTGGCATCCCTCGACACACACCTACCAGTGTCGATCGATATGAAGTACCCCAACGCCGAGTGCCACTCCCAAAATCGACAGTGCAGGTCTTGACGCTTTCCGGGAGCGATATTACACCACCAGAAACCCTACAGCAGCCCTAAAAGAGAGACCCACGGATATTTTTGAGTCCATGGAGAATATGGGGAGAGTGCTCCGAAAAAGGAAAAAGACGATACCTAAACCCTATAAAAGAGAAGCTAATGAGAAGGAGTTGTCAAGCTTCAGAAAAAGAGTCCTCAGAATACCTAAAGAGAAACCTTTTGAAGAAGCCTACTTCTCACACAGATTGTGGATGTTCTTCAGAGAATCAAAGGAGATAGAAGAAGACATCATGAGGATGTTTAACCACGTCAGAGATAGCCTCAAGCAGAAGATCACACTGAGGAAGAAGAATGATCCAGGGAAGTTCACAATACCTTGTTCCATTAGAGGTGTTGAGTTCCACGTGCCCTTTGTGACACAGGATCTGGAGTTAGCATCTTACCCAAGCTCATGGCAGATCATCTAGGTGTGAAGATAGAGCCTTCTGAAGAAACTTTCATCTTTGTAGATTGGTCTCAGCAGAGCTCTGGAGGCATCGTTCGCAACCTTGAGGTACAGATTGGAGAAACCATAATTCCTACAGACTTCCATATCCTATCCAACAAGCTGAACTTCAAGACTTCTCTACTACTTGGAAGAGCCTTCTTAGCCACAGTTGGAGCTGTTTGTGACCTCCAAACAAACAAGCTCTGCCTAACCCTAATCAACCCTTCCATTCACTACGATCCTGTACCAGTAATCAAGTTTCCAAGGCCAGCCAGCTCAACACTCGTAGCCACATGTTTCTGTGCCCACAAATTTGATTCTATGGAAGAGTATGAAACCGAAGAAGCAGTATCGACCGATGACACCACTACCCCATCGATCGATATCCTTGCAGCACCATCGACCGACAGTCCTACCCGACCATCGCTCGATGGAGCCTTCCAACGAACCGAAGCCGAGTTCCCAGAAGCTGATTTCAACGCAGAAGATTGGGACAACAATCACTACTTGCCCGAGCTTGCTAGTATCAATACTCAGAAGGAGTATGATGAAGATTATGAGGAGGAACGAGCTATAGAGTACCGATTTCTTCGCCAAGATGAAGAACAACCTCCAATCCCGACCTTCATCCAACAAGCATCGACCGATACGACACCTGGTCCATCGATCGATATGCCCTACCCCAGATCGCGCAAACGACGGTTCGAATCAACAAGCGACGAACCCTACTGCAGACCAGTCTATGTCCCACACGAACCACGAGACGGAGATTACTGGATTGGAAGCTGGGCCAGCGGTTATCACGAAAGTTTTGCAGTAGATACAGCACCCCTACAAGCCGCGACTCAACCTGCAGATCCCGTATCGCTCGACAAGGAGTACAATCCATCGACCGACATGCCCAACAAGCCATCAATCGACGAAGACATTTCTCCATCGATCGATATCAATCCCAGTCCACCAACCGATCCTGCCACAATACCATCCGAGGTACAAACACCTAAATTTGATTTAAATTCACTAATTCCGGATGAGTTTGGTATTTTTCAGGGATTCAGATGGTCATGCACGTGCTATAGACGGGAGAATCATTCCTATCTCCACATAAGATGTTGCAAACTTACTCCAGATGGCCAATGGACCTATCATCGAAAACGACCCGAACCAGACAACACGCCCATCGACCGATGCATGGAGACTAGCATCGATCGATACCCACCGAGAGTACGGACAGAGAGCTTTCCGAAACGGAGAACGTTGTTTCTTTTGGGAAAAGAAAGATGAATATGGAGTCTACAGAGATGCATCTGGCCATGCAAGAGCAGTAAACGGAGACATCATCCCTGTCACCAAAGAAGATATGGAAAACTTGCTGAAGAGAGCCTCACTATTTGGTCGCTCTTGTTACTGCCTACCAGGATATGCTGATCAGTTTGCTAAAGGAGTTCCAGATGGCAAGCTCTACACACAGAAAGAAGTCACCTACATGCTAGATGGCCTCAACAGCGATCACACCTGGAAGTTAGCAACCATGCCATATGAATACGAGAAAGCATTATCAAGACTTCAGGGTGAACTACTCTGGAACACCATCAACCCTGATTTAGTACGGTATGAAAGAGAAGCCCTTGAAGAAGAAATCAAAACCCTGCGCGCACAACTGAAGTCTCAGTCACAGCTATCGACCAATACAGATCCCCCTGCATCGATCGATACCCCCGTCCTTAACTCGATCGAAGACCACTTCCAGAAGCTATCGATCGATGACAATCCCAGTCCATCGATCGACAACCGTGCTCAAGAATTCTGTACCTGGGAAGAATTTGAAGAAACCACAAAACAAATTTACAAATCTATCCAGTTTTGTGAAGACGAAAATTACAGAATCCTGGATGAATACTGGTTTCACCTACACAGTGATTTCAAAGGTCTGCAATGCACAATGGAAGATATTCAGAAGGAGGTAGAAGATATCCAAAGACAGCTGGCTAGCCGACCTGACCCATCGCCATCGATCGATGAAGCACCCAAAGCATCGATCGATATGCAACCTCCAACCTCCACCGACGATCCAACACAGCATGACACCATGCAGCGCTCAACAGCACATATCTAAAGCATGATTGGCAACCACCAGTACAGTCTTGCCAACTTAGAAAGGTGGTTCGAAAAGATCCATGCAGAAGTTTATGGTTTGAAGACTAGCATGACCAGAAGTGAGAAGGCCACAAGAAGCTTTCTAACCTCTTGGTTTGATGAAACACAAGAACATGAGGACACTTGTTTACCAACAAGTACCTGCAACCCACCTCACTAGCAACCATACTTCAATAGTCAAGCTAAACTGACTTTAAACAAGCGCTGAGTGGGAGGCAACCCACTGTTAGGTATTTTACTAACTTATTTTATTTTATTTTTACTTACTAGTTTCATTTTTATTTGTTTTTAGGAAGATATACACACGATCCATACCTATCAACCGATACGAACCAGTCGATATCGCTTGACACAGACCAACACGCATCGATCGACGATTGCGACTCACCATCGATCGATACCCATATCGGTCAGGTATATCGTTTCCAATTTTCGATATCAGTTACACATATTTAATTTTTCTTATGCTCTAACTCCGACTAATTATACACTGAGGACAGTGTATGATTTAAGTGTGGGGGGAGTTGATTACTGATGCTACTTTACCTCTTTTTGATCTTTTTGATAAAGTTTTCAAAAATTGGTTTTATTGAGTCAAGAAAGGGAAAAATTTTCAAAGTCTTACTTTTTATCTTACCACTATTTAGCACCATTCTTAGGTTTATTGATTGCAGAAAGTACTATAGATGCTAAAGTGGATTACCGATCACCTATGTCAACACTTTCATGATTGTCTGGAAGAACCAAAGCTGATTTCCAACCTAACCTGACATCTATTGCTTGTCTTGGGGCTTGGTATACAAGGGATCAGAATCCTCTTGCAAGCCTGGAAGGTAAAAATCTCAAAAAATTTGGTTTCCTTCTTTCCTTCCTTCGGCATCCCCAGAAAATAAAAGATTGAGATGATTTCCTGAGAGGCAGAGGGAGAGGTACATTACCTATGATCCCACTATTATAAATCAAAGGAATGATCACAGTGAGGGAGAGGTACATTACCTATGACCCCACTATTCGCTTACAAATTGAGAAAGATCAATAAGATGAACATTAATTGTTCATTGGGATTGATATAAAAGAAAGAAGAGTTGGGATTCAGAGAAGGGGGATGAAGAAAGAAAGGGAACCAGGATGAGAATGCCTGAAAACTTGTTTGAGTTGAATCCAAGTGTTCCTTGATCGATACTCCCAAGGTAAAGCCTACACCTTTATTTTTATGCATAAATGAAATCAGTAGAGGGGATAGACAGACAAGATATGTTTAAGTCGATTGGCTAGATGATTAGGTTGCTAAGCTAGGATATGGTTAATGTACTTCTGTAGTTGATAGGAATAAGATGTGGTTTGCAACAAAGTAAGAGGTTATGATTTTTAAGTTAGGATTTTGATTGAGTCCCTGCTGTTTTTAAACTTCTTTTCAAGACTAACTTGATGTTTGCTTGAGGACAAGCAAAAGGTTAAGTCTGGAGAGTTGATAGACCATGATTTTGACCCGCTTTTGGTCATATTTTCTATATGTTTTTATTATAATTATCTATGTTTTAGAGTCTATTAGGTATGTTTTCAAGTTCAGGAGCATTTTGTGATAAAGTGATGATTTAGGTGCCTTTTGGTGCTTAAAGAAGAGTTTTCCAAGATGACTATGAAGATCCAATATAAGAGACACATATCGATCGATACACACCCTGTGTAATCGATCGATGACGCTTCCGTAGAAGTTGAAGTCGAGATCCTTCATCGGTCGATGTACGCAATGTACCATCGATCGATACAGAGCGTGAAGAGCAAGAGATTTATTTGGCCAACTTGAAGCCCAAGTTCTCACCAAATTACAAGACTGCCCTTGACGAGTTTTTAACCTAATTGTACTCCTTATTTATACCTATGCCTATGAGCCTTAAGAGATATGAAGTTTTGAACCAAGTTTTGTATTATATTCTATTTAGCAATAAAAGCATTTTCTTTTCTTATTCTTTTGCTATGAATATCTTGGCTATCTCTGAGTAGATTGATATGTTAGATTTGGGGTTCAAATAGTTATGAGGGATTAT
>CAKOAT010044448.1:188088-229965 GCA_932364175.1 Eruca vesicaria subsp. sativa | reverse complement strand
TCATTATCCAAATGAACCCTAATGCTTACTCTAGACTTGCTACCTAGAGTATTGATTATGGAGTGACTAATCTAATAGTCATCTTCCTGAAATCATTTGGCTAAACCCAGACTCTATTAAGGCACGATGCGATAGCCGGTCTTATAGAAATTCTCGGGTGAACAATAGTTCGATCCGATCTGATACTTAATATCGATTGTTGCTCTTCTAGGGTTATCGATCGACGACAGCTTATATCGATCGACACTGCGATAGCAACATTGATCGATGCAGTCGGCAATCAGATCAATGGACGAGTCTAACAAGCGACAGCTATAGATTTGTCTAAGGGTTGAAGTTCTCATATATTTGCAAGCAATTCGTTAAGACATCCATAGATCTATAATCCTGATTTCCTGAAGAGTAACCTTAAATCTAACTATTTTCCTTCATCGTTTTTAACCCAAAACCTATTCCCTTTAGCAACTTACCATTGCAACTTATTTTATTTACTGTTTTAAACCTTTTTTAACCTAGCTTAATCACTTAGGATTATATCTTTTGCGTCTCTAGTTCCTTGTGGATTTGATCCCTAAGTACTACGATTGAACCTCTTTTGATGAGAGTAATTCACTCCTTAGGGTAATTTGAGTGATATCATTCTTCCCGTTCTGGGTGCAACCTTTCTGCGTACTCCTGGAAATTCGACATCTGCTGGGATCATGCATTTTGTTCCGTACACGAAGGCAAAAGGAGTTTCGCCCATTGCTCGCCTCGGGGTCGTGTGGTGTGACCATAAAACTCCCTCGAGTTCTTCAGCCCACTTGCCCTTTTTGGCGTCGAGGCGTTTTTTGAGGCCGTCGAGTTCAGTTTTATTAACGGTTTCGGCTTGTCCGTTGCCTTGAGGATATCTTGGAGTTGATTTGGTCAATCGTATTTTCCATTTTTCGCAGAAGGCTTCGAATCTGGTCGAAATAAATTGAGACCCGTTATCCATCACGATTTCGTATGGGACTCCATGTCTGCAGACTATGTTCTTCCATACGAAACTCTCTACTTGGGCGTCTTTGATGCTTGCGTAAGAGTCGGCTTCGACCCATTTAGAGAAGAAGTCGGTCAGGACCAAAAGGAAGCGTTTTTGTTTTGACGCGTGCATTGGCCCAACTATATCCATCGACTATCGCATGAACAGATATGGCGCCGAAATTGATGAGAGAACTTCGGCAGGTTGGTGAATAGTCAGAGCGTGCCGCTGGCACTTCTCGCATTTTCGCGAGAAACTCTCGCAGTCTTTTACCATCGTTGGCCAGAAATATTCGCGGCGCTTGATTTTTATTGGGAGAGATCTTCCGCCGGAATGGTTGCCGCAAGATCCAGAGTGCACTTCCTGCATTATCCGCTGTGCTTTCTCCCCTTGCACGCAGGTCATTAGTGGTCCGGAGAATCTCGATTTGTAAAGTTCTCCGTCAACTAAACGTACAGTGCGGCATGAGTTTTTATTTTTCGGGCCGCCCATTTTTCCGGTGGAAGCTCTCTGTTGGTTATGTATGCGAGAATTGTTTCCATCCAGGGACGACTAAATCTGTAATCAGACTGATCATTGACTGGACGGTTTTCATTGATGTCGTCATCCAGTTCGTTAATCAGGTTTATGACTACGGGCGGTCCGATGCTAGGGTGTTCGATGAATTCAACGGGAATTACCCTGCTCATACCAGGATCTGAGCTGGATGCCAAGGCGGCTAAGGCATCTGCCTGGGCGTTTTCCGCTCAAGGGATCCTAGTAAGGGCGAATTGATCAAACTTTTGGGTTAGATCTTTTACTAAGTTTAGATATGCTTCCATTCTCTCGTCTCTTACTTCGTATTCTCCGCTGAACTGGCTAGCCACTAGCTGGGAGTCGCAGTAAGAGTGAAGGTTACGAATCTTCAGATCGTGAGCTAATCGTAGTCCTGCAATCAAGGCCTCATACTCGGCTTCGGTTTTCAAAGTGTGGAAAATTAATCGGAATGAATGTTCCAACACTTCTCCCGTTGGGGATGCGAGTCGGATGCCGATCCCGGAGCCTTGTTTGGATGAGGATCCGTCAAAGTATAGGATCCAGGTTGAGTTCGGCTCTTGGTTGGACGCGCTTCCCGTTGGGAGTTCCACTATGAAATCCGTGAGTACTTGCGATTTTATACAAATCTTTGCGCGATATTTAATATCGTACTCGCTCAGCTCGATCGCCCATTTTGCTAATCTTCCCGATTGGCTGGGACTATGCAAAATAATACGGAGAGGGAACTAAGTGGGCATGATAATGGTGTGAGATTGAAAATACGGTCTCAGTTTTCTTGATGACATGACCACTGCCAAGGCCAATTTCTCCATCATCGGATATAGCGTCTCCGCGTCCAGTAGTGTCTTACTTACGTAGAAGATCAGCTTTTGTTCGCCACGTTCTTCTTGGATGAGGACGCCACTCACGGCGGTCGTTGACACTGCGATGTAGAGGAATAATGGTTCTCCTTCTACGGGTTTCGCGAGTACTGGCGGGGTGGCTAGGTAATGTTTCAGCTGTTGGAAAGCTTTCTCACATTCTTCGGACCATTCGAACTTTTTGTTTCCCTTTAACGTTTCGTAGAAAGGTAAACATTTGTCCGTTGATCGCGAGATAAAGTGGTTAAGTGCCGCGACCCTTCCGGTTCTATTACTTCTAAAACTTTGTATTATTAAGTCCGTAATTTGAATCTGTATATATCCGCACAGGGTGCGGGCCGGTCACCTAGTAACTTTAAAAACTAAGGACAGAATCCTAATAAGGATTCTGCTTTAATAGTAAATAAATACTAGACTTTGACCCACGTTTTAAAAGCGCGGGATAATTTTTTGGTTATTTTTTCTAATTTAGAAATTACTACAACTTTATTTTTTCTTAATTTTAATATTTGAATTTTGACGTCTATAATTAAAAGTAATTTATATTGTTGTCTTATAGTAATTCTGGTTGGATGTTTAGGTGTAATTACATTTTTTGGATTGTTTTAGGGTGAGTAATGTTAGATTGAGTTTGTATTTATATATTTCGAGTTATTTGGGTTTGGATGTTTAGGACCCGTGTAAGAACCAAACATTTTCCTGATCAGTTCAATTCGATTAATGTCGGATTCGGTTTGCATTTATATTTTTTTTTGTAAAACCCGAAATGAAACTGATTATAACTAGTTTGAGTCATGTTAAAGCCATAAATCTCAAAAAACTTTCAAAAGTTGAATTAACCCCAAAAATTCAAAAAGGTAATTTAGCTAATTAAGGGTTTTTCATATTATAATATATAAATTATATTCTATATTATGATAATTAATAACTTATTATATTTTGAATATTTGGACACTTGTTCGGTTATCGGTGCGGTTCTGATTTTAGTTTTGGTTTTCGGGTTTGGGAAATAGTAACTGTTTGGGTTTTTCAAAATTTTGGTATGGTTTTGGTTTTAGTTTTTTCGTTTCGGTTTGAGTTTGAATTTTTTTTTTTTTGGATAATATTTTCAAGACTAATTTTCTCGTTAGTTTTATTATCTGTTTTTTTAATATCTATCTTACTAAAATATTTGTTCTTAATTTTTACCTCAAAAGTTTTTATAATATCACTTTTGAGCTATTGTATTTTTAAATGATTTTCTCCTTCATTAAATATTTCTTTATTATTTTTAAATTGATTCAACAAAATTATTTTCCCAAATATCAGACTTCACCTGTATAAATTATAGTTTCATAATTTGTTATATAAAATTAAATAGTCGTTGTCAAAAAATAATGACACTATTGTAAATTCTTTGCAATTTAAACAATGGAACCCATTTTGGATTGGTCAAAGTTCATTTTTAACATTATAACTAAATATGTTAAACCATTTTTCATTCCATCTATGAATGAAATATTTTGTTTATGTTATGAATAAACAATAGAAACTGCAGTCATAAAATATCAATTGTAACCCGATCATTTATACAACAAATGATATAAGTATTATTGTTTTAATTTTTATGAACTTAAATATATATTAAGAATTTTTAACATTTAATTTAACATTTGAATTTATAAATAAAAATTAATGAATATCTACTGAATATTTACTTTTATAATGTTCAGTTTTTAAAATGCTAAGGTATGAAATAAACTTTAGAAAACTTCAAATATATTTAGAGCGTATGAGAAAGTGGTAGATTAATTAAAAGTTAAAATGTTATCACTTATTGATGATATTATAATTTTACAGACCTAAAACTTTGGATATATGAAAAAATATATATTAGAAGGATAAACGTTTCTCCGATTCTCTCAAACAAACTCAAAATGATTTATTTAAATTTTATTATTTTGAATACAACAAAGTTATTTATTATTAAATAAACACACAATCTTAACAAAATATTTGATTTTTTTTTCAAAATAAGATATCAAAAAGATATTCTTAACTATTTTTCTAAGATCACATTTTCAAAATATATTTTTTTAAATATAAATATTTATTGGTTTAATATTATTTTAAGAATAAAATCATAAATAATATTAAATTAATTACAAATGAATACTAACTCACTTTAATTTATAAAATCAGAAATAACCTTCTATAATATTTTTATATAAGTATTTCATATTTCTAATTAAAAATCACATAAAATACTACTATAAAATGAGATAGCTGTAAATATTTTCAAAAGAAAAGGACACATAAAATCTTTGATATATCTTTTAATTCATATAACCATGAAAAGAAACATATATTTAAAGTATAACTACACATGGTAAAATATCAAAAGAAGTGAAAAAATAGCTCATTTAATAAGGATATGAATTAATATGAATTACCAAAAAAATATATTTAAATAAATGCATAGCCTAAAATATCTCAGTTGCAATAAATTGTAAATATTGTTGGAACAGGAGGGAATTTTGAAAGCGCAGGTTTTTCTCCTTCGCAAAATTTAATTCAAAAATGATATTAGCAACGTTAATTTATACAGTATTTTGAAAAATGAATGAATCAGATTAGCCAGATCGGACCACTCACATCTTTTATTTAAGAAAATCAAAGTTGGGATAATAATATATAAGATTTGAATTAGATCCTCCAAACCGGTTAAAAATGTTATGACAACACATGTCTATCATAACACCTAGTTTAACTAAATACAAAACATAATTTGTTTAATTTGGATAGATAAATAATGTGAAGAACTAAAATCAGACTGCTTACATAAATACTTTGAAGTTTTTTTACTAAGTAATGGACCTATGATTTAAGGGCACTTACTTTGCTATATTTTCCAGATTTTATTTTATTTATAAACAGTGAATTTAATTATATTGATTGTTAGCACAGTTTATTCATTTTATATTTAACGTTGGATACATGCAAATCTGTAACTAAATTTAATGAAAATTGTGTAAGGTCTTAAATCTATTTTTAAATAAATGAAGTTTTTGTATTTGAAAGAATTTTTGATATTCCCCTTTTTGCCATGAAAAATACCTTTTAAAAATGAATAGAAGATAAAAATTTGATTTAGTAACTGAAATTTAAATGATTTGCTCGTTTTATTAGAATTTTGTTACGACAATTATGCAAAATATGGTTAGCATAAAGTAAATCTTGTAATCCAATAACAAAACAGATTTTGTTTCAGGTATTAGGTGAAAAAATATTGTAACTAACAAATATTGTTATTTTAAAACCTTAACTTAGCCCAAATATTGTAACTAACAAATATTACTATTTATTAAAATTTATTAGAGGGTTTGGAGATATGTTTTAGGGTTTAGACTTTAGTTTAGAGTTTTTATTTAGTATTTATAATTTATATTCAAACGGAATAATAATTATTTATATTTGGTAAATTATACTAACATTTATTGTTATTTTAAAACTCTACATTGAAAAGCACTGCTCAAAAATAACTTGTTAGGTAACAAATATTCTACTTTTAATGTAAAAATTAGAAATAACATTTGAACTTTAAAATTTCAGTTTGATGTCTATAAAAGAGATTTTAATTATTTTTCATATCTCATTATACTTGCATAATAATACTATGGTCCAGAATTATGTTTATTTTTTTTTATATTTTAGTGTAGTTAAATTTTCTAATCTTGAATTATACTTTTTAATAGGTTACTAGATTTTGACCCGCGCTTGAGAAGCGCGGGTTTTGTTTTGGTTGTAACAAAATGTATCAAATGATTAGATTTGTATTATATGATAGTTTTATGTTTGTGACTGAACCGAGAATCCGAAAATTAAGTGTTGTGAGAGTATGAAGAATTAAAACACATGGGTGATCCATATGGAAAATTGGATGTTCCATTAAAACAAAACTTGGATGAGTCCATAACCCATAAAATGCCCGAGATAGTATTACATTTTGTTTTAGTTAAATTTTTAATAAAAATGATCATCGGATTTTTGCATGTAGAAAAGAATTGAAAAAAATAATCATTTTTGATATGGATAAACGCAATAAATATACAAAATATTTATCTAAAAATATGGATAACATGACCAAAATGTCAAATTATTACGTTTTGGAAAGAACATCTTTGAAAAAACTTTATAAAAGAATGGTTTTGGAAAATGAGATATATGTCAATCATATATATCAGAAGTACATTTCGGAATTGTCAAAACAAAATAATAACAAACTTCATTATAAAATTAAGATTCATAAATAAGAAAAAGATAAATTTTAAATCACCCTAAACCACCCTAAATCTTACTCTAAATCACCATAAATCTTTCGGTTATCTAAATCAAACATTTATCTAAACGGCACCTAAAATATAAAAAACTAATCACAGCAATCAAATAATAAAGATAGACATGACCACAGATAGCCGAGTAACATAAAAACATTAGGTTCAGTTTAATACATCAAAATATTAAAAAAGACAGGTTTTCTAAACCAGACAACAGTTAAAAAGTTCATAGCCGCAACACCTTCAAACATAAGAGATGAGGACAGAGATCACTTAACGCCACATTTGTGGCTCTCCTAGATTTTCCTAATCGATATTGGGAACTTTCACATCAGAAAGACGGGCATGAGCAAGAGCAAGTTCCTTTTTCAGCTTGTCCTTCACATGGTTCATAACGCTATTGTTGAAGAGCTCTTCAAAGAGTTCAAGTTTACCAGCAATGCGATACACCTCCACCTCAGCTTTATACTTCGCAACGATGGCTTCATGGAACCTCATGTACATGTTAAGAATCCTTCGGTAATGATTAGTCCTATCATTCATTCCAGACGTGTAAGCCTCTTGCAACATTGATCCATGAAACTGGTGCGCAGCCATACTTTATTCGTGATCTGCATGTTCATATAAATGCAAATTCTGTTAGAAAAAAAAAAGATGATGTATAACACCAACAAAACATTTAACTCTCATTGAAGACACTAAAAGAGAATATATATATGAAAGATAACCATTTGTCATGACAGAAATCTTAACCAACTTAAGCGTGGATCTTATTAACTCTCTAGAACTGATCATGCATGTTGTTATGTCTGCTATAATCGTATACAAAATAAACAACATGTTTGGTTCAACAATGAAAGATCTAAAAAAATAGGTAACAAAGGTTGATTCCATATGAAACCGAGGACAGATCCTCCTTTTACTTGCAATGATAAAAACTAAAAAAAATGCTAACTTACAAAGCGTTTTCTTCTGGTTTGCTGAGAAAAATCTGGAGAGAAAGAGATTTTGATAGGAGGCGGTAGAGATTCTACTTTATAGAGAGAAGAAAAAAGAGCTTTCTAGAGTTTCAACTCTTCATTTAATGACCTATATTTTTTTGTCGAAATTAAATGTATTTTCCATTATTGAGTTTTTATTTTTTCACGTTACCAATAATAAATAGAAAAGCTTTAAATATTTTTAAACTTTTGACTGATAAAATTTAGCATATTATGTGAATCTATGCCGTATATATATATTGTTGTGCAATATATGTTCCTGGTATTATGGAAACAGTATTGATATCGAAAGATTAGTCTCATCTTGTGAAAATCTACATTTATCTCTTATGTGTAATTTCTTATGTATGATATTTTGAAAATGAGATTCATATCCAAAATCATAACAAACTGACTAATGACAAAAAAAGATATAATATATTTTTATAATTAATGAAACAAATCTATTAACTGAAAACATAATTCTGATTCATTCTTGTTACACCAAGTATCATCTATTTGGTAGTTTTCTATTTCAATATGCAGCAAATGTATAAATATATTTTCGTTTATTATATCATAGTATATCAATATGTTTTATAATTATTTTTCATATAGAAGCGCGGGTTTTGTTTTGGTTGTAACTATTTAGTATCAAATTGTTGGAATTTGTATGTGAAATTTTGTATATGGAATTTGTATATGGAATTTGTATGTGAAATTTTATTAGATGGAGCCAAAGCCCATAGTATGTGAAATTTGATTGGATGGAGCCAAAGCCCATAGTAAATTTAAAGAAATTCTTATTATAAAATTGGATGGATCCATAGCCGATAATCAAATTCTAACTAAGTTGTAAAATAATAACATCTACGATTCAAAATAATATATTTTTATAGATAGAAGACATTCTGAAGATAAACCATGATCTAACATGAAAAATCATACTACAAAATAGTGTAAAATTTGAAATATTAAAAATAATATTATAACAAAAGCCTTATCATATTTAAACAATCCATTGCATAGATACTTTCAAAAGAATATTATTAAACTATCATATTATTATATTCTATTTTTGCATGTAGCAAAGTGGTCAAAAAGCGTAATGATTATTTGGCATGGATAAACCCAATAAATATACGAAATCTTTTGGTGGCAAAATCTGGATAACATGACCAAAATGTCAAATCATTACGTCTTGGAAAGAACATCATTGAAGGAACTTTATAAAAGAATCGTTTTGGAAGTTGAGATATTTGTCAATCATATCAGAAGTACATTTCGAAATTGTCAAAACAAAATCTTAACAAACATATATTCTAAAATTAAGATTACTAAATAAGAAAAAGATAAATTTTAAAAATCGGATAGTTGTTTAATAAAGAGAAAGGAAATATTGCGTATCTAATCATTAAACTTCTAAACACAGCAGAATATATACTATTAAACCTAATAACACTAAACATAACTAAAACCATTACTTCTAAACAAAAATAATCCTAAAACGCCATAAATATGAGTAAATCAAGAAATAAATAAAGGAATAAGAGTAGATGAAGCAATCATAAACATTAATAATAAAGTTTTTGATAAAACAAACCGGTTGTAAACAACCGGTATATAATGTTCAAATTAAAAAAATATTTAAAAAAACTTAAAACATTAAGTTTCCGATTGGGATTTGTTAGATGTTCAGTCATACATCATTGGCTTACCCAGCTTGAACCAATCGATAGTAGGAACCTGAACATCTTCAAGTGTGGCTTCGGCAAGGACCGGTTTGAACTATGTCTTCTTCTTTTCATGGTACATGAAAAAAAAAGCTTCACATTCTTGAAGGAACTCAAGTTTCGCCTCAATGCGAACCTTATTGTATTTCTCCTGGTGCCTTGCCTCAATAATTCACCATCATAGTCCTATAATGCTGCATGGTCTCAAACCTACCTCTCTGGTAAGCCTCCTTCACAGTTTCTTCTTTTTCCTCCATCAGTTGACCTTTCATTTTGAGATCCTTGTTACCTGCCATTGAGATACTTCTCAATATAACCGAAACAAAATATTAATTTTAGAAAAAAATATAACAAATAAGGAAATATAATAAACCATAAGATATAGCATAAATTAACTATGAATATTTGTAATCCCAAGTTTATTACCTCTAAATTTAAAACTCTTAATAAAATATTCATAGAAGGGAAAACAAAACAGTAACTGAAAAATCTAACCCTAGACTGCCAATATTTAATAAAAAAAGATTTGTAACCTAGCGACAGTTTACAATTCAAGGCATAACAGATCTAACAACAGAAAACATATCTTATATGCTTTAGGATGAAAAGAACAAAGAAACAAAAGCGATTCGAAAGTTTAGGAAACAAACATGGAAATATAGTAAACCCTAAGTATTTATTATGTAGATGTAAGATCTAAGATAAATTCACATAAAATATATATAAACCCCCAACTATCTTCTATAGTTAGATCCACATAATTTAACAGGATTTATAAAATATTCAGACAATGGAACATAAAGCGTAACTGATACTATAACCCTAGAATGACAATATTCAATAAAATGTGAATAAAGAACCTTTTATGATAGTTTATTCTAGGCAGATGATTCGAAACAGACTAAGATAGAACAGATCTAGCAACAGAACAACATCTCTTAAAGAACAAAAGAATAGAAAGAACAAAGAAAGAAAATCGTACCATTTTCCGGAGATAGAGAGATAAATAAAGATCTATTGTATGTTATTGTAGTCAATCAAAGAGTCTTATATAGATAAGAACTAAACCTAAACATTAGTAGGTTTTAAGGCTTAACATAATTAGGTAATCTGACTAATAGCCCATCAGATACTAATAATTAAGAAGCCCAATATAATTGGGTCAAAAATTGGCATCTATTTTTGAAATGGATTAGATAAAATTTATATGATTCGATGAAATACATGATCATGTTCATTATGAGATTTTTTGTAGATATAAAGTCGAATAATTTGGTAGTTAAAATGTATAGAATTGGCTGCATGGTATCATATTATGTTCATAATATAATATAGACTTTTGAAAACGAAAGTTAAACTAAATTTTAGAAATCAAATTCCTGAATTGGAAATGCATTCTAAAGTAGATAGCATATAAAAATGAAAACAACATTATTGAAAAAATCAGAGATTCTGGAAGATCTCTTTGTAAACGACATTCAATGTTTGTCTCTGAGGCTTCCCTTCATCGTCCACAATTAAAATCTTCAACCCCTTTTTGGATGTAACTCTTGAAATAAATAACATGAACTTCGTTCAACAGACAAAATATGATCAATTTTTGGGATTCTCCATTTTAATCGGCTTGATGAACTTTGTTTTAGAGGTAGAAAGAAGCTAGGTGCTTCCTTATCGTCAATTTTGAGTTTGGAAGAGGGAGTACAAACAATGTCATCACTCAGACCTTCAAGATACATGAGATCCTACAAATTAAGGCGATATGATAAATAGGTAAATACTTTTATGATTATATATAATCATAAGACATAGATAATTAGCATACGTAGATCTTTCCAGATCTTTCCAGACCTTTCCAACTTTATAGCAATCACTACAAGGCGAGTCTTTCTGAATGTAGACTCCAAATATAAAAGTCTGTCCAATCAACTTTAGGATTGAATCGGGAAAAGGATCATCGTCTTCAAGCTGTAACATTAAATATTTGATATTGTATTATTCATCATGCAATATGTAATAGAAATGCTAAAGTTGAGAAGTACTAACTTCGTCCCAAGAACCGTTTAGTAGAGTAGCAGTAGACTCCAAAATAACTCATATAGCAATAGAATCTAATAACATGAATTGAGATTCACCAGTATCATCTTTGACCATTAAATGGATTCTGAATCTGTTGAAAAACAAATAATAAACACAAATTAGCTTAGATTATATATGTTAATAAAAATGAGTATTAGATTATGTTTTAATACCGTGGACTAACAGATGTTACTTTCGATTTGCAAGTCTCACACCACCAAACGTTTGTAAAAATTTCTCTCCCATTCAATTTCCTAAGGGTTTTTGAATGTGGATAAACCTTTTTGTTGTTACAACTTAAACATCCAAAATAGTACCATCCCCAATCTGTATCAATCTGGTAGATTGTGGCAACAACCCTACATAGTTTTTCCTTCAAAAAAAAGATAAATCCATGTCCAAAACAAAAAAAGAGATGCAACACACAAGATGTTTTCGAAAATGCAATACGTCAGATGTTTCAAGTAAATCCCGAAGATTCTTTTGAGGATAATGCATCCATTTATCTCGCTTCATTTGCAACTCAAGCTTGTTCTCGTTTGATTAAGTTTCTACTAACGCTTGAGAATCATCATTACCTCTGAGATTATAACAAAATTTCATAATTGAATATATTATATCGGAAAATAAAATCTGATTTATTGTTTGAGATAAATACCGTTGTTTAAATTAATCTGCCTCTGGTATTTCGGGATTGACAAACATTTGACTTACATCATAAGCATTTGAGATTTGGACCTCACATATAGCAAAAATAAATAATAAGAAATTCAGTAGGTAGAAACATATTTCCAAGTATATAAATAATGTGAATTTAATACAAAATCAAGACATAAGTTTTTGTTATCAAAGAATACCTCTATATTGCCCAATCTTAGAAAATCATAGAAGACATATCACCATGCCTTTAGTTTCTTGGCTAGCTGTATGAAGATTCTCAGCAAATTTACCCCAAAGGCAGCAAGCTAATCTTTGACCACTAATAGAAGAGCATATGGAGTTTTGAATCAATATGTATATAAGAATATATCAAAAATATTAATATATGAAACTTTCAAAATGTCCACGAGACTAAACTCCAACTTATTCCTTTGTTTCCCACCACTACACCCTATGGTTTCCAAATCACCAAAGTCTTGAACTTGTCCAATAACATCTACATAAAAAATATACTGGTGTTAGATAGAGAAACAATGAAAATAATTTTTAAAAATAGACGAAAACTGACCAATAAGGAAGTTTGTATATGTGGTACTTTCTATGGTTTTGAAATCAACCAGATCAAGAAACATGTTATCATTACGGTGTGTAGAATCGCTGATTTTGGTGGTGCCATTAAAAGCTATGCGATACTTATGCTGAGTTGATTTGTATGTTCCACCAGCGGCAGACACACTGAAACGATCAATGTTCCTCCATACTCCTACATGAATATGTTTTGCCAGTTCAGGAATGTATGTCTTGTTACACGAGACATGGATCTTAATTCCCTATATAAAAATAAATAAAGCATTATAATTTAGTTTAAACTTTTACGAAATTAAATGAATATGTATATCGATAAATATATGAAAAAACAATAAACTTACATTTGCATCACAAAGGATCAGTTCCATGGTCTCGCTTATGTCTTTCATGAAATGTCTCCATGTATGAAGGATTTTAACTTAGATGCGACATGCATTTTTTCTCGGTTTGATATCGCTCAAGAAAGACAAATGCAAATTATTCGCCATTTTTGTTTTAGGTTTTTGAAGGAATGATGAATATAGTGGTTAAGAGATGCTATATTTATAATATCTAGAGACGATAATCATTTTAGGTTACGAAAATGTAGGGAAGAATATTTAGAGAATTTTGAAAAATATCTCATTCAAGGAATAAGAAATATTTATGGAATATATTTTGAATTAGATAGGAAACAGTTAATACTAATCCAATTACGGTAAATTACAGAAATTTATGGGATCCAACCAAAAATAACTAACCACGATATTATTACTGGTTAATCTATAAACTTGTAAATGAAGCAATTTATTCATTTTAGTATTTGCAATATTTTTTTACGAAAATGTATCTCGTCATTAAATATCACTTATAGAATGATGATATATCGACATATTTGATATCACTATATCTCGTGCAGAAAACTATAGTTTATAAATATGGGTAAATTTAGTAACAAATGACTTGAATATTTCATATGAAGAAAAAAATAATAATGAACGACATGAGAATGGATTCTCCATTGTCAAATGTAATATATAGTGTAGTAACCAAATGTATCAAATAATTATATTTGGATGTCACGTCTGAAAACTATATGAAAATATTAATTTTTGATAATATAGCAACATATCATGGTTTTTGCATATACGAAAAAGATTAGTTACAAATCAAATAACAAATTCGATGATCTAATGTTACAAATAATATGATATTGAATGTTACAAATAATATTATATCATACAAAATCATATCTGGTATATGCATATTTTCAAAAGGACAATGTTTTATATCGGATGTTACAAATCATATCACATATTTATGCATATACCAAAAGGACAATGTTTTATATCGAATGTAACAAATCATATCACATGTTTAATTACTCTTACCATATCTATATTACTAAAATGGGTTTGATATATATTTGAATTATGTAATATATATAGTGTAGTAACCATATGTTACAAATCATATGATATCAAATGTTACAAATCATATCTTATCATACAAATCATATCACATATTTATGCATATACCAAAAAGACAATGTTTTATATCGAATGTAACAAATCATATTACATATTTAAAATGGGTTTGATATATATTTGAATTATGTAATATATAGTGTAGTAACCAAATGTTACAAATCATATGATACCAAATGTTACAAATCATATCATATCATACAAATCATATCACATATTTATGCATATACAAAAAGGACAATGGCTGCTATATTGAATGTTACAAATCATATCACATATTTAATTACTCTAACCATATTCCCTTGTATAACAAGGGTAATATAAATGTATAAAACATAAAATCAAATGTGGTTAGAGTAATTAATGGGAAGAGAGAGAATAACTTGGGTTATATGCAATATGTGATATGATTTATAACAAATCGATATATATATATATATATATAGATGTATGACGGAAAAAAAATTACTAAAATACCATTAATGAGGGTGCACACAACTTCCATCAGTCGATTTTTCAAGGATGCCTTTACTTTTAATAGTATAGATGAGTACACTACAAGAAAACTCGTCCATTACTAGGACGGGTTTTCCTCGTTATTTCCTAGTAAAAATGGCCCTTTACTAGGAAATAACGAGGAAACGCGTTTCGTCGAAACACGTTCATCGTAAAACCTTTTTTCTCGTAAGGCCCTAGAAAATTTACGAGGAAACTTTTCCTCGTAAAGGCGTGGTTAGCTTTTCCTCGTAAGGTCCTCTTAGGATTTCCTCATAAGCTCGTAGTAAGCTTTTCCTCGTAAACTCGTAGTAACACATTACGAGGAACTTACTAGAATCAATTACAAGGACATTATTTGAAAACTTTACAAGGATTTTGATTCGAAATATTTTATTCCCTATTAAAAAAAATAATTATAAATATAAATAATTTTTTAAAAATAAAAAAAATCAAATTATAAATAAAACATTAAAAACAAAATATTTTATAAATAACAAAATAATATACAATTAAGTTTTAAAATTCACAATATACAATTAAAAATAAAAAAAAACTACAGATGCTGGTCGTGAAATTGCCGAACGAACTAGTCCTGGCTCGCCAAATCCTGCTCCTCTCCAAAGTTGGTTGCCGGCTGTGACTGTGATGGTGGATGATGTTGGGTTGGAATCCCTCTGCGTTCCCGTCTCTGACGCAACATCTCCTCCAATTGCGGGTTTCCAACTGCCAAAATGTCGAGGACATCTGTGAAAGAGGTCACATGCTCGGTGAGCGAACTCACATGAAACTGCGTCACCTTCAACCCCGAGCGCAGCTGAGCATTGACATCGTGCTGCTCCTGGTGATAAGACGATGTCGCTGCAGGGACATCGTTAACCGAGCCAATCCCGACGATACACCCCTTTTTCCTAGGGACGACCTGTAAATAAAAATATTAATAACATTAAGAAGAAATTTAAATAAATATTAAAAATTAATAGTAAAACAAATTATTTACCTCCTCGTAAATCTTATCCACTTCAAGAGTGGATAATACGATTGGAGTCCTAGTCTGCTGAGTCAGCTGGGTCTGGCGTTCATCAACTCGGGCAACAACCTCGTTATAGATCCGCTCAGAAGCCGGATCTACAAACTGCCCATCCTTATTCCGGTGGGTCCTCTCGTAAAGGTCTTTCACAGATGGAAGAACTCCTGTCTCTTTAGCCTAAAAGTAATTTTTAAAATTAAATATTAATTTGGAATATTCAAATAAAAGAAAAATTAAATAGTTATTAAAAATCATCTCACCATATCTAGACGAACTCCCCCGTGAGGTTTTCGACCCATGGTGTGAAGCATCTTCGTGTTGCCATGCTCGTCTCTGGTCATGCGGTTCCCGGAGTTTGTGTGGGAGGTTCTGACCGAGTCTGGCAACCCCCAATAGCTGATGAGGCCATCTCACACCGTGGTTGTGAGGCAATCGGGTTTCCCGTCCTCGTAACCATCCACCTGATTTTAAAAAAATAGAATTAAAGTCAATAATATTTTTAAAACTATATATATATATATATATATATATATATTATAATTTATAAATCTATACCTGATAGTCGCCCTTCCAGTTGTAGACCATGTCGAGCAATCGTGCTCTTGCATTGCCCTCAAACTCCTTCTTCACCCACTGGTGAATCCCAATAGACCAACGATATTTTTGTTGTAACCAGAAAAAATAAGAGACGGACTAGTTCAATAATATTAATATTTTAAATAATTAAAAATAAATTAAGTTGATCATTAAACTTACAGCGAACGATTTGAACCACGTCTTTTTGTGTGGCTCGCCGTCTTCTTCCAGTTTGGAGCTGCATCGGGAAAGTATCCCTTGATACAGTCTGTGACTCTAGTTGCGACACAATTGTCAAGACCAAACCTGGAAAGACACAAAATAAATCATTAATTAGATTAATTTGTAAATATTTTGTTAATTAAGAAATAAATTAAAAAAACTTTTTAAAAATTAAGACATACCATAATACGTTTTGGCCGTCCCGTCGGATATGATCTAACTCTGGCAGCCCTTCTCTGCCTGGAAGGGCTAAAATATCCTCCACCGTGTACACCGCAAAGGGTGCATTCGGCGGCACCTGCAAATCGGGATGAACCTCGACCGGTGGAGGAGGAGGAGGAGATGGTGAAGGAGGAGGTGGTTTCCGGGACGCCGTAGAAGCTCCCTGAGTCTCAAGAACAGCATCACGATCCGTAATCGAAGATGAACCGGGAGCTGACGAAGATGAACCCGGAGCATCCTGACGCCCTAAAAAAATATCTCCGTAGTGACTCCCCTCGAGAGATGACGTCCTCTTACCAGCAGCCCTAGCAATCTTGCTCTGTCTAGGCATCTATATTTAAAAAAAAAAATCAAAACATTAATTCCCGTATAATTTAAAAAAATAGTAAAAAAAAGTACACCAACCTAATCTAAATTACCTAAACTAACCACCTAATCTAAATTACCTAAACTAACCACCTAATCTAAATTCCCTAAACTAACCTCCTAATCTAAATTCCCTAATCTAATCACGTAACTACAAATTAGAGAGAACCTTTAGAGGATTCAGAGAGAAGCTTACTAGAAAATGAGAAATCGGATTGCTCGAGTATATATAAGGAATTTTGTTTCCTCATAAAGCCTTAGTAACGTTACTAGGACCTTACGAGGAATATCTATGCCCGTGTTTTTATTTCCTCGTAAGCTCCTAGTAATAATGTTACTAGGACCTTTCGAGGAAAACGCTTTACGAGGAAATAGCTATGCCCGCGTTTTTTTCCTCGTAAAGCCCTAGTAATACCTTTATTAGAACATTACGAGGAAACGGCTATGCCCGCGTTTTCTTTTACTAGGGCTTTATGAGGAAAGGGTTTATAAATCCCTAAACTCGAAACCCCAAACCCCAAACCACAACTTCCTTAACTCATAACCTCTTCTACAACCAAACTCCTAACCTCTTCTACACATAAACCCCAGACCCCAAATGCAAATTGATTTTGTGATTAAACAAACATAAAACATATATAATCCAAATTCATTTTTGTGATTAAACAAACTTATAAACATACATAATTCATTCGGATACATTGTCGTAATCTGTTGAGACATCATCATTTTCTAAAAACTCGTCGTCTACACCTTCGTCTGTTGAGTGATCAGGAACAGCTTCGTATTCACAATTATGCGGATCAATGAGTAGGAACTCATCAATTTCTGCTTCAGCTTCCTCGATCTCATTGGTGTTTTCTTCTTGTAATGGTGGTACTTCTCCAGCGACTATTTGTCCTCGAGGTGTAATTTTGATAACAGCTAACCAGTTTATTCCCGAGGTAGTAATCCGAGGGCATGGAATGAAGCAAACTTGATCTGCTTGGGAAGCTAATATGAAAGGCTCGAACTTGTTGTACCTACGAAAATAAAGATCAAAGTAAAAATTAATTAATACTGGAAACCTGGATATTAAAAAAAAAAGAATTTGTTGTACCTTCGTCCACCGTTGACATCAACTACACCGTTCTTGCTAATCCAAACACCTCTGTTTACGACGGGGTCGTACCACTCACACTTGAAGATAACGCATTTCAAAGCCATACCCGGGATTTGAACTTCATAAATCTCCTGCAAGATACCATAGAAATATGTTTCGCCTTTTACACATATTCCATAATTACTTGTCACCCGGTGTCTAACATAGTCATAGGTATGAAAAGTATAGCCTCGGGTGAATACATCGATGATGTAGTGACCTTTGCAACTGGACCTTGAAGTAATTCGCGAAACCATGCGGGATACTCAGGATCGTCATAATCAACCTGCAACAAAAAGTAATATAACTAGACATTAGACTTACTTTGTGGTAATGTATGCATACAATTTAAGTAATAAATAAATACATGTTTCCTCAACCACTTGATAAAGTGTTGATCTTTCCTTTTGTCTAACTCAGTTGTCGATATACCAGGTATTGCTTCCTCGACTTGAGTCTCAAATTGGCTGTAAAATTATATATGTTATGTTATATATTTAATACTGAAAAAAAATAAATATATATATATATATATATATATATATATATATAAGTGTGTATGTTTATATATTTACCTTTCAAAATAAGCAATCAATGGATGTTCGCAATTAAGAAGAATATAAAGGTGTGCACTATGGACGTCTTCATCACTCGACCACCAAACCTCTTGCAATTTGACAAAAGATGTCTGGAACATCGTCTTCCATATATGTCGGCACGACACCACCATCATCAAATCTTTTTGGAGCTCGTTTCCTTGTACGTACTTTCGGTGCAAAGTAGTACGAAGTGAAATGTGATGTTTCTTCCGTCAAACTTCCCGCAACAAAAGAACCTTCAACTCTTGCTAGGTTTTTGGCTTTTCATTTCAAAGTTTTCATGGCCCTTTCATACTGATACATCCATCCATAATGCACGGGTCCACGAAGTAATGCCTCATACGGGAGGTGGACAACTAGGTGTTCCATGACGTCGAAAAAAGTAGGCGGGAATATTTTCTCTAAGTTGCAGATTAAGACGGGGATGTTTTCATGAAGTTGTTGGACAACTTCCACTTTAAGAGTGCGGGTGCTCAGATCCCTAAAAAATGCTCCAATTCCTTATATATATATATTGAAACAAAAATTATCCACATTAGTATATATATATATAGAAATAAATTAATCATGTCATCGTATTATATTAATTAATTACCTGAAAGTGCTTCATGTACTTTTGCCGGTAGTAGCTCCGCAAACGCAAAGGGAAGTAGTCGCTGCATAAAGACATGACAATCATGGCTCTTCATCCCGGAGAACTTTTTCCCTTTCTCAACACATCTTGTGAGATTTGAAACATACCCATCAGGGAACTTCACTTCTGAAGCCACCCAGTTGAACAACGCAGACTTTTTTCTGATGACAGTCTGAATATTGGAACTGGAACTTGCCCATTGCTTTTTATATGTAGCTCACTCCTTGAGCAGATATCGGGTAAGTCCAACCTTGATTTTATGTTGTCTTTCGTCTTCCCTGGGACATTCAATATAGTGTTCATGATGTTCTCAAAAAAGTTCTTCTCTATATGCATCACATCGAGGTTGTGGCGCAAAATAAGATCTTTCCAATATGGCAATTCCCAAAATATACTCTTTTGTGCCAATTGTGCTAAACACCATAAGAATCAGGCATATTACTGGGAACATGCCAATTCCCACCACGAGGAGTTGTTTCTAGAGCACAGTAGTAATCGATTTGCGCTTCGATTTGTTCTCTAGTTAAATATGGAGGAGGAGTGTCTCTGACAACCCTTTTGTGCCTGAACAATTTCTTGTTTCTTTGGTATGGGTGGTAAACGGGAAGAAATCGACGGTGACAATCGAACCAACTAGTCTTCCTACCATACTTCAATATGGCTAATCTCCCATGTGTAGTCCACCCAAACAACATACCATATGCAAGAAAGTCACTTAAGGTCCACAAAACCATTGCTCGCATCGTAAAGTTTGTTTTCGTTAAACAATCATATGTCCTCACCCCTGTTGACCAGAAATCTTTCAACTCTTTTATCAGTGGTTGTAGAAAAACGTCGAGAGATCTTTTTGGATGTTTTGGACCAGGTATTAATATGCTCATGAATAGAAACTCTCGTCGCATGCACATCTCCAGTGGCAGGTTATACGGTGTAAGAAAGACCGGCCACAATGAATATTGTCTCCCAGACATTCCAAATGGACTAAATCCATCAGTGCATAATCCAAAATACACATTTCGGCTATTGCTAGCGAAATGTGGATGTACATTGTTAAAATGTTTCCAGACTTTTGCATCTGATGGATGAGTCATCTCTCCATCCGTCTGAGTATGCTCGGTGTGCCATCTCATCCCTCCAGCAGTCTCCTCAGATTGGTACAATCTTTTCAATCTGTCTGTGATTGGTAGGTACCACATCCTTTGGTACGGTACCCTATTACGCCCGCGACCTTGCGGTTTGAATCGTGGCTTCTTACAAAATCGACATTCTTCCAACTTCTCATCATCTCCCCAGTAAATCATACAGTTGTCGATGCAAACGTCTATCATCTCCGAGGGCAACCCAAGACTATATACCAATTTCTGAATCTGATAATAAGATTCAGCAGACACATTGTCTTCTGGCAAATACTCTTTAAACAAGTCTGCCCATGCATCCATACAATTTTCGGGTAGATTGTGATCGGCTTTAATACTCATCATTCTAGCAGCCAACGACAATTTAGACAGACCTTCTCTACAACCACTGTAATTGGCTCATTCGCAGCATCTAACATTTCATAAAACTTTTTTGCATCTAAGTTAAGTTCTTCAACTTCATCATCATCATGAGTTACAAAGGCATCACCTACCATATCATGAACCCTATCACAATCTACCATTTGTTCCTCTTAGTTATGATAAGTTCATAACCAACTGGATTCACTGCTATAGAAAAAATGAAAATTGTTACTGTTGATGAAATTACTATATTTCGATTTTACAAAAATAGTTTATTGGTGTAACAATTCCCGAGATTTTGATTCCTTTTCGTTTCCATAAATAATAATTAAAAAATAATAATTAAAAATTTATTATTTTTTGACATGGGATATTTAACCAAAATTAGTTTAATTGTAGTTAATATTAACAAATCTCAAGATTTTTTCTATTTGATATCTATAACAATAATATAATATTTTTTTATCATTTTTTTTGTTTCTTATCTTGTTAGAAAAATCATTTTAAACATATAACATGTTCAATGATATATGTAATAATATATGTTTTAAGATTTACAGCTAGTGTTTGATGTGATATGATGATTTCTTCGTATAACATGTTTGATGATATACGTATTGATAATATATGTTTTAAGATATACAGTTTAATTGTATCGATATGGGTTAATTCGAGAACTATGTTTGATGTCGTTGTTTTGAATAAATATTAGTTTTTAATTAAATACTTATATATGTAGTTTATGTTTACGTTTGGCGGGTTCAATTCTTGCAACGTTCAAATCTTGGTTTATATAATGATAGTTTACATGTTATGGGTTTACATAGTTTAGTATGTGGATATGATTTAGTTTAGATTATATTGAGTGGAACTGTTCTAACTGAATTATAGTAACAAACATTTAATGAAATTGTTTTATTGTTTAATTTAAAATCATTAAATAAAAACATAGCTTATAAATATTTCAGTAGCAGATATCTGTAAATATCTGGACGGTTAGACCCTAATAAGATTTTCTCAATTTTTTTTGTTTGAAAAATAAATGATTTAATAAAAGCCATAGCTTTAAAATATTTCAGTAGCATGGATCTGTAAATACTTTTGAAACATAATGGCACTTTAAAAAAAGACCTTGAGTTTTAATAGTATAGATTTATATGATTTTGATGGTTTTGGGTGATTTTAAAGTAGTTGTTATAATTATAATGCTTCTCAAATTTACCATTACAACATGTTTTGGTAGCCACGTGTCATCATTAGAATTCTTTTCAAATTTACTAGAAAAAATATTGGTCTATATAAATATATAATATACTTTTTATTAAACTAAGCGAAAAACTATTATTAATGCTAATCATTATTTTCCTAAATAAAATTTACGGAATTAGCTAATATGGTTATAATATATATATATATGACAACTAATGATTTGAATATGAAAGATTTGATAAAAATTATATCGCATCTATTCTTTTTGTTAAATTTATATTGTGAAAATAAATTAAACAATAACATTAACTATATAACATAACAAAAATTAGATTTTTTTATATATGTTATATTTTGAATTTTTGAAAATGACTATAAATTAATAAAAATTTCAGATATAATACTTTTGATTAATAGTTTAAATATTTTGTTATAGCACGATACAAACAGTTATATAATTAATGAGTAAGAAATATCACTTAATAGATATTTAAACTAGATGTATTGTATATATGTATATATATATTTAGTGATGTTTAAATTAAACTAAATACCATTTAGAAATACATAAATATTTAATTCCAAAATTGCATTGAACAAGTATTGAGAACTTAATACTTTAATGACAAACTTTAAATTTAATTTTTTTAAACGATGATAAATTACTGTAAATATTAAATCTCTCACATTAAAAATGATGTTATCAATATTTTAAAAAGTTATTATATAAATATACAAATGATCATAAAACCATGTAAGTGTGAAACTTCATTTATCAGATTTTCAAATTAAAATTATAATATGTATTTATATATAATTAATTGTATATATAATAATTACAGATTTTTCGATTATTCAATATATATATATACTATTTTATAATATATAAAAGAACACAAAATAAAGAATAAGACATATATATATATATATATATATATATATATATATATATATATATATATATATAATTTTCATTCCTTTCAAATGCGCGGATATTAACCTATTTTTGTATTAAATTCCTCTGAAATTCCATCTAAAACCATGAGATTTAGATATTTGTATTTTTAACTAAGGAAATCTCCTAAAATTCTCTGCAGTCATTAAAATCCTAATACTTGAAACATTTTCAATAATAGTAGATTTGATATGACTTTAATAAATTGATGTTTGAATAACAAAGGATTTTAAATGATTTTAAGTGACTTTACATAAATTTCATGTTCAATAATACTGGACTTTAGAAATTTTTTTAAAAATTCTTAGTTGAATAACAGAAGATTTTAATAAAAACTCAAAGTATCCTACAATCATTGATTCAATACACCCTCCTAAACTTTTCAAAAATCTTCATACGGTCATCGTTTGTCAGCCTCCTATATTTTAAAAATATATTACTCTATTTCTCAATCTTTGATATGTTTCTATTCAAAATTTTCCTTCAGTTTCAACCATTACAAATATTTTCTTGGCATTCCAATCTTTATTAATATTTTTTTCAACTCTTTTATATATTCCATAAGAGCATGTCTATTAGAAGTATTACATGAGTATCTTAACTCAAAAAATAGTGACAAGAAAACAAAAATGGAAATAAAGTCTAATGAAGTTTCATTTAAGAACTTTTGAAATACTCTTCAGATATTCAACCAATTATGTTGCACTTTATGAACCAATTAATTTTCATAAAATAAATAAATTTAGTTATGTACTGATTTATAATAAAATATTTTTTTAAACAATTTGAGAAACCAAAAATGAGAGTAAGAATGCTCTAAAGGTCCAAGAAAACAAGATTTTTTGCAATAGGATAAGAGCTAGCTCGAAGTCAAATCTATTTTACTTTGAAGATTTACCTTTACAAGACCATGTTTTCAAAGATTTTTGACGTGTTAAAGTTTATACTAACTCTAAGTGTTTAAATGTTTGAATAGAAAGTTGAGAAAAGATGATTTTCATGCCAAACCGGAGCATCTACATGTGAAGTTCCAACTCAACAAATATTACAAGAAAATGTAATGTCTCTTTACTAGAGTGATATCATAACTTTTTGATCCGATAGTGGATCAGATTAGGGGTGGACATTTTACACGATATTTGAACTCGTATCCGAATCAAATCTTAAATATCCAAACTGAAGTAAAAAAATATCTGAATGGGTATTAAATTAGGAGAGATTAGATATCTAAACTCGAACAGATAATACCCGAACACGAATGAATATCCGAAGATAACCAAACATATGTATATACATATTTTATTCCTAGTTTATATATTTCATTTTATTCAAAATATTTATATTAATGTTTTATATGCCTTGATATCAGATAATATATATCTAATTGTAAAAAGTGATTTGCTACTCATTTTAAATACATGTTAAGTTTCTTACTTCATGTTTTAAACAAAATTTGCATCCAAAATTTAAAAAAAACAACCAGACTAATGATTTTTTATTTCAATAATTTATTTTTAAACTTATGAATTGTCTAACCTATTATACATTTAAAAATAGTTAAGTTAATAGTAAAATTTCAAATACATGAAACTTGAACAATGAAAAACTTTAATTTTTTCTTTCAAAATCTAAATACCCAAAACCCAATCCGAAAAACTAAACCTGAACTAAAAATATCTGAAAGATTCCAATACCGAAATATTCGAAAACCCAAAATACCTAACCGGAACTCGAGCGGGTACCCAAACACCTACCCCTAGATCAGATTATTGAACGAATGTGAATAGACTGCCTATGAAAATAAAATCACTCCATTTTGGAGTGTAACATATCACTTATCAGTTAAATCTATATAATTTTCCCTTATTTTTGTTTCACCTGTTCCAATGGTTTACCAAATCAAAGTTTGATGAGTTGTAAGACAATCTGAATTGAAATAAAGTAAGTCTTTGATTGAATAGTAATGTGTAAAAAGTAATATAAGATTATAGGGATGTGGCCGTCATACTATGTATAAACGAAGTAAATCATGGATCCTATATTGAATCAAGAAATAGCATTCATGATTTGTAAGGACATGATGTATATCCGATTTGGGAATAGTAATGGCGCAAAACATGTGTTTCATGTTTGGTCCAAAATCCGACAAGTGAAATAAACGAGTCTAACAAAAACCTCAGAAGAAATGAAATTGACATAGAAATTTTTTGACAGTCATCAAAATTTGAATAGCAAAATACTTTGTAAAAAGAGAGATTGAAAACTCACAGGAACGAATTCATCAAAGAAATCACAAAAAAAGCCATCAATCAATTTTTTTTTTTTTTGTCATCGAACAAAAACAGACTCATATAGACTCTAGAAACCAAACTGGTAGCTCTGCAAAAAAAAAAAAAAAGCCATCAATCAATATTTTATTTGAATAAAACCTAAAAAAAAAATTAAACAAAAATGATGAAAAGAGAAGAATACGACCATCTCGGATAATACGCTTGGCGTAATTCAGTGTTCACTCATCTTTTATATAAATAAATTCAGATAAATTTTTTAAACTATTACTTTTCTAATGAGAAAATAGCTATTAAAACTCTAATTTTTTAAATTAAAGTTAAAAAAACTTCAAATTCATGTTTGAGTCCAAAAAATTTTAATTTTCAAATATCGGCTGTTTTAACTCTAAAACTTTGTTGACTGGGTGATTTAAAAACTCGAAATATTCAACTGTTAAATTTTATTAAAAACAGATGTTTGTTAACTCTTTAAACGATGTTGTTCTAAAAACTATTTAAAATACTAATCGAACAATATCGTTTTGCTTTAAAAAGTCACAGAGAACATATTTATTTTGCGAGAACATAGTTCAAAATCGACTTCATATACCTCACTTTATGAGTGAAGAAGAGTCAATTTGGAACTCAGACTTCGCGAAAAAGATTCTTTAATTGTTTAAAGAAGCAAAACAATATTGGTTGACTGTTTTTTTTTTAAATGCATCGTCTAGAAAGTTAACAAACGTCTATTTTTATAATCGAGATTAACAGTTGTCTGTTCGATTTTTTTAAATGGTTGAGTCAACAAAATATGAGTGTCAAAACGGCCAATATTTAAAAGTTGGAGATTTTTTTAGCTCAAACATAGGTTGAAAGATTTTTCTCGCTTGAATATGAGTTGGGGGTACGGGGTTTTAATGACTCTTTTCTTCTTTCATAATACATATTTTCATGTTTACTTTAACCACATTTACCATTGAAATTAAAGAGGTAAATACACGATTATAACTCTATAGGATGGAGTTTTAGAGGTAGGAGTTTAGAATTTTAATAAATATATAAATGAATACTTAAAATAATTTCAAAAAAAATTAAATTTAAAAAACAATTTGAAAAAAATATCATAACAAAATTCGGAACTAATTTTTTATAAAAAATTTTAAATTTAAAAAGGTTTAATTAGAAAACTATCAATTTTTTTTTTAAAAAAACCTTATTTATTTTCATATTTATAAAAACAAGAATTTAAATGTCTTTTACCTTCTAAATTTATACTTAGTTATTTTAAAAATATCCATTTAAAAAATAAACATGAATAGTAATACCAAATGGAATGTAAAAGTGAAATTTTCCAATAAATTTACTATTACGGTTCTTCTGCAATTTTTGTCTCAAAGTCTTCTTTTATTAACAACAATCTCAAAATCCTTTTTTATAAATGTATTAATGGAGTGGTTGAACATGATTTTAATTATAAAATAAAAATAATAATATTTTTAAAAGGATATTTAAATTGAAGTATAAAACTTTAAATTCTTAATTATATTTATAAAGTTGGGGTATATAGTTTCAAAAATGTAAATATATATCAATGAAACTATTAACTTTTTAACTATATTACTATTTGTTTTTGGTATTGATTAATATACGTTTTTTAAAATAGGGATAAGATAATTTGAAACGATACTGTTTTGTCCTATCCTAATTTAGCAGCAATTACGTTGACTATTTATGAATCTTTTTTTTTTTTTTGACAAAGGGCTTCACTATTCATGAATCTTCCTATCATTCTTTTCTCATTTATTTTTAGTTCCTTCCGTGCAACTTTTCAACATGTCGTATTTTAACTTATTAAATACTAGTTGCATATTCCCCGCGCAAGCGCGAAACCGAGATCACAATATTTATTTGTATTTTTTTTGATTGTTGGTTTATTGGGTTTTTTTAATAACACCAAATAATAATGAAATGGAAAGAATGTAACAAGAGTGTAAAGTGAAAATATTACATATATAATATGTTAAATGCTATTTATATGCGAAGTAGGGTTTATAGGAATAGCTAGGCTATAATATAGGTTTTAGTGTGTAAAAGTAGGTGTCTATTTTTTTCTTTTTTCCTGTAAATAGTTTTTATATCGTAGATCAAAACTTGATATAATTCTACATTTATAGTATTTATATTTGTATTAAACGATTTATCAGTTTGAAAATAACCGTAATTAAGTTAATATTCGTTGTTTAGGTTTCATTATAGGTTTTTATATACGGTTTTTAGTAAGTTTGGGTTTTGATCATAAATGATGTGATATTTTTATCTACGGCGTCATCGACCATGAGAATCCATTCACCGGAGTCTAGAGTCGGTGGTGGGGAATGTTCAATGAAATTATAGTAGCTATTAAAATATAAGATAAATTACATATTCATTTAATAAATAACGAAAATACTTAAATTTTGTTGTTTTTTAATTTTATTTCACATAATTTTTTTTTTGAAAATATATATTAGAAAATATGTGCAGTGATTTGGTTTTTGAGCTCCTAATCTATATTATTCAAGCTTCCTTAAACCATCCACGTAGGCAACCGCGTAAGACTCACTTTTTTTTTGGTATGTTCATTTTTTGATCTATTTTTTATTATTTTTAGGTTGAGCTATATTATAATAGGACAATTTTAAGGCTCCTTAAGCCATCCGCGTAGTCAACCGCGTGGGAATCGCTTTTTGTTTTTTGTTTTTTGGGTTGTTTGTTTTTGGATTTATTTTTAACTGTTTTTGGATTTGAACTTGTTAAGCTTTAGGGTTTATCCAACTATTTTGATCTTTAAAACAATAAGCCCAAAAGAGAAAAAACATAAAAACTTTATAAACAAAAAGCCCATATAATAATAACCGAAACAAAAAAAAATCAAAAATATATGATAGCTGCGTTGTTTGAACCCAAGCACTTGCAAGCTTAATTAGACACCTTATACCGCTCGCCTAAAATGTATTTCGTTCTTCGTAACTATCTTACCAAAAGTATGGGTTTTTACAAAAAACACACGCATAACCCACAAAACTACTGATGCGGCGTACTGTGGAGCCTAAAAACTCTACCATTATAGATAGATTTGGAATACTGAATTAATTAATCATCCACAGATTAATGGTGACTCCAATTAACCCTTAACAACTGAAAACTAACATTACTCTGCTTTTTGGCCGGAATAATGTATGTATTATCAATAGATGTTAACCTCACTCTTCTAAGCAAAACTGCATACTTTTTAAGGCTGGATTATATAATGGAAAATTGGGTTGTATAACTACAAACAAAGCATACATTACCATGAATCAACAATTTATTGACTTACATTCTAGTATAAGTATATAAACCAGATATCTTTAACCGTTGTATTAGTAGATAACTTAGTGTATAGTATGCTCCACTAGAATGTATACTGTGGGGTTAGAAGCAAGATATCTACCATATTACCCTTAGTATCCGGTTAATCAAATATTAAAATACCTTCTTTTTCTTCTTCGCTTATCAACTACAACTACTCTTATTTCTTCTCTATTTCCTTGTCATCCGTCAGCGTTACAATATAATCATCACCAACTCCACAGTGTTTTTAATGACTTCTTCCCAAGGATTTCCACTCTGATTTTGGTTGAGTCTACTTTGTAACAAATTGAGGATTGGGTGTTTGATGGATATTGGTTTGATGGAAGAATTAGGGTTGATAGATGGATGGGATGAAGGTTTGAATGGATTGTTTGGATACACTAAGGCTGCGGAAGGACCTCAGATACTCTTCTCTCTCACTCTGGATTCGACACACCAGTCAGCTTAAGAGTTTGTTGATTGTTTTGGGTTCACACACCTCACAATCAAGTTGTTCAAAGATCAAATGAATCACCAAAAAAGAAATGAGTTTTTTGATAAAAATGATGATTCAGTTCAGAAATGAAATGAAATGAAACAGAGTTTAAAAAAGAAAATAAAAACAACAACTCGTGCATGAGGGCCTTAGGACTTGTAGTTTCGTGCATGTAGGAAGCAGTAGAGTAAATGAAGGTGGTTGCAATTGTGTTGGTTTGGCCAAGGAGCTCTTCTTCACTTTCTTGGTTCTGAATAAGGCAATCAATCTTCTCAATTAGTTTCTTGGACCTTGATCTCGTGATAGGCCCAACAGATAATACAAATGGATCTTCTTTCTGAAAATTGTTGCATCCACGGGATTGGATCCACTCTGGTCCATCCATAGCATCACATCCACGGATTGCATCCACTCGGTTCATAGATAGCATCTCATCCACATGAATGCATCCACATAGGTTCAGAGTCAGCATCGTATCTACGGGATTGCATCCACTCGGGTTCATCTAAGGTTGGCTCGTCCTAGATTACATCAGTTTTGTATTTATCCTCTCTCCTTAGACCATCATTAATCCCAATCTCGTAACTGGGGTTCTTAGCTTCAGCTAAGAGACGGTTTTTAGCTTTTTTAGATTTTAACTAAAAAAGTTAAGAACCGTCTCTTAAATAAGAGATATAAAAGCCGTCTCTTAGCCAAAAAAGTAAAATAAAAAATTAAAAATGTCAAATCTTAGCTTTTCTTAGCTTCGACTAAGACGGGGGTTAATCATACCCTTAGACACCATTTTTCTATAGTTAATATCTTTTTTTATAATCATTATGACCTCACACTACAAGAAAATACTAGTATTTCGACACATAAAAATTATTGCAAAGAGTTGATATTTTGTTGCAAAGATAGCAATTGCAACGAAGTCTCAACAAAATTTATCTTGTTGCTGATTGGATGTTGCAAAACCATATTTGATGCATGAATATTGCAAAATTTGCAATAAATTATGTTCTTGTTATAGTTGTTGTATTAATGTGATGAAAAATTTGTAGCAAACTTAAAGCAAAATATTGTAGATATTTTGTAACAATAATCAAAACAAAGATAAGAAAAAAAAAACCATTTGCTTATTGAAATTATTGAGCAAATTTATAGTCCAATGCAACGTACGGTTGAATTGTTTATTTTGTAATGTGCATTGGTTTTCTTTTCAAGGGTATAATTTTTTTTTAGTATTTTCTACTTGATTGACTAAAATCATAATAACCTGGTTAGTTGAATAAAAATCATATTAAACTGATTATTAGATAACGTTGTAACAACTGAAATAACAATATTCTTAACAATCAAAGACAAAAATTTCCCAAAAATTATAATATTTTTTTCAAAAAATCACATTAAAAATATATAAATTACAAAAAAAGGGAGGTTATTTTTTACACCCAGCGATTATGAGCACAAAGTACTTTTGATTATTTGCTCTATTTCTTCAAGCTTCTCTATCCTTTTTGATGAATGCTGCTCCTTGATGATCTTTTCTAAAAATAAATTACAATGACTGCTGGACATAAGAAGAATGTAATTAAGAAAAAAGTGTATAAGGCACTATCCTGATCAGCAATGGGAGTTAGCGAATGATGATTCATGGAACTCATTTTTCGAAGAACATTCATAGAAGCAAACCTGTTCAGAGTGACAGAGAATGAATAGTCTAATAGAGGGACGGGGGGTTTGCTTGAAGAGTTACATAAATAAGAGGAGGAACAAGAACTGTTTGAGCAACAAGATAAGAAATTAAAATATCAGTTACACCACATGGAGAAGCATCAAAAATCATTAGTTTCATATGTTTCTCAAGTAGGAAAAAACAGGGCTTGCTCTGAATCTCTCGCTGTGTCTACATAAAACGAACAAGAGAAAAGAAGCCTCTCTAGGATCAGGTTTGAACCGGTGTTGGAAGATACCAGACATGTGTTGTTGTGACAGAGGATAGTTCTACACGCCATTCTTTACACGAAATAGAACATCAGGTGGAACAGTTAGAGTATTCAATAAAGACCCTTTGGAATCTTGACGTAAGAAATCAACCTGAGCTTTTGAGAGAATGTATGCCCAAGCTATGTTGTATAGGTTTAAGAAAAGTACTAAAACAAATGAAAGTTAAATCGGAACCAGAAAACTGCACGCAACATAGGAATACTTTGTGAGTGGTGATCAACCTGATCTTTTGAAGACGTTATACCAAAGCTACGACTAATAGGTTCAAGAAAGGTCTTAAAGTAATAAAAGCTGAAACTTAGGTAAAGGTTTGGTTATAACTATAATATGTGAAATGCAACATATGTTTGATCTTTTGTCATTCTGAATTTTAGTTCACTAACCTGTGGCTAGAGAAACAATGAGCATTATTGGCTCTGAAAGTAAATATGAATAAGAAATAAAAAAAAATATTTATCTCCAAGTAAACTCAATTTTAAGCTGTAGTTGAGTTCATTATTTTTTGAAAGCTGTTAAATATAATTAATATTTGTATTAACAATTTAGGTATCCATTTTGTTCTCAAATCGGTTTCAGTTTTTTTTATTCCAACGATATATGATCTCTTCGATTATGTATAAAATTCAATGCAATTTAGATTTCATTTTTCAGTTTGGTATGGTTCGGTTCATGGTTTCAGTTAAATATTTGCAAACCTATATATCATTTTATAAAGAAGTTGAATTAAAATAATTTATTTAATTTGAAAATAAACCCGCGCTTTTTAAGCGCGGGTCAAAATCTAGTTTTAAACTAAAACACATAACATATGCGGACAAACACACGCCTAATCAAACATATGTGTGTAGCTTATAATTATAGACAGAGATTTGGGCTATGTATTAGTTTATTCCAGAGAAAGGTTGGAATAAATATAGAGACAAAGAATAGCAGAATGTCGTATATATAAATTTGTACTTATCTAAAGAATATTCTGAACTGTTAGATAATTAACTGAAATATCAAGAAGGTTGTTATTAGTTTGATTAATAATATCTTTACTAATTTTAAATATTTTCAATTAAAATCAAATGTGGAATTAAACTATGTGTAATCTTTTCTCAGTTGTGGATATGCACAAAACCTAATCATATATTTATTGAGCTGAATCAAAATATAAACTAAACCAAAAACATTAATCAATCTCAAATCATACTTAGGTTTACTAAGAATAATAATAGTATAAGCAAGCTAAGACTAATTAATTTATATAACAGTATTTATCAACACCTGAACCAAATAAACCAAAACTAACCACGTTTTTGATTAAGAGTTACAAAATCAAAAATATATAATTGTCATAATTAGGGGTATGGGTTCGGGTATCCATTCGAGTTCGGTTCAAATCTATTCGGGTTTCAGATTTTAGTCCCATCTAGATATTCATAAATATCAGTTCGGTTCAGTTTGGATTTTTGCGAGTTTGGTTCGGGTTCGTATCTAATTTTTCGAATCGGATTTGATTCGTTTTTTTAAGTCAGATTTTTTACCCTTGACTAGTCACACTTGTCATAAGAGTTCTTAATTGTTACATACTTGTCGCATGTTTTTAACGCAAAACAACGTCAACTCATTATCGTTGAATAGTTCTCACAAATTTACAACATATGTCAAAAAACATATTGCATATTAGCAACATAATTTGCCGCAAACCAATTTTATTATGAATTTTCAATAAACTTGTGATAAGATTGTGATGTTGGTCATCATTACCAAATACTTGCAAAAGTTGTTGCAAATTTTTAACAAAAAATAAAAGTTGCAAAATTATGTTGCAATATCCAACTTTTTTTGTAGTCACATTCATATTTACCATCAATGATTCACCATCACCATAACCAACACAACCATTTCCAAATCGACAATCTTCGTTTCTAAAATCTACAGACCATATGACGGCATTACGGTCAAGGCGCTCTTGTAGATTCTCGGTTGTACTATGTTATTTGAACAATATGTACTATGTTATTTTGTTTGTAACATTCTATTTTAATAATGCTTTATATTATGTACTATATGCATATTGTGATATTTGGACTATGGTTTATATTTTTTTTTAGAGTTTAATGATTAATGTTTTGAGTTTAGTTTATAGAAGTTTTGGATTGAGCTTGGGGTAAGCATTATTTTCTTTTTTGCTATCATAGACATTTAAAAATCTAAATAATATGAACTATACTATTTTGTTTCTTACTATTCTATTTTGATTATGTTTCATATTATATACTAAGTACGTATTTTATATTTGGGTTAGAGTATTTTTTATGATTTAGTGATTAGTTTTTGGATTTGGATTTGGTTTATATAGAATGTTTGAATTGACGATTGAAGTAAGCCCTGTAATTATAGACTTATATAAACTATACTATTTATCATATTTTATGCTAGTTATATAATATACCATAATCACTATCATGGATGCTATAAATACGACAATTCTAACAATGGTTTTTATTTATTTTTTTCTTTAGGTGACAAATATTTATAGTGTCAACTGGCTTAGAAAAATGATAAAATCAGAAGAAAAAAGAAAAAAATACTAGAAGATTTTATAATATCAATATTAATGTTATATTCTTAATTTTGTTCTCAAAATTGGCTATTACACAAATTAATCCTATTATTATCAAGTTTTCTAGGTAACGAGTTTCTGAGCAATAAAAATTAGACAAATAAATATAAAAGAAGGATACACTAATAATATCCGAAGTAAACTAATCTTTCTTAATATGTAATGTATAGATGGTTAAAGGTTTTTCATATAAAATCTCCTTTTTTTGCAATCGATGAATTTTAGGTAGATTATCCTTGTAACAATTCAAAAACATCACAATTCAAATTAAATTGATGATGATTATCCTTCTCTTTTTTATTGCTCCAATATAAGCCATCGAAACAAAACAATATTTTATATTGCTCGACCGAGAACCACATAATTAAATAAATAATCATTCTAAACAGTTGATTAATTAGAATTTTATGCTGCATTTCAAATTAGCCATAGTTTATAGCAACCTCCATCACCATTCTAAATCTGTCAATTATGTTTTCTAAAAGATTCAACTGACACTACAAGAATTCTTTCAGATAGCAAAGGACATGCGACGGAATATCCGTAGCCACAAACATTAGCTACGAAAAAAGCAATGGACAGCGACAAACTAAAAATTTTGTAACTTTCGTAGCTAATACGTAGCAGTCCGTAGCTACTTAGCTATGAATGAGGTTTGTTGCTGTGTCTTAGCTAAATAGCAACAAATTAGCTAGAGATGGTTTATCGCAAAAAAGCTATCTAACAATAAACATCTTCAAAACAAATTTTGCTAAAGTGGAATGGTAATGTGGCCTCACAAACGCATCTATTGGAGTATGATTTCTATATAGAATAGGAATCATACAACTAGATTACGATAAGGCTTTCATATATTTTCTTGTTTAGTTTGGTCTTTCTATTTTCCTATTCTAGCTAGGTTTAGCTTGGTATATATACCGAGCCTCTTATTCAATAAAACTTAAGTTACTTTTCATCATCAAATAGAATTTGTCATGGTATCAGAGCCTAAACAAAGCTAAAAACATCTTTTTCATCTAGTTGTTCTTGCAAAATCGCAGTACAACACATCATCATCTTCATCTTTCACGACTCTCTGTGTATTGTGATCTTTAAAAACAAAACCATCCATCCAAATCCTTACCATCAGCAATGGAGATTACTCCTGCAACCAGCGAAATCAAATACAAAACCATCTCGCCTTATGATCTTTCATCAAACAATAATCCAGGCGCCGTTATATCTCAACCTCTTCTCAACAGAAACAACTATGATAAGTGGGCCATTAACTTCCGTATGGCAATAAGCTCTCGGAAAAAGTTTGGCTTTCTTGATGGTAGCATCGCGAAACCAACAGCTGACTCATCTCGTCTTGAAGATTGGATTGCAAATAATCATCTTATCGTCGGTTGGTTGAAACTAACCATCGAACCAAAAATCAGCTCATCTATCTCAACTCGCGAGATTGCTAAAGAGTTATGGGATATAATCAAAAAGCGCTACTCGATCAAGAGTGGGGCACGACTTCAACAACTTCGGAATTCTTTGGCAAACTGCAAACAAAACGGTTCTCCCGTGGATGAGTATTTCGGACGTCTAACAAAAATATGGGACGGAATTGCTGACTGCATGACTTCAAAACAATGTAGCTGTGGAAAGTGTGAATGCGACCTAAACTCCGCAAGAGATCAAGAAACAGAAACTTTACGTGTTCATGATTTCTTGGCGGGTTTGGATGATTCTACACACGGCGTCATACGATCTCAAATTTGTGCAATCACACCGTTCCCTGATCTTGATATTGTCTATCAAACTGTCTCCCAGAATGAACTCATTCGCTCAAATACAACTCCAGAACAACCAGTAATGAGTTTTGCTTCTCAATACTGCAGCATGTCTTCTAGTTCTAAACCAAACTCATCAACAAGACCCGTCAATAAAGATCCCACCCGTCAATGTACTGTTTGTGGTCAAACAGGACATGAGGCTTCAGGATGCTTTACGGTCATCGGGTATCCCGAATGGTGGGAAGGTTCAAAGAACCGAAGCAACAATCGATCTCCATCAACAAAATCAACTGATACAAAAAGTGTCACACTAAAAGCTAATACGGCAAGTGTTGCCACGACAAACAATACAAAAGTTCGAGCAAACGTCACCATCACTGATGCAGATCGCCAAGGGCTCAGCGGCATCATTGATGAACAATGGAGTATTGTTCAGAAACTAATCAACAAAGGATCCACCAATGATCATCTAAAGGGTAAGAACAAAGAGGATATATGGATCTTAGATACCGGAGCTATTCACCATATGACATGACAACTTCAAACACTGGACAACACTCGTAACATTCCACCAGTTCACGTCTTATTAGCAGCAGGAACCGAAGCAATAGGTTCAAAACAGGGGACCGTCAAACTCACTCCAAAATTACACATTCCGAATGTGTTTTATGTGGAGGGCTTTCATATTAACCTAATTTATTTTGGCCAGCTAGTAACAGACAATTTTTTGGTTGGTCAAGTTACTGATAAACTTATGATCTTACAGGACCGTACCTCGAGGATGCTGATTGGAGCGGGTGAAAGAGAGGGAGAGGGATTGTACCGGTTTCGAGGGATTGATTCATTGACGTCATTCCAGACAACTGTTATTGAAGACTCAGTAATGTGGCGTCGTCGTCTAGGGCATCCATCATCTCGAATTACGGGCATCGTCTCTGCATCAGAAACCGCATCTTCGAAGATTAATGAGGAGTTTTTTAGGTCTTGTGATATTTGTTTTCGTTCCAAACAAACTCGACAAAGTTTTCCAGATAGTTTTCATAATGCAAAAGAGATTTTTGATTTTGTACACTGTGATCTTTGGGGACCATATAGAACTACAGCTCTTTGTGGATCTCGATATTTCCTTACAATCGTCGATGATCACTCCAGAGCTATATGGTTATACCTCCTACCCGACAAGACTATGGTCGCTCAACAGATCAAGGAGTTCTTTGCACTTACAGAAACACAGTTTAAAAAGAAGATCAAAACATTGTGGAGTCACAATGGAACGGAATTCTTGTGCCTTACACAATTTTTTAAAGAAAAAGGTGTAATTCATGAGACATCCTGCGTACATACACCACAACAGAACGGACGTGCAGAACGCAAACATCGCCACATTTTAAATGTAGCTCGTGCTTTACGGTTTCAGGCGAACCTGCCAATAGAATTCTGGGGGGAGTGTGTCCTCACTGCGGCTCATCTAATTAATCGCACGCCATCAATGTTGCTCAAGAAAAAATCACCGTTTGAGGTATTACATGGCCGTCCTCCAACTTTGACACATCTCCGGGTATTTGGGTGTCTCGCCTATGGTCATAATAAGAACACGAAAGGAGACAAGTTCGCTTCACGAACTCGACGTAGTATTCTTCTTGGATATCCACCTGGAACGAAGGGATGGAAGCTATTCGATTTGGAACAAGAAACGGTATTTATATCAAGAGACGTTGAGTTCCAAGAGAATGAGTTTCCCTTCCTGGAAACACAATCATCATCATCAACCACTCTGCCTCCTACTACCATACCACCATCCACGGTTAATGATGATGATAATCTGACACAAGAACCGAGTTCAGAGACACTTTCAGTTCCTGCAGTTTCGGAAACTGCAGCACCAACTTTAACAGAACATGATCAGAACCCTGTTACAGCTTCTCCAGAAACAGACCAAGAACCTTTGGGACGAGGTCATAGGAAACATAAGCCATCCACTCGACTTCGAGAATTTGTCTTCAACTCAGTCACTGCAATCTCCTCTCCTACAGCAACTCTCTCTCTCCCGTTCTCCATTCCATTGCCATCCTCAGGTTCGTGTTATCCTTTGTCTGATTATTTGGTTTATGATCGCTTGTCCTCTAACCATCGCAGCTACATCATGGCATTATCAACCAACATCGAACCAAAATACTTTGCGCAAGCAATGAAAAGCAAAGTATGGTGTGACGCGATGAAAGCCGAGATCGAGGCTCTTGAAAGAAACCATACGTGGGATCTCCAAGAGCTACCACCAAATAAAAGAGCCCTCGGGTGCAAATGGGTTTATACAAATAAGCTTCGTTCTGATGGGACTATAGAGCGATATAAAGCTCGTTTAGTGGTCCTAGGAAACAATCAGAAAGAAGTTCTTGATTATACAGAAACCTTTTCGTCCGTAGCAATAATGACAACTGTTCGCCTATTCCTCGATGTTGCAGCAAAGAGGAATCATGAAATCCACCAAATGGATGTTCATAATGCATTCTTGCATGGGGATCTACAGGAAGAAGTCTATATGAAGTTACCTCCGGGATTCTCCAATGATACTCGTGTTTGTCGACTCCGTAAGTCTCTATATGGGCTTAAGCAAGCACCAAGATGTTGGTTTGCTAAGCTAGTCGAGGCTCTCCTAAAATACGGTTTTACAAACACATTCTGACCACTCTTTATTCACCTACTCGAGGAATGGAACTACACTTCGTATCTTGGTGTACGTCGATGATCTAATCATCTCAGGCAACTCCAACTCTGCAATCAACTCCTTCAAGACATATCTTTCAACATGCTTTTACATGAAAGACCTTGGGTCTCTTAAGTACTTTCTTGGCTTAGAAGTTTCTCGAAGTCCTCAAGGCATATATCTCTGTCAGCGTAAATACACGCTTGAGATAGTCACAGAATGTGGTCTTCTAGAATGTAAACCAGCCGGCTCACCTATGGATCAAAATCATACGCTGGGCCGGGCGCAAGGAGCATTGCTGTCTGATCCTGCACGTTATAGACGACTTGTGGGACGGCTCATCTATCTCCTTGCAACACGACCAGACCTAGCTTACTCCGTCCATATTTTGTCTCAATTTATGCAGAAACCTAAGGAAGAGCATTGGCTTGCGGCTGTGAAAACTGTTCGATACTTGAAAGGAACCATTGGGCAAGGCATTCTGTTTCGCGCCAACACCCTATTTCATATCACCGGGTGGTGCGACGCAGACTGGGGAGCGTGTCCCACAACCCGTCGTTCCCTAACCGGTTGGATTATACAATTTGGGACTTCACCTATTTGCTGGAAAACGAAGAAACAAGACGCTGTATCTCTTTCATCGACTGAAGCCGAGTTTCGTGCGTTAAAAGCTGTTACTAAGGAACTCATTTGGATAAAAGGATTACTTTCGGAGTTAGGTATTCCTCATGATGCGCCAATGACAGTATGCTGCGACAACAAGTCAGCATTACATATCAGTGCTAACCCGGTGCTTCATGAGCAAACCAAACATATGGGAATAATCTGTCAATTTGTTCGAAATCAGATAGCTAAAGGACTCATGGCTACAACACACGTATCTTCTCAGAATCAACTAGCAGACATCTTAACGAAGGCGCTTGGAAGGAAAGAATTTGATGCATTTCTTCTCAAGTTGGGCATCAACAATATTCATGCTCCAACTTGAGGGGGGGTATTGGAGTATGATTTCTATATAGAATAGGAATCATACAACTAGATTACGATAAGGCTTTCATATATTTTCCTGTTTAGTTTGGTCTTTCTATTTTCCTATTCTAGCTAGGTTTAGCTTGGTATATATAGCGAGCCTCTTATTCAATAAAACTTAAGTTACTTTTCATCATCAAATAGAATTTGTCAGCATCACCATCACATATATTATACTTATAGTTATAGCGTTTGTGATAAATGCCCATTTTGGTAGTATTGTTAGTGTATGCTTAATGAGATACAATCTAATGTATGATCTTAAACACAATGAAGGGTGATGTTTATATGCAAAAATCATTTTTGATGTGTTAAATATATTTTTCTTAAAAAAAACATTTTTCTTTTAGAAATTTAAATCACATTTAAAATATAATAAGCTCTACTTAGACTAACGTGATAAATTATACTAACATGATTATATATACTGTTTAATGAGCTAGTATATTTTCATATTCAAAGTTAGGTGACTTATATAATTTAAAGCTCAAAACTCAATCAGGTTTGAAAATATATATGCAATTTTTCTTATGGTGAAATAGAAAATATAATAATATTTATACTTTTACATATGTGCTAAAAAATTTTAAAAGTTTTAGTTTTTTCCCTAATTTATTTCAGTTTCCCTCCCGCACTACAAGAAAACGCTGTCATAGCGACTACGTATTACGACTACATATATGTAGTCGTAATTAACCATCTCTTTTACGACTACTTTACGTCTAAAAATGAATTAATCGTAAAACAGAGGTTAACTTGCTACCAATACTATTAGACGTACATTAGTCGTAACATAACGACCAATGTACGACCACGTGTCCGTGTGAACGTACTGTAGTCGTTAAATTACGACTAATGTACGATCATTCGTGTTTAGGATTTCGGTCAAGGGTTTAATGGTTGGTCGATGCTAATTGGCCGTAATGCATGACTCGGTTACGACAAAAGGATGGACGAAGATGCTAATTAGTCGCAAAATTTCGAAGCTAGGTAGTCGTAATGTCTCCTATAAAAGAGTCATCGTTTTCTCCAAAAACCAAAAAAAGATTTTAAAATATTTGAGATAAAGAGCTGATAATTGAGTTGAAAGATTTGAAAAAGAGAGAAGAAAGGTACTCGGATCACAACTCCGAAGAGATCAATGCGAGACATACGTTGAAACGTTGGTTTCACATAGAATCCACGGACTTGTGATTCGAGTATCTTTTTTTTCTTCTTTTTCAAATATTTCAAAAGTATCCATCGTTATCTCCAAAATCTAAATTAATATTTTGAAATATATTAAAAAAGAGAGTTGATAATTGCGTCGACAGATTTTTAAAAATCTAAGAAAAAGAGAGAAAAAGCTACTGGGATCACAACTCCGAAAAGATTAATGCGGGACTAACATTGAAACGTTGGTTTCGCTTAGAATCTATGGACTTGTGATTCCAGTGTCTTTCTTCTCTTTTCTTTAAAAACAAATATTACAAATGTAGTCCCTAATTGGTCGTAATTGCCATTTGTCACTCATTGGTTGTAATTTTACGACTAATATACATCTAATATCTTTTACCACCAATTAACGACTATTTGGTTGTAAATTGGTCGTAAAAGTGCTACCAGATTACAACTAACTGTTTTGCATCTATTTTGCATCTATTTAACTACTAAGTTAACTACCTACCAAAATAAAAATTTCTCTATAAATATGAGCGTCTTCCTCATTCTTAAAACGGAAAGAAAAAAAAAACAAAAAAGTTTTTTAAAAAATGTCTAGAAATATTTATGAGATCCGGAGTTGGATGTATGCACATAAAGATTCAAGGGGAATAGTAACTGATGAATTTCTCAACGAAGCAGAGATGTTCATAAACCAGGCCGGACAAACGTCTCTCACACAGGAAACGGGTAAAATGTTATGTCCTTGTCGTAAATGCAACAATACGAAGTTCGCTGCTAGTGAAACGGTTTGGAAACATATAGTAAATAGAGGATTTACTACACATTATATATCTGGTTTAACCACGGAGAAGGTGATAATAGAAATGAAGCTAATAATCAGATTGAAATTGTTCATAACAGAGAGGAACCACATTTGCTTTCTGAAAGTTACCTTCAAGAGGATCATCATATGGTAGATCATGATAGGATGCATGATATGGTCACTGATGCATTTCGTGAAACAACATCTATTATAGAGGAGGTAGAAAATGTAGAGGGGCCTAACTTAGATGCAAAAAGATTTTACGAAATGCTAGCAGCGGCTAATGAGCCAATCTATGAAGGCTTTAGAGATGGTCTTTCTAAATTATCATTGGCTGCTAGGATGATGAATATCAAAACTGATCATAACTTACCTGAAGTTTGTATGGATGCATGGGCTGAGTTGTTTAAAGAGTATTTGCCTGAAGATAATTTGTCTGCTGAATCTTATTATGAGCTACAGAAACTTGTTCATAGTCTTGGCTTGCCTTCAGAGATGATAGATGTA
>CAKOAT010044448.1:166942-187988 GCA_932364175.1 Eruca vesicaria subsp. sativa | reverse complement strand
TCTGGGGAGATGATGTCGAATTGTTAGAGTGTAAATTTTGCAAGAAGCCGCGATATAAACCGCAAGGACGTGGACGGAATAGGGTTCCGTACCAGCGGATGTGGTACTTATCCATTAAGGATAGACTGAAGAGATTATATCAATCTGAGAAGACGGCATCATCAATGAGATGGCATGCGGAACATACCCAGAAAGAAGGTGAGATCAATCATCCCTCTGATGCAAAAGCGTGGAAACACTTGAATTCGGTGTACCCTAATTTTGCAAGTAACCCCCGGAACGTTTATCTTGGACTCTGTACAGATGGCTTTAGTCCATTTGGAATGTCTGGAAGACAATACTCGCTTTGGCCAGTCTTCTTGACACCGTAAAACCTTCCTCCAGAGATGTGTATGGCAAAGGAATTGCTTTTTATGAGTATATTGATACGTGGACCAAAGCATCCAAAGAGGTCACTGGATGTTTTTCTACAGCCTTTGATTAAAGAGTTGAAGGAATTATGGTCAATAGGCGTGCAAACATATGATTGGTCAACAAAAACAAACTTCACAATGCGAGCAGTTCTTTTGTGGACCATTAATGACTTTCCTGCATACGGGATGTTGTTTGTTGGACGGCGCATGGTAGATTATCTTGTCCTTATTGTATAGGAAGCACATACGCATTTCAGCTGAAAAATGGTAGGAAAACTTCCTGGTTTGATTGTCATCGAAGATTTCTTCCCATTAACCATCTATACCGAAGGAATAAGAAATTGTTTCGGTTAAAGAGGGTTGTAAGGGACACCGCTCCACCCTAACTAACTGGAGAAGAAATCGAGAAAGATATTGATTATTATGGAGCACTAGACACAGTTAGCAGAGGGGGTAATTGGCACACTCCTGCAAATATGCCCGACGGTTATGGGACACAACATAATTGGCACAAAAAGAGTATATTTTGGGAACTTCCATATTGGAAAGATCTACTCCTGCGACACAATCTTGATGTGATGCATATAGAGAATAATTTATTTGACAACATCATCAATACTTTGTTGAACGTCCCTGGGAAGACAAAAGATACAAGAACTCAAGGTTGGATTTGCCTGCATTATGTTCTAGGGTTGAGCTGCATATTCAAAACGACGGGAAAATTCCGGTTCCCATTTTCAGATTGTCAGCACCAGCAAAAGCGGTGTTGTTCAAGTGGGTGGCATCAGATGTGAAGTTTTCAGATGGATATGTTTCAAATTTATCAAAATGTGTGGATCAGCAAGGACAAAAGTTGCATTATGAATAGGTCCACGTAGCAGTGCCTCATACGGAAGGTGGATAACAAGATGTTCCATGACGTCAAAAAATGTCGGAGGAAATATATTTTCCAAATTGCACATCAAGATCGGGATATTCTCATCAAGTTGTTTGATTACATATCTAAAAGGGAAAGATCAAAATATGGCAAGAGTGGAAGGTTTAATAGTTGCTGGAAGTTTGAATGCGGAAACATCTCATTTCACTTCGTACTACTTTGGATCACAAGCCCGGACTCGGTAAAGAACAACGAGCAGGTATGATGATGGTGGTGTTGTGCCGACATATGTTGTTGAAGACGTTCTAGACATATTCTGTCAGGTTGGACGTCTAGGTGGAAGGTTGAGAGAAGTTTGGTGGTCGAGTTCTGAAGACGCCCACAGTGCGCACACATATATACTCCTTAACTGCGAGGAGCTTGAGTATTTTGAAAAGTAAGAAGTATTCTTTATATGCCGTATAGTGTTTTAATTACCACACATATACTACAATATCTAATATCATCAATATATTTTAAAACAGTGATTTCGTTGCCCAAGTCGAAGATGCTATACCAGGGATATCAACCAATGATATCAACAAAAGGAAAGATCAACACTTTGTAAAGTGGTTAAAAACGCAGGTAAATATATATGAAATTATATTTACATATATATTTAATTTTCAGATGGATGTGTTTCAAATCTATCGATATATACTGCAGGTCGATTATGATGATCCATTCTATCCTCAGTGGTGACACGAATTGATAGAAGGTCCGGTCGCGAAGGTCACCACAGCATCTATGTATTTCACACGTGGTTACACTTTTCAGACTTACGAATATGGAAACCGGAGAGCAACAATGAACTATGGAGTATGTGTGAAAGGCGAAACAGATTTTTACGGAATCATACAAGAGATCATCGAAGTGGAGTTTCCCGGCATGAAGCTCAAATGCGTACTCTTCAAATGTGAATGGTTTGACCCCACTGTTAATAGAGGTGTTCGGTTGACCAATCGCAAAACTGTATATATATAGGGACCTCGCGGAAACATTTCAGTTGCTCATTCCATTCTCTCTAACAACTACTCAACATCTCTCAACGTAATTTTTATTTTTTATTTTTTTAGGTGGTTAGTTAGGTAATTAGATTAGGTTTGGAATTAGTTTAGGATTGGAATTAGATATATTTGAATTGTTTTATTTAACCCGTTTCTATTTTTTATAAATTTTAGATATATATATTGCGCTATGTCTGGTAAAAAGAGAATCTAGAACCTCGCGGCTAGAAACTCCTACGAGAGTACTTTTCTCGGTCAATCATCAAACGACCTTAACGTTTCTACCTCGGCCGTCACATCACCCGGAGGCACCTCATCCGGCCCTGACCCAGTTCCAGAGACCCAACCGGCCAGCACTACTCAGGAGAAGTATATCCCTCCGTATTATCCGCGCATTGAGGATGATACGGATTTCTTCACATATGTGCCGGATCTTGAGTATGTCCCTCCGCCTCCCCCTTCGCCTCCCCTTCCGCCTCCCCCACATGCCCAGAACCCGCAACAAAATCATGATCCGGCTCCTGGTCTTCATCCAGATTTGATGGTGCCGCCGAATGCACCATATGCGAGATATACGGTGGAAGATATTCTCGGGATGCCAGGACGAGAAGGTTTACGAATCGTTGATCCGGATCGACGCCCCGACACGTTTTGGTAATTATTCTATAAATTTTAAAAATTTATTTAATATTAATATATTTGATATAAATATATAAATTCTTTCAAATTTTATAGGTTTTTGACGGACAATGTTTTAGGACAGAGCGTTGGGGATATCATTCGGGCAAATTTTCGGCATGCCCACCTGAACTGGACTCTTACACCGGACCACGTTCGCATTACGTGGTTCATTTGTTTTGCGGTTAGTTTCTCCATTTTTCTAAAAAATAATAATAATTCATGCATCGATAGTATATTAAAGTACTAATGTTTTTTTAATTTTTCATAAATTTTTTGTAGCAAAAATGGAATTGGTCCATTGGTGTCAACGAGGAGGTCAAATCTGGGTTCTACAAAAAGGCGATGCAGCGCCTCAAGAACATTGTTGGAGATTGGAAGGACGACTGGAGGCTAAGACAGGATGACGCAAAACCAACCTACCTCAGCAATGACGTTTGGCTTGGTTTGGTGGCTTTTTCGATGAAGCCTGAGTCAAGGGCGAAGTCTACCAAGTACTCTGCGGTCTGGATGACCAAGGATGGTCAAGGTAACCTGCCAGTTCCTCATACTTCCGGGCAGACCCCACATGCTGGGAGGACACTTGAAATTGTAAGTGTTTGAATATTTCTTGATTTTATTATTATTTTTTTAACGAAAAATTTAAATTAATTTTTTTTATATAGGCTGCCAAAGAAGGAGCGCCACCATCTCTCGTCCGGCTATACAAGATTACCCACGAGCGTTTTAATGGGACTTTTGTGCATCCTCAAGCAGAGAAGATCTTCAACGAGGTAGAGGCTCGGATCGAAGAGGTCCAGACTCAGATGTCGCAACAAAATCCGGATGCTCCACCGGTCCAGCTTTCCACCATCGACCAAGACAAGATTTTTGAGCAAGTAAATTATTTTAATTTTTAACTTTATTAACTTTTTTATTTTTTATTAAACTTTCACATTTTTACTTCATAAAATTTTACTAAAATTTGATCTTTTGTAAGTTGCTCTGAAGAAAAGGGGACGTATTGTTGGGATCGGGACTGTGAACGATGTCCCGAGGGCGAGGGCCGAACATGCATCAAGAATAGAAGAAGATTCCTCTCTCCGACGGGAACTAGCAGCTGCCAACAAAGTCATAGACCAGCATAAAGACAAGTTCAAGCCTATGGCGAGTATGTTCGATCTTATGATGGAGACCTCGAATCCAAACCCGACGGTTGCAAATGCATGGCAAGCTCTACGTCCGAGCTTTAACCCCGACCCCACTCCGGAAGAGCAAGTGGATTTTGAGCGATGTGCGGAGCAGCACACTTCCGAGTTCTTCCAAGACATGAACCTCAACAAAACACCTTAATTTTTTGGTTTTTTTTTATGAATACTTTTATATATTATTTTATTCAAATATAATTTTATATATATTTTTAAAATTTATTAATTTTTCAAAAAAAATTCGAATTAAAAACCAAAAATTTTTAAAAAATCAAATTAAAAAAACGTTTTATTTAAAATCAAAATTGGTCGTAAATTAGTCTTTAATTTACGACTAATGGACAACAACTGTCGAAGTTACTTAGTTGTAATATTACGACTAAGTAACTACTAATGTTTACGACTCATTAACTACTAATTATATTACGACTAATTAACTACTAATTATATTACGACTAATTAATTACGAAATAATTTACGACCACGTTACGACTACGAGTGTCACCTCAACCTTACGACTAATGCGTTAGTCGTAATATTACGACTATAGGTTACGACTACGGCGTGTAGTCGTAATATTACGACTACGTTACGACTAATTGTGCATTACGACTAGCGAATAACGACCAATTGGTTTTCGATGTTAATTGGTCGTAAATGGCATATTACGACCAATTAACAACCAATAGTGTAGTCGTTAAACACCTGTTTTCTTGGAGTGCAGTCTTACGCCAAATTTTTATTTCCCCCAATTTATTTTAGTATCGCTCCGATGTATCTTGCAGCAGTAGAGGAGACAAATCAAAGATTTAAGAAGAAGAGATCTCTTATGAAGCTCAAAATCCACAAGACAGTGCTGGTGGATTTCAAACGCCTCAGCGAGAAACATGTGTATGACCCTAATCTTTACTTTTGTGGTTTGTCCATAGAGTGCTGAAACTGAGTGATTCTCTGATATTTTTTTTTTTTGGTTTTGTAATGAAACTAGCCAATGTGAAAGCGGATCTGAGAAAAGCAGAGGTATGAGATGTGTTATAGTGCGATCCTCAGATTATATCCCTTTGTTTGATTAAAAAAATGAAATGTATCTGAAATCATCTTCAGAGGTATGAGATGTGTTAAGTCTGAGTCATATATTGTAAGTGATCTATCATACTTCGAATGTTTAATGTGTTGTTGTTTTGTATAAAATCCTCATAGTTTGTGTGGTTCAAGCTTCTCCAAGTACGCTACTGACTACGGATCTATCATTCTAAACGGAAGCTAATGTAGCTGTGCTCACTCAGATGCAGCAGGTAATTTAGCGATTTAGTTTTGTAAAGATCTATTTTGGCTGTTGAGATGTTCTTTTGCATTTGGTGTAGAGTAGTACTCGTTATAAACTTACGAGTAATTACAATGGTTCCAGCAACAGCACTATCTTACGTAATGCATCTTTTCTAAGTGCATTCTCCTGCTAATGAGTTTAAACTACATATTCAGTTACTATAACTTCTCTTGTCCTTGGTGGTGATTTTTGTTGCTATTCAGATATTAAGAACGATTACAATAAGAACGCTTCCATGATATATTTCCAATATCACTGGCGATAATGTGTAGCTGTGACACTAAGAAATATAGCAGGTTTGTTTAGACTGATGCTGATCAAGCTTGCTACATGTGGCAGAACAGCCACCTCTTCCGTCTCAGCAGCCCCCCATCTAGACATCTCCAACTGAAGAGTAGATACATATGCCTTGACCGACATTCATCCATCCAGGCACCAACAATTTTCAGTTTTAACTTTTATGTCTTATTCTCACTTTCTTGTTAAAAATTTGTTTATATTGTACTATTATACTTGACAATGCTTATATAATTGAAGATTTTTTTATTTTATGATCTATGTTTATATATTTTATGCTTCAAAATAGGTTATATAGTTTAATTTATAAAATTTAAATCATATATGCAACCAAATTTGTGTCAAACGTGGCTATGGATTTGCTAGGGGATTATTGCTAATGTTTGTAGCCATATAGCTACAAAATATCAGTAGCTAAAGTCATCACTAATTAGAAATGACACAAGTTGTAGCCATACCGTTGCTATTAGCTACGGAAACTGCTCTCTCTAATTTGTCGCTAGTTGGTTACAGATTAGCTACTGATCAAAGATAGCGTCGGTGCTGACGCCAGGGACTTGATCTGTTGCTATCTGTCGCTAGCTTGATTTTAGCTACAGATTGTGTTTGATAGCTACAAATTTTTCGGTAGCTGATTTAGTAATTTCTTGTAGTGTGAGCTGAAGTTTTTGTCTTCTCAAATCTATTGGAAAACACATACAAAAGACACAATAATTTTTTGCCATATTTAAAGAAATTGAAAATAAATAAAAAACAAAATGACTGAAGAAAAAAACTAAAAAAGTAAGTAGATGTCAAAACTGTAGAGATCTCCTCCAAGTATTGGTTTGAAACTACAAAATAAACATTTTTCTCCCTTAACGACTACAGGTTTTGAAGCAATCAAACAAAGTTTGAATTTACTACATGAAAATATATATATCACTCTTTGAAAATGTAAAACATTAAGTTTGATATAACAACTTAGGGACGAGAGAAAACACACTGTTTTACTCTGAGAGAAAAAGTGTGATTACAAAGGCGATTTACGGTTATCAATTTCGGCAGTCGATCTCGGCAGCTGGGATGGAATCGACGGAGGTTCAAGGAGATCAGACGGCTCGGGATTCTCCTCCGTCGATGCAGAAATCTTGGGTGATGGCAGCAAAGCAGAAACAAGTTTTAAAAAAGTATTTACCGATCATAATTACCAGTACTACCTGTAAATCTTCAGTTTAGGGGTTTTATCATTAAACATAAAAATCAATAAAATTCAAAATATAATAACATTATCTAAAAATTTGTAATTTTAATTTTAAAAACTAGCATTTTAAAAAACAATTTGTAACTATATGAGTCTGATTTGTTATCCTTTTAAAATCAAAATTATATATGTATAAATTTAAAATGTAAAAACCAAGAAAATATAAGAAAAATTATCTAATGATTTACCTGTAATAAAAATTATCAAAACTTATAAATATAAAAACAAGAAAACAGAATAAAAATTATATCTTATTTAATAAAAATGTAATAATAAATCTTTAGATGCTTTTTATTATATTTGGTGTTTTATAATTTTAATCTATATATATAATATTGATGTTAAAACAAATCAAACTCATATATTTACAGAAAGTTTGCAAAATGCTAATTTTAAAAGTTTAAGTTACTAATTTTTAGATAATGTTATAATTTTTTTTTTAGATTTTAAATGATAAAAACCCTTCAACTATGTTTAATATGGGGGTTTACTTGTTAGTTTGGAGGTTTTTACCCAAAACAAACTTAGTTAAGGTATTTTAGAGTTAAAAATCCATTTTACAAGGATAAGAAATCATTCATATATTTACATAAATTTTTAAAATGTTAGTTTTGAAAATTAAAATTACGAATTTTTAGATAATGTTATTATATTTTGATTTTTTTTTCTTTTTTTTTTGAATTTTTATGTTTAATGATAAAACCCCTAAACTAAAGATTTATCGGTAGTACTGGTAATTATGACCGGCGAGGGTTTAATTCATTAAATAAAGTTAGTTTAGGGTTTTTTTCATTAAATACTTAATTTATGGGTTTTTACCCAAAATAAACTTAGTTGAGGGGTTTTTATGTTAAAAATCCAAACTTAAAAGAGAGATATTTGAAGGAATTGCCCTTAAAAAATATAACAACTTAGAAAAAGAAAAATTAAAACTAGAAAAAGCAACTTTTGTTCCTAAACTTTTTTAGAATATTGATTGCGGCGCTTAGCTGGCTCCCGGCGGGATCACCAGGAAGGTCAAACCAACCATAAAATGAAAGTTTCTTTAAATATCTGAAATGTTTAATTTAATTTAAACGAGATTTCCTCTTTATCATTTATGTACAGTGATAATTAATTTGATTTTTACTTAATTCTCTCTTTTAAATTGTGAAGTTTAGAGAGAGAGAGAGAATAGTGTGACAGTGTTTTCTCAACCATCTCGATCTTCTCTCTAAGATTTTTACTATTTCAGTTCTAGTTTTAAGGACTAGTGATAAATTTTCTCTGAGATTAGTATTTAGGATTTTCAGAGAGAGAGAGAGGTGGTTTAATGTGTGTGCGAAGGTAGGAACCGTATCTGTCTCTGTCTTCTCCAAATCATCTCTTAGGGCTTAAATTCTGCTTTAAAAAGAATCAAGGGTTAGTTTCTAGGTTTTGTCAGTGATTTTTATGATGATGATGTCTGAGATTGGAAGATGAGTGTTGCCATAAGCAATGGTGGATCGAAGAAGCGCATTGTGTTTTGTCTCATCTTTCTTTTGCTTGTCTTTGTTACTGTTCGACGGTGTCGCTGTTGCGAAATCAAGGACTCGATTCGACGAACTGCTCACGCTGCTTCGTCTCAGGTCATCCCTCGGTTTAAAAGGAACCGATTGGCCAATCAAAGGCGATCCTTGTCGTGTCTGGAGAGGGATACAATGTGACGACAACGGAAGAATTGTCGGGATCAACATCTCTGGTTTCAAGAGGACAAGGATAGGTAAGCAGAATCCTCAGTTCGCTGTTGATCCACTTGTTAATCTCACTCGCTTAGCTTATTTCAACGCGTCTGGATTTGCATTACCTGGTTCTGTTCCTGATTGGTTTGGTGTTAGCTTCTCGACCACATTGCGTGTCTTGGATCTTAGTTCTTGTTCAGTAACTGGTGTTGTCCCCGTAACATTCGGTAATCTCACTAGCTTGATGAGTTTGAACCTGTCTCGTAACAGTCTTACCGGTTCGGTTCCAAGCAGTTTAGGAGAGTTGTCGAGTCTTTCAGAGCTTGATCTCTCTAGGAACACACTCACTGGTGCTCTTCCTCCGTCTTTAAGCTCGTTGCTGAACCTGACGAGTCTTGATGTTTCTTCTAATTACCTTACTGGACCAATCTCTCCTGGTATCGGAATGCTATCTAAGCTTCTATACTTGAACTTCTCAAGCAATAGTTTCTCCTCTTCGATTCCTCCACAGCTTGGAGATCTTGTCAATCTTGTTGATCTTGATCTCAGCATCAACTCATTGTCTGGTTCAGTTCCTAAAAAGTTTAGAAAGTTAACGAATTTGCGGAACATGGTGATTAGTGACAACCTCTTGAGTGGAACTTTACCATCTGATCTGTTTGGTGCTCAGAGCCAGCTTAAGGGATTAGTTCTGAGAGAAAACGGTTTCTCCGGTAATCTACCTAATGCGTATTGGTCTTTGCCTAAGTTACGGATCCTTGACATTGCTAACAACAACTTCACAGGAATGCTACCGAACTCTAGCTCTGGTCCGAACCAGGTCGATGCAGTGATGGTCGATATCTCCTCGAACATGTTCTACGGCGAGCTCACACGGATTCTCATAAGGTTCAATGCCATGGACCTCTCTGGTAATTACTTTGAAGGTGAGGTTCCAGATTACGTCCTCAGAGCAAATGCGTCTCTTACCAGAAACTGTCTTCAAAACGAGAAGGGACAGAAGTCTTCAGAAGACTGTTCAGCATTCTACACAGCTAAGGGGTTAGACTTTGATGATTTCGGACGGCCTAACTCAACACAACCTACTTCCGAAAAGGCTTCTTCAGGGTTAAGCCGAAGGACTGTGATTATATTAGCAGCAGTTGGTGGAGGAATTGGTTTTATTCTGATTTTCATTCTCTTGCCTATTCTTGTGGCTCTATGGATACGTAGAATAGGCAGATCGGCTCAAAGTGGGGGCGGTGACAGGCCTAAACCTGTAACCGAAGCTTCTCAGCAACCTAAAGGAGCACAGACTTTTGACTTGTCACGTCTTGGGAATGCGTTTACGTATGAGCACCTTCTGCAAGCAACAGGGGACTTCAGTGACGCTTATCTGATAAAACGTGGGCATTCTGGGAGCTTGTTCCGTGGTTTCTTGGATAATGGAACACCCATTGTTATAAAAAAGATCGATACAAAGGAGAGTAAAACCGAAGGGTATATAGCAGAGCTTGAGTTGTTTACTAAAGCTGGACACCAGAGGCTGGTTCCATGTCTTGGACACTGCTTGGAGAATGAGGGCCAGAAGCTATTGGTGTACAAGTATATGAGGAATGGAGATCTTGCTAGTGCTTTGTTTAGGAAGTCAGACAACGAAGGTGATGGGTTGAAGTCTTTGGATTGGATAACGAGGTTGAAGATTGCTCTTGGTGCAGCCGAGGGATTAGCTTATTTGCATCACGAGTGTTCCCCACCTCTAGTTCATAGGTACTCCTTATTAACTCTTGTGTTCAGTGGAATTAAGATTTATTTATGGATCGTTAGTATGGGCTTCATATTATATACATTGATTATTGATCTGATAAGCACAAAAGAAAGCAAGAGTAACTCATGTTTGTCAATGTGATATAGGGATGTACAAGCAAGTAGCATACTCCTTGATGATAAATTCGAGGTACGTCTTGGAAGCCTTAGCGAGGCATATGTTCAAGGTGATGCTTATCAAAGCAGGATTTCTCGTTTACTTCGGTTACCGCAGTAAGTGCTCATGACATCAAGCAGACTCTCTATGTTGTAACGTCACAACAATATTTTAAAAAAGCGATTTCGCTTTTTACTAATGCTTCCTTCTCTTCCTTTTTCCTCTGTTGCAGATCAACTGAAGCATCCTCTTCAGGTATGTATAGTTTAAATCTGTGTGTATCAAAGTTATTAGGCTCTAGAAACAGCATAACAAGTGTTTCAAAGAAGCTGGTTCGTGGGTGTATTTGTAGGGGACTTGTAGTTTAGTGTCCGAACCAATGGAGCCAAATCTATTGCTTTGTAAAATTAACAGCTAGTTTTGTAATTCTTCGACGCGATCTGATTGATTTTCACTCTTAAGGTGCAGCAAATGCAACATGCGCCTATGATGTCTACTGCTTCGGGAAAGTGTTACTCGAGCTAGTCACGGGGAAGCTCGGTATCAGCTCACCGGACAACGCAGAAGCAAAAGCATACATGGAAGAAGCTTTGCAATACATAAGCACAAACGAGAAGGAACTAGTGACCAAGATCCTAGACCCGTCGCTAATGGTGGACGAGGACCTTCTAGAAGAAGTATGGGCAATGGCTATCATCGCGAAGTCATGCCTAAACCCAAAACCAACAAGACGGCCATTAATGAGACACATAGTGAACGCACTTGAGAATCCGTTGAAAGTAGTGAGAGAGGATAACAACTCGGGCTCAGGCTCTTCACGGTTGAGAACAAACTCGTCGAGAGGGTCGTGGAACGCTGCTATATTCGGGAGCTGGAGGCAGAGCGCATCGGATGTAACAGCGGTTCAAGCTGTAGGAACAACAAGTGGTGGTGGTTTGATAAACTCAGGGTCGCAAGGGAGCAGTGGAAGGAATAACAATAATGGGAACTCATCGTCGAGAAGACGACAGTCTAGTGAGATTGTGCCGGAACCTGCAGCGTACGGGGAAGATGTAGAAGCGCTGAGGTGAGAGGATAACATTTTATCGATTCTTTGTGCCATTAATAACCAGAGGCAAAGAGAGCCCTCTAGGTAGCATAGAATATGTTTTTTCAAGATTATTATTTTTCTTCGTCTCTTTATCTCTTTTTTTCTTGGGTTAGGATTGGCGGAATCAGAAGAATTGTAATTTACATTTTCCAAATCTTTGTAAATTATAATTCTTGGAAATTGTTTTGTTTTTTCTCGGTTTCTCTCTTGTTAAAAGGCCGGGGAGAAAGGGAAGGTTGGTTTCGTTTAAATGTTTCAGTTCCACTTTCTTTGTTTTGATTCCATCTGATCTGTGAATTAAAATGGCCGTTGACTGTTTGATTTCCACGTGCGTTTCACAATATATTTGACCAGAAAATAATAAAAACGATGAAAACGATGAAAAGAAGGTTCTACCGAATATTGAACTCGGTTACTGAATTCAAAGTCCAATGCCCTAACCGCTAGACCAAAGAAGCAATTTGTGATATTGTTTTCCGTACTATTTATTTATAGAAGAATATATCTGAATGAACATGTCCATAATTGTGGATGTTTGTTGATTTTCAGTATTAATTATTATTTCGACCACACATAAATTTTTTACTTTGTATTTATTTTACCATATATATATATATATATATAGTATATGTGCCATTACTTGGGATACATAACAAAATAGGGATGATAGCATACTTAGGAATCCCGGAGGATATCAATGGATCTAAATTTAAGCTTTTAGCTTTCTTAAAGGATAAGCTAAGGAGTAGGGTAAATGAATGGACATGTCGGTCGGTGGCTATCTAAAGGTGGCAAGGAAGTTATGATTAAGTCGATACTGCTAGCACTCCCGACGTATGTAATGTCTTGTTTTCTACTTCAGCTGGAGATTTGTGGCATTATCTAGTGCCATTGTACAATTCTGGTGGAGTTTGAACCCCCCCAAAAAGAGGTATTCACTGGTCAACATGGGACAAAGTATGCTTAATTACCTCGAGAGGAAGGAGGGATTGGTTTTAGGATGATTCATGAGTTTAACCTGGCGTTATTAGCAAAGCAGCTATGAAGATTGGTGCAATACCCGGATTCTCTGGTAGCTCGAGTCTTGCGAGGCCAGTATTATCGATTGAGCTCACCTTTGCATCAGCTTAATGTTAGTAGCCCATCATATGTGTGGATAAGTATATCTGCGGCACGAGAGTTACTATTTCTAAGAGTTAGAAAAAAATAAATTCGGGATATGAGGTGAAAGTATGGGAGGATCCTTAGATCCCTACCGTTCCAGCGAGATCAGCGTCCCATCTGCTCTGATTTTGCATCCGAACATGACTGTGAGTGACTTTATTAATCAAGAGACAAAGTCTTGGGATCTGAGCCGGCTCGATAATTATGTAGATGATATACCTCTCATAAGGAGTATGGCCATTAGTACAACACATCGTATGGACACTTATTGTTGGAGCAACACCAAGAATGGACAGTACAAAGTCAAATCTGGATATTGGGTTGCACGGAATATATTGATGAAGGAGGAAATTGTAGTTTGTGAACCTAGTATCACAAAACTCCAAACAGGTGCTTGAAAGATCAAGACACCCCAATAGATGTGCCATCTTACGTGGCAAATAATAACATGTCATATGGCTGTTACAAGGACTCTAAATTATAGACATATGAGATGTGATAATAACTATCCACGATGTGGGGGAACCAAAAGAATCAGTAACCCACACAATCTTTTAGTTTCCACATGCAAGGCAAGTTTGGGCCTTATCATCTACGCGTACCAACCCTTCTTTGTTTCCACTACAGAATACATACTCTAACATGGACTATCTGTTCTGGAAGAAAAATTCTATAATGGAACCGGAATTGGACAGGGATCCTTATCCCTAGCTAATATTGTATATTTGGAAAACTCGGAATGATAAGCTATTCAGAGGAATTGATAGAGATCCCTTGGAGGTAGTTCGCTATGCAGAGAGTGAGTATCAAGCCTGGTTCCAAGCCAACGAACAGATTATATCGTCATCCCAAGGACCCACAGATGTTGATAGCCAGGCCATAAGTCTGGAAAATATTTGTATGGTAGATGATTCTTGGACCTCTACAGTTCAGTTCAGTGGATATGGTTGGGTTTGGAATGACAGCTCGGGATATAGTCAGCTAATGCGTATGCGTTATTTTAGTAGGGTGGAGTCGGCTTTGCACTTTGAGCGGGAAGCACTGCAGTGGACAATGGAGAATATATTGCTTTATGTTTTTCATGTGACCATTATATAGTTTAGATGTGTCACAATTTTGTAATGCAATTGTATCACGGACATTAATTTTTATTTATTTTATAAAATTATATTTGCTTTTCGTTTTTAAGTGTTCAATATTTAATATATTTCACCATATAATGAATTGCATATTATTATATTTACAAATCATGTTGTATAATGTAAATGTGATCATTTAGTTATGTGTATATAATTGACAAATATATCATTTATCTCTCATAATTTATTTATCATATTGAACTTTTAATTGTTTAGTAAATAATAATACTAAGGTGTTAAAAAAGTAAATAATAATATATAATAATTTTAAGGATTTTATATAGAAAAATCTTTATTATGCAAGTGAATTTTATGTTTTTTACAAAAAAATAAAAATAAATATCTTTCTAAAAATATGAAATATCAAATCATTTTTTTCTGAACAACATAATAATTACTATCTCAATAAAAATGAAATTATAATTATGAACCGAACTGAATCTGTTATAAATGTGATTTAGGTCAAAATAAGATACAATTTTGGTTTTAAAAAAATTAATACTCATATCTATGTTTCCAAACATACGTTAATATTATTATCTATGTTTCCAAACAATTTTCATTTATACTTCAATTTTAATAATATAGACTAGACCTTGACCCGTGCGACATCACTAGTATTAATTTTCACTTTTAAAATTAATTCTTTTTATTTTGTATATATTATATAATTTTAACTTATAGTTTATACATACCATATAATTTCTTAGTATAATAATTTTAAACATAGTAATTCTATTTATTATATTGAGTCATTATATTTTATTTTGTAATAGTCAATTGTATCATCTATTTTTTATCATATAAATTTATGTATTCAATTTCAGTTGAATTTTATTTATATGAAACTAATGGAATAATTTATATTTTAATTTATATATTATACAAAGAATTATTTTATGTGGTTTTTACTTTTTAATTATTACTAATAAATATGAAAATATAACTATATAATTTTAAAACAATATTTTGTTCTAAATTTAGTACACAAATACCTAAATGTTTATATGGCTTGTACATGTTATTTTATGTTTGTGTAAGTTTATAATTATTTTAAGTTTTAAATTATATAATGTTTTATCATGTTTATTAATTAATAACACATCCATCCGCATTCTAAATCAATTATATAAATGCATGTTGGGATTTATATAAGTATATTTGACTACATCCAATAAATACATAACAAACTCAAAAAATAAATATCTAAAATAATACTCAAAATACTAAAAACAATACTTGAAATATATATTTATTCTCCATCAAAATATTCAAGCCAGCCAAATTTTATGTTAAGTTCAAGTATTTTGACATATATTTTTCAAATTTATATGTTATATAGTATTAATTTTAGATTTTTAGAAATGTAAAGTTAAATGAATTTTAAATTTCTAAACTAATTTTAACGGATTATCCACCGAATTTGGGCTAAAATTTTTAACTCTGAAAACCCAAAAATCCTATAGATATGGACCGATCCGAACATGTATCCGAATATCTGCCCCTAGGTTAGATTATAGGAAGTAATTCTTACTCATTTATACATGATTTCATTTATAGAATATAATTTATTGGTTAGCTATATTGTAGAAATTAGTTTAGACCAATATATGAAAAAATTATGATTTAGTAACAAATGATTATGTCTAAATTTACTATATATGGGATATTGCAAATATTTTTCGTGATCGAAACTGATTCTTTTGTTATTTATGATTTTAAATAAATAACAGAATATGGTATGTACTTTTACCTTATCAAAATTTTAATGGATGATAAATATTAATTAACATAGAATAAACTAAATTTGTTATGTCTTTAATTTTGTAAAAACAAAAAAGGCATAAATATAGGAATAGTTATTACTTCAATAGCATTACAATGTAAATAAGTGTTAATTAAAAGGGTAGGTTTATATTGATACTTCTCTTTTAATTAGATAGATGTCATGTTTATGATAAGTGACTGTATACAGAAAAGTTCGTATATGAGATGGTTGGATAGATTTCTCATTTTCATTAGTTATTCTTTAATGTGCTTTCTTGTTACATGAAATGGCATTTCTGAAAAAATAACTAAAGAGAAAGAAAATCACTTGAATACCTAAGAGATCTAGTTCATCAATGGTCTTGCTAGCTAAATTGTATAAAAAAATCGTATCAAATAAATATCGAGTTGGTTTGTTAGCTGATAATTGTGAAAATGTAAGTAATTAGTTTTTCCTTTTTTTATTCGAAAGAAATAGTCTACACAATGTGTTATCATAACATGAAAGATGGAATAGCGGCTAGGGCTTCCATGGCGATTCTGAAGACGACGTCTCCCATCGAAATTCTCCATTGAAGTTTCGATCTCATCTGCATTATAGGTTCCTTTGACGCTCTCTCTCTTTCATTGAAGGGGAGCAGATCGGAATTGTTCGCCTGTCTCTGAAGCCTTTCTCCACAATCCACCATTAGAGCCACTGTTTCTCTGGTCCTTCTCGATTTCTGAAGCCATCAACCGTCTCTGCATCGATCTCCAGTGTTAGGATCCTTTGATCCTGACCTTTGTGGCCTTCGTTGATACCTACGCCATCTCTGTTTCAGCACCGACGTGACTCTGTTTGTTCTTACTGAAAACAGAGCTTTCTCTATCAACCGTCTCTGCATCGATCTTAAGTGTTAGGATCTTTTGATCCTGACCCTTTGTTGCTTTTGTTGAAACCTATGCAATCTCTGTTTCATCATTGACCGGGTGACTCTGTTCTTCTTTTTGAAAACAGAGCATACGCTATCAACCGTTTCTGCACCGATCTTCAGTGTTAGGATCCTTTGATCCTGACCCTTTGTGGCTACCTACGCCATCTCTGTCTCATTACTGACCGGTGACTTTTTTTTTTCTTACTGAAAACAGAACATACGCAGTGATTATTTTCTTTAAAGTGTAATGGGTCCGTATGGCGTTTCAAGAACGGATGATATCAAAGGGAAGGGGATAATGCTCGACGACGAAGAGGAACCTTTCAAACTTATCGACGATGAGGACTCCCATGTGCTTCAAGAGTTTAAGTTATCTCTGATTGGGAAGATCCTTAACCCTAGAAAACAAAATGTTGAACGCCTAATCAACTATATGCCAAAGCAATAGGGTATGCATGATCGTATCACGGCGAATGATTTGGGCAATGGAATTTTTTTGTTAAATTTTACCACTGAGAAGGATCTCAAGGAAGTCCTACGTGAAGGTCTCTTTCACTATAACTTCTGTATGTTTGTGTTAGTGAGATAGAAACCTATCGTTCACGATGACTACCCATGGACTATACCCTTTTGGGTTACTGTAACTGGAGTGCCCTTGCACTTATGGACTATTAAGAATCTGAGAGGTCTTGGGCATTCATTGGGATGTGTAGACACACTGGAGCTTGAGGAGGGAAGAATGCTGATCGACATTGACACACGCAAGCCTCTTAAGTTCACAAGGATGACTACGAATTCAGAGGGAGATGCTGTCACAATCAAGATCGCCTATGATCTCATGTTTAAGCATTGTACAACATGTGGTTTCTTAACACATGAGAAGGAACATTGCCCCTTGAAGTCATTGAACACCATCGCAAGGTCTGGCATCTTCGATCGAGTTCAAATATCAAAGGAAGAGGAGGATCAACAGCCATCGCTAAAAGCCTCAAAACTGCAGATTACCGGCACCAACCACATTGATAGCTCTGCGGTTAATCATAGGCATCAGACAGTCGAGTCTTATGCTCGCAAAGATTCTGGTTCTCTACACACTAATGCGTCAGAGTATAAACGCCATAACAACCGGAATGTTGAGTGCTCTGCTCGCAACGGTGAAGAACGGTGAAGACATAATGTTTCAGATTATCAACGAAAGGATGATCGTTTGGCTTACCCTCAAGATAAAGTGATGCGTAGACGTAATGAGAGACAAACACATAAACACAAACAATCACCGTATACCCGGCAACATTAATTCCATTGGAGTGAGAAGAGCAATGACACTACTTCTCGAGACGGTAAGGGATACAAGAACGAGGAGGTACTGAGTAACCATCGCAGGAATGTTTCTGCAGCAGAACTGAGAGAAGGCGGTGACATTATGGGGGGGGGGTTCTCAAATGCCTATAAAGAAGCTGGCAAGTATGATTGTAACACCTTCTCATGCCAATGTTACTATCTTCTCTAAAAGTGCAGCACGGTCTCTCACATTCCCTTCGAAATCTGATACCTCAATGAGTCCCCCAAGAGATGCTATGATCATTGGAGCTTTGAAGGATATGGGACTTAGCAATCAGGTGGATCTGGACAAAGATGATGAGAACTTGGATGATATGCTTGGTGAAGAGCTCATGGAGATGGAGCCAGAACGGAAAAGCATGGAAGGCAAGGAGATAACTAAACCTCTACACCAGGAAATGCCGAGGAGAGAATCAAGCTCACGGTACACTCATAAAAAGAGTACCACTTCGGGTAATCCCAGCAAGAATCATGATCGCGTCAGTCGACGCTCAAGTTCTTAACGATCAGCCTTCACTCCCACAGATCATCCTTACGATGCCGAGGTGAGAGATCAGTCCTTCGCAAAGAAAAAACGGTCTACTGCACACAAAAAAGATGGATTGATGAGGTCCAAAACCTCATCAAAATATGATCAATGAAGACAATTAGTTGGAACTGTTGAGGGATTGGAAACGACCTCATAGTTCGACGCCTTACAGAGATGTGTCAGAAGCATCGCCCAGGACTTGTGTTTCTTTCTGAGACGAAGAATAGGAGGCTGCTGTTGCAAGACATTCATGCCGATTTAAGATTTGATCGTTTGTTTACCGTTGAGCCACTTGGACTCAGCGGAGGTTTAGCTTTGTTTTTTATGGATAATTTTCAAGTTAAGATTTTATTTTCAAATAACATAATGATTGACATTGAGGGAACTTGATGGAATAAAAGTTTATATGACGTTCGTTTATGGAGATCATGTATTAGAACGTATGGAGTTAGTTTGGGAACGTCTTACGCGTTTCTCAACAACAAGAAATGAACCATGGTTCATGATTGGTGAATTTAATGAAATTACATGCCACGAAGAGAAAGAATGAGGTCGAGAACGATCAGACAGCTCATTTTTTCCTTTCAGGAAAATGCTGAGTGATTATGGGATGCTGGATTTCCCCTTTACAGGGAACATGCTATCATGGGCTGGAAAAAGAGCAGGGAGAGTCACGGCTAGATGCCGCCTGGACAGAGATGTTGGTAATGAGGACTGGCTTGACAAATTTCCTCACTCGAAGGTTCAGTATATGAGGATGTGGGGATCGGATCATCGTCCGATCTTAGCTGATATACTTAAAAAGCGGCCACGAAGATCGAAAAATTTTAAATTTGATAAGGGATGGCTGGACAATGAGGAACTCAGGCAAGTAATCCTGGAGGGCTGGACAATGTGGAACTCAGGCAAGAAAATTTTTAAATTTTAAAAATCACAAATAGTATTATGGAGCATATTGCAAGTTGCAGGCGTGCTTTGAGTGATTGGAAGAGACAACACAGTCTAAACTCTGAAAGAAGTGTGGAAGAGTTAAAGGAAAAAGTAGATCAGTTATCTTCTAACGATGATGCAACTACTGAGGAGATTGCAGCGGCTTTAAAGGAATTATCTGATGCTCTTAATGCAGAAGAGATGTTCTGGAAGTAGAAGTGTAGGGTGTTCTTGTTACGAGAAGGAGACAGGAATATAAAATTTTTTCATGCTCTCACAAAGCAGAGAAGGGCAAGGAACATGATCACACGGCTTGTGGATGAGGATGGGAATTTGGTACATGATGAGGAGGGACTTGTTGCCATGGCTACAAATTATTTTAGACATATTTTCCAATCATCAAATCCCGAGGAAATAGAGGAAGTAGTATCTGAAGTCTCTACAACCATTACACCAGTAGACAATGAAAATCTCACAGCACCGGTTACTGAATGGGAGATCAAGGTGGCGCTTTTTGCGATGCATCCAGAGAAAGCTCCAGAGCCAGGTGGAATGACTGCGTTTTTACCAGAAATTTTGGGATATCGTAAAAGAGGATTTAACTCTTGTGGTTAATCAATTCATGTTTGAAGGTACGATACCCACTGGTTTAAATGAAACCAACATATGCCTAATTCCGAAAGTTGATAAGCCGAATCAGATGAGTCAGCTACGCCTTATCAGCTGATGTAATGTTAGTTATAAGATAATCTCAAAGGTCTTATGCCAGAGGTTAAAAAAAGTTCTACCAGATAGAATTTCAGAAACCTAGTCAGCCTTTGTTGTGGGGAGGCAGATCTCTGATAACATTATGATTGCTCAGGAGATGTTACATGCTCTAAGAACAAAACCCAGTGGACGTAATAAGAGGATGGGCATTAAAACGGACATGAGCAAGGCGTATGATAGAATGGAGTGGTCCTTCATTGAGGCCACCATGAGGAAGATGGGTTTTTCGGAAATCTGGATAACCTGGATAATGCGCTGCATAACATCGGTGAAGTATAAGGTCCTTATGAATGGTCAGCCAAGAGGGAATATCGTTCCAGAGAGAGGTCTAAGACAGGGGGATCCTCTGTCCCCTTTCATTTGTATTCTGTGCACGGAAGCGCTCGTTACCTTCTAAATCACGCAGAGAATCAAGGGAAGATAACGGGGATGTGCATCACTCGTGCGTGCCCTTCGGTATCTCACCTTCTCTTTGCTGATGATAGCATGTTCTTTTTTAAGGAGGAACCTCGTGAATGTGAAGAAGTAATGAAAGTGGCCAGGAAGTATGGACAAGCCTCTAGTCAATGTATTAACTTTGAAAAATCTTCTTTACTCTTTGGTAAGAGGATTGGACAGGATGTTAGACAGGAAATTAAAGACACCCTTGGAATTCAGAATGAAGGGGGAATGGGAACATATCTAGGAATACCAGAGGACATCAGTCGGTCTAAATGCAAGCTCTTTGCATTTT
>CAKOAT010044448.1:131738-158154 GCA_932364175.1 Eruca vesicaria subsp. sativa | reverse complement strand
TGTCTTGGCTTTCTTTCCTCCAAGGTCTCCTGCCTCCTTTAAAATATCCAGAGTATATTTTCTTTGAGATAGGAACAGTCCCTCCTTTGATCTACACATCTCAATGCCAAGAAAGTATCTCAGCTCTCCTAGATCTTTTATATCAAATGCAGCCTTGAGGAATGACTTGGTTGAGATGATTCCTTCCTTATTACTACCAATGATAATAATGTCATCCACATAGACAAGAATTACCACTATCCCTTGCTTGCTGGTCAGTGTGAAAAGAGTGTGATCAGCTTGAGACTTCACAAATCCTTTCCCATTGAGTGTTGTACTCAGCTTGTGATACCAGGCTCTTGGTGATTGTTTCAAGCCATAGATTGCTTTCTTCAATCTAAGAACATTCCCTGGTTTAACCATATCTTCTCTACCAGGAAGTGGTCTCATATACACTTCATCTTCTAGTTCTCCTTGCAAGAATGCATTCTTTACATACATTTGCCATAGATCCCATTCAAGATTCACAGCTAGAGAGAGCAGAATCCTGATGGTATGGAGTTTGGCTACTGGTGCAAATGTGTCTAGATAGTCCTCACCATAGACTTGAGTATATCCTCTTGCAACAAGCCTTGTCTTCTTCCTTTCTGGTTTCCCATTAGCTCCATACTTAATAGTATACAACAAGTGACTTGTCACAGCTTTCTTGCCTCTGGGGAGCTCAGTTTCATACCAAGTATCATTCTTGATCATAGCCCCAATCTCATCTCCAACAGATTCTTTCCACTCATCATGCTCCATAGATTCTTCATAGGTCTTTCGAACATAATCTTGATCCAAGTTGGTGATGAAGGCCATATGCTCTTGTGGATAGCTTGCAAGAGTGCAGGTTGCTTGGATAGGCTGAGCCACTGCATTGCTGTTAAAGAATACTCTGGTGTTCCTCACTCTAGTACTCCTTCTTAGCTGCTGAGTCTGCTCTTCTATCACTGGCCCTTCCTGCCCTTGATCTCCACTAACATCATCATGTGTTGGTGCAGGACCTAAATCATTTTCAGCTCCATCTTGATCATGTGTTGATGCTGAATCATTTTCTGGTAATGATTCATGCTCACTGCCCCCCTCAGGATCAGGATGGACATGCTCAAGGCTTGGTTCTTCTACAGCAGCTGGTGGCAATGGAGAGGTACAAGATTCTTCATGGCCCCTAGGCTGAGTGATGCCAAGGCTCTCCATAATGGTTCTCAGGTTGTTTGCTCTATCTGATGGTCCATGTGAGAGATCTTTAAGGTCTTCCCAATTCTTCTCATCATAGTATCCCTTGGATTCTACAAACTTCATATCCCTGGATACCATCACCCTTCTTGAATCTGGTAGGTAACACTTATATCCCTTCTGCGTATGTGAGTACCCAATGAACATGGCTTTGATACTCTTAGGTTCAAGCTTGTTCCTTTGTTCTCCTGGAACCAACACAAAACACACACACCCAAACACACGCAAATGATCTATAGGAGGCTTGGTCTTATTTAATACCTGAAATGGAGAGGCATCTTTAAGGACTTTGGTTGGGATTCTGTTGATAAGATAGCATGCAGAGACCACAGAATCTCCCCAAAATCTCTTTGGAACATTGGTGTGGAACATCATGCTTCTTGCAACCTCCATAAGATGCCTATTCTTCCTCTCAGCCACTCCATTTTGTTGTGGTGTGTAAGGGCAACTTGTTTGATGAGTGATCCCATGTTTTGCTAAGTGTTGTTTGAAGGCATGGCTAGTGTACTCCCCTCCATTATCTGACCTAATAATTTTGATCTTAGAATTAAAATTGTTAGCCACATAGTTTTGGAAGTTTATAAAAGCTTCTAAAACTCTATCTTTACTTGGAATCAGTGTGAGCCATGTGCATTTCGATTTCTCATCTATGAAGGTTACAAAATATTTATGATTTTCTCTAGAAACACATGGGGCTGTCCAAACATCAGAGTGTACTAGATCAAAGCAGTTCTCATAAATAGTCATAGATGAGGGAAATACAGATTTATTGTGTTTACCAAGAATGCATGCCTCACAAGTTTCATTTTGCAAAGATAAACTAGGTAACATTAATTTTAAAGCATTGAAATGAGGGTGGCCTAATCTAGCATGCCATAACACATCATTAGCTAAAATAGAAGAAAAATTAAAAGCATAAGTAGAATATGATCCAAGCTTGGTATCTTTAAGGAAATAAAGCTCTCCTTTGCTCACACCTTTGCCCAGCATCTTACTGGTCTTAATATCCTGAAAGCACACATCATTAGGACTAAAAATAACCTTGCAATTTAGATCATTAGTTGCCCTTTTTACAGATATAAGATTAGAAGCAAAGGCAGGCATATAAAAGGCTTGAGATTCTTTATTAAACAGGTTCAGATTTCCTACTCCTTCTATTGGGATTCTATCACCATTTGCAATCTTAACACTTCCGAGAGCTGGTTTAATATCATTAATTAGTCTAGCTTCCCTAATCATATGGTGAGAAGCTCCTGAATAAATGATTAATGGTCTAGCAGTGTAAGGTGCAGTGTGAATAGAATTTAAAGCATTAACACTTAGGTTACCAGAGTTTGCATTGAGAGCCTTGATCAAGGCCTCAATGTCTGACTTGCGGATGTATCCATCCTCATTAGATGACCGAGACATGGCGTGAGATGTTGAACCACCAATGTGAGTTGTAGAGATCAAAGCTCTACCATCATCTCCCATGCGTATGGTGTTTGGTGTTGAGTGTTCCTGAGCTCTTGCTTCATGGGCTTTGGCTTGGCCATACTTGTTTGCTGAGGCTGGTCTGAGATGAGGGTGGAGGATCCAACAGTTGGTCTTGGAGTGTCCTTGCTTCATACAATGCTCACAAGTTATTGACTTGTCTGGTCCTCCCCTTGGTTTGAAGTAAGCCTTGTTGGCTGATGCTTTCTCTATTTTCTCAGACTTGTGTGCCATGGACAGTTCTCCTTTTCCACCACCAAAGAGACCATCTGAGCCTATCTCCTTCTGAAGTTGAGCACACACCTCATCATAGCATGGGAGCTCTTTGTCTCGCAATATATGCTTTACCACATCATTGAAGCCTGAACTAAGTGTGAGAAGCAGTCCAAATACCTTATCCTGCTCACGCCTAGCTTCAAGAGTATCAGGGTCATTTGTGCTTGGTCTTAACATCTAGCTCAGACCACACCTGGCTATACTTCCCAAGATGCTTGGTGAAGTCTCTATCCTCCTGTTGTAAGTTGTTTATGACTCTCTTTACTTCAAATATCCTGGTGAGGTTTGAAGTGTTGCCATACACCTTGTGTAAGGTATCCCACAACTGTTTTGGTGTGGTACAGTGTGAGTATGAATCCATAATAGGATCATCAAGAGAGCTTTGCAAGATAGACAGCACCATGAGATCTTCCTGAGCCCATTTGCTTTCATCTACCACTACAACCTCCTTGCCATCATTTCCTTGGGTGATTTTCTTTGGAGCTGAATTTGAAATGACATGCTCCCAAAAACCTCTTCCTCCAAGGGATGTCTTAGCAATTCTAGACCAGGTAATGTAGTTTCCTGGTCCCTTGAGCTTGACTGGAATATTGATTGCTCTGTACTGCTCCATCTCTCTCACTTAGGCGCCAAGAAATTTTTTTTTTTTTTTTTCAAGACTGGATTTGAGAAAGCTTAACTCTAGAACAAGATAAACTCTCCAGAATTAATGAGAAAGACAAAACAGAGTAGGCACACCAACAATATTTGAGAAATAAGTCAAGAACTCTCAAGAACACAGATCTGAAATTTTGTGAAGAAATAAGTTACAAACAAGGAAGTACGAGAGTGTAAGTAACATAGTGAGATTTGCGGAAGTGAGTTAAGGTGATCAGGAGTTTAGTGCTCTGATACCATGTAAGAAATTGAAGAACAAAGTGAAGAACAAGAGAGAGAGAGATAATTCTGAGAGAGAGAGAGAGAGAGATAAGAAGGATTCTATTTTCCTTAATTAAATCAATGTGCCTTACAGCAAAATAAATAGGCAAGATGCCTAAAATAAAGAATAATTAAAACAAAACAAGTTGGTACACAACGGACAAATGCACATGGGAAGGGCAGAAGTAGAACATTTGAATTTCCCATATGGTCAAGGTCTCCTTCCATCATGGTCAAGCATTGCACCCATGGTCATCGTATTTGTAGTTGACCATATGGTCAAGCTTGTACCATCGCTCTCCTTCCGTCATGGTCACGCTTGCACCAATTGTCATTTTATCTGAAGTTGACCATATGGTCAAGCTCTTCATGGTCACGCTTGCACCAATGGTCATCTTATTTGTAGTTTACCATATGGTCAAGCTCTTCATGGTCACGCTTGTACCACACCTTATTTTTATCTTAGTAATTCCTTCATGTCAACAGATGGCAAGTTATGCGCCCCTTGAAGGTCATGTCCCTCGTGATGGACGTACTTATCGTTACGAGGGTTTTTTCCGGCTTCTACTCGGACACGACATCTTTCGCAGACGTCTTCGTCGGTTTATGCTTTTCCGCCAGGATTTTAGTCTCCTCTTCGATGGTGATGTAATCGGTAGCTTTTTGGAGCGCGTCTTGGATCGTACGCAGCTTCACGAGAGTTATCCACTTTCTGAATTTTGATTTGAACCATAGCGATTTTCTTAGCACGTTGATAGTTGCTATGTCGCTTATTCCGCTAACCCTAGCCATGATGAGTTTGAACTTACTCATGAAGTCGCAGAGAGGTTCGTCTTCCTTCTGGGATAGACTCCAGAGGTCGGCATCAGAAGTCTCTCGGTTTATGAACATCGAGTACTGCTTCAGAAACTCCGAGGCAAGCTGGCAGAAACTCCCGATCGATTTTTGCTTAGGTCGAGAGAACCATTCGAGCGCTGCCCTTTTAGGTTTTCGACGAAGAGACAACAAAAGCCCGCGTTATTTTCACTTTCTTTGAGCTTGGCTCGCTCGTAGTAATCTGGAAGGCCTGCAGGTGCGCTTTGGGATCAGTCGTCCCATCATAAGTCGGCACTTTGAGCTTTCCGGGATCAGGCAGCTTGATCTCGGTGATACGCGCCGTAAAAGGTGTTTTCTGAGATTCGTACAGCAATCAATTTATTTCAGGCGTGGCGCTAGTGACATGGTAAATTCGAGACTTCACTGCTTTTACCGCTGCGGCCGTTTTTGTGATATAGTCGCAGAGATCGCGAATCTCAGTCGGGTCGCCAGCAGTTTTCGAACACCGTCAGCGTTTGCTGCGAGTGACCTGAGATCGTTCCTCGGCCATTTTTTCATGCTCCATGCAATAGAGCTCCTCCTTGTCCTCGGTGGGAAAGTGTTCATGAGAAGCTTCGGGCAGCAATCTTTCCTCCCTCTTGGATGAACGTCAACGTCTTCCACCAACAGATCGGATTGGTCGCTTGTTTCCATATTAACCATTTCGACACCGTCGTCCTCGGCCTCCTGTTTGCGAGAAGGAAATTTTTCCGATTCCTGTTGTGTCGCGTCAGGGTTATCTTTTTCGAAGGTTTGCCCCAGTAGATTATCCTGCTCGGTTCTGGAACGATCCATAGGAGTCGCGAAATCGAGTCTTCTTCCGCGGATTCTTGTAGTTCCGCGAGGGCGGATAGCTTTGGTCTTCGCGGTTAAGGTTGATAGGGCGGCGGCAAAGAGGCCTCTTCAGGGGAGTCATTATGGAGATATTCCGTCGTCAGCCTGGTCTTCACATAGGCGCATCATCTTCGTCAGCTCCCGGTTCTTCAATTCCGGATCATGACGTTAGTCCCGAGACTCAGGGAGTTTCTACGGCGCCCCAGTCTGATCCACCACCTCCTCCTCCTCCTCCGCCTCCTCCTCCTCCTCAACCGGTCGCTGGGGTTCATTCCGATTTGCAAGTGCCACCAAACGCTCCATTTGTGGTGTACACGGTGGAGGACATTATGGCCCTTCCAAGCAGAGAAGGGCTGCCTGAGTTAGATCCTATCCGACGGGACGGCCACAACATATTATGGTATGTTTTAATTTAAAAAAAAACGTTTTTAATTTATTTCTTAATTAACCAAAAATTACAAATTAATCTAATTAATGTTTTTATTTTGTTTCTTTCCAGGTTTGGTCTTGACGGATGTGTCGCTCAGAGCGTCACGGATTGTATCAAGGGATACTTTCTCGATTCAGCTCCAAACTGGAAAAAGACGCCCAGCCACACAAAAAGACATGGTTCAAATCGTTCGCTATAAGTCATTAAATAATCAACTTAATTTATTTTTAATTATTTAAAATTATTAATATTATTGAACTAATTACTCTAATTTTTTCTGGTTACAACAAAAATATCGTTGGTCTCTAGGGATTCACCAGGGGGTGATGACGGAGTTTGACGCGAAGGCGAAAGCATGATTGCTTGACATGGTCTACAACTGGAAGGGCGAATTTGAGGTGTGGATTTATAAATTATATATATAGTTTTATATCATTGACGTTAATTCAAATCATTTTAAAAGTATTTTTTGTTCAGGTGGATAGTTACGAGGAGGGGAAACCCGATTGCCTCACATTCGACGTGTGGGATGGCCTCATCAGATATTGGGGGTTGCCGGACTCGGTTAGAACCTCCCAGACAAACTCTGAGAACCGCATGACAAGAGACGAGCATGAAAACACAAAGATGCTTCACACCGGGGGTCGAAAACGTCACGGGGAAATTCGTCTAGACATGGTAAATTAATTTTTAATAACTATTTAATTTTTACTGTATTTGTATATTCTTAATTAATATTTAATTATTAAAATTATTTTAGGCTAAAGAGACAAGAGTTCTTCCATCTCTGAAAGAACTTTACGAGAGGACCCACCGGAACAAGGCTGGGCATTTTGTAGATCCTAGATCCGAGCAGATCTACAACGAGGTTGTTGCTTGGGTTGACGAACGCTAGATCCAGCTAACTCAGCAGTCTGGGACACCAGTCATATTATCCACTCTTGAAGTGGATAAGATTTACGAGGAGGTAAATAATTTGTTTTTCTATTAATTTTTATTATTTTTAATTTATTTTTTTAATGTTATTAATCTTTTTATTTACAGGTCGCCCCTAGGAAAAAGGGACATATCGTCGGGATTGGTTCCGTTAACGATGTCCACACAGCGACATCTTCTTATACTCAGGAACAACACGATGTCACTGCTCAGCTGCGCTCGGAGTTGCAGGTGATACAATCTCATGTGAGTTCTCTCACCGATGTCTTGGACGTTTTGGTGGTTGGAAACCCACAATTGGCAGAGATGTTGCATGTGAGACGGGAAAACGGAGGGCTTCCAACCCAACAGAATCCACCGTCACAGTCCTTGCCGACAACCAACCTTGACAAGGAGGAGTTGGCGAGCCGAGACGACTTCGTTCGGAAATTTAACGACCACCATCCGTAGTTTTTTATTTTTAATTGTATATTATGAATTTTAAAACTTTAATTCTATATTATTTAGTTATTAATAAAATATTTTTATTTCTTTTTTTATTTATAATTTGGTTTTTTTAATTTTTTCAAAATATATTATTTATATTTATAACTAATATTTTTTTAATAAGGAAAAATATTTCGAAGTAAAATCCTCATAATATTTCGAAGTAAAATCCTCGTAAACTTTACTAGTAAGTTCCTCGTAAAGAATTACTACGAGTTTACGAGGAAATGTGTTACTATGACTTTACGAGGAAATGTGTACGAGGACTTTACGAGGAAAAACGTATCCACGCGTTTACGAGGAAAAGTTTCCTCATAAATTAGCTAGGACCTTACGAGGAAAAGGGCTTTACGATGAACGTGTTTCGAGGAAACGCGTTTCCTCGTAAGTTCCTAGTAAATGGTCATTTACTAGGAAATAACGAGGCAAAGTGGTCCTAGTAAAGGACGAGTTTTCTTGTAGTGTGCAATCTTTCCTCCTTCTTAGATGAACGTCAACGTCTTCCACAGATGGATCGGATTGGTTGATTGTTTCCAGATTAACCATTTCGACACCGTCGTCCTCGGCCTCCTGTTTGCGAGAAGGACATTTTTCCGATTCCTCTTGTATCGCGTCAGGGTTATCTTTATCGAAGGTTTGCCCCGGTAGATTACCCTGCTCGGTTCTGGGACGATCCATAGGAATCGCGAAATCAAGTCTTCTTCCGCGGATTCTTGTAGTTCCGCGGAAACGGATAGCTTTGGTTTTTGCGGTTAAGGTTTCGACCTGTTTTGCGAGAGATCTAATTAGCTTATCCTGCTCATCCGTCCTTTTTTGATAGCCGGAGAGTACCTCCTGCAGCAACGTAGTGTTGGCATTAGCGTTAACAGTGGTCGCGTATGCTAGCGGAGATTGAGTTTCAACGTTTTCGTTGACTTGAGTCGTTTGTTCTTCTGTCATCGTATCCAATCGAGCGTGATGCGGTCTGAGAGTTAGATAGATCTGTAACCCCATCCTTCTAGCACCAAACTGTGGGAACCAAAATTGACACCGTCGATTTCTGTGAATTAAAGAACTTAGGGAAAACCCTAATTTCTCAGCGGTCCCGTATATCTTCTAAACCACACGGCAAGCAAGCAAAATACGGAAAATAACAGAAAGGAAAATATGAGAACCGAAAAGAGGGCAAAGAGATTTCTTATTCCTATTTTGCGTAATAACGGTACAACGAGGTAAAGCCTTGGCTACAAGAGCTGACGGCGAGTTCCCTTGTTCTAGCAACCTAAGACCAAAACCCTAGTTGAGACGTAACTCGATAACAAAAACAAAAAGTTTTTGCCTATTTGACCTAAGTGCTAAGTTTTTCTGTCTGAAAATATATGTCCTCTTCTTGTCCTCAACCTTGTGCTTATATACTCCTCTCCTAGGCGGTTTAGCCTTTCCTTTTTCGCCTTGATTCGTGTTTTTTGGAAATCTTCCATTTCTTTCGATTCTCTATTTTTATCTTGGAACACTTCTATTTTTCTCCAAACTTGACATTTATCTTCTTCCTGCACATAAATGGATAAACCGTGATTGTATCTCTGGGCTGGACTTCGTCTAAAGTCACTATGGGCCTTTTTCGCGTTTTAGGACCTTTCGGGCCGTTTTGTGTCTTAGCTGTTTTACGACTTTAGACGAGATTGTTCCGTGATACGATGTTGTTTTAATAAAACATCTCAAGTTAATCGTATAGTTTGGAAATCTCAGGTGTTTCGTTTAACCGTCGCTGTTTTATATGATTTACTCAAGTTTTTTACGAGAAAACAAGTCTTTTACGGTTTTTATCGTAAAACTCCAAAGATAAGAAGGATCGAGACGAAACGAGAGATGTTCCGATCATGGTTCAGAGTATGATCGGGTCAAGGGACGTATGCCTTATGTCTGGGAAATGCGGATAGTAAGGCTCGGGATGGTAAGCTCGCCGGTCCGGTGGCCTGAACGGGACGGTTCAGCTCGCCAAGAAGGAGAATTGCTTCGGGACGACCAGCTCGCCAGCTGGGCAAACTGGACAGCACGTTTCAGCTCGTCCAGCCGGCGAGCTGATTTGGGCCGACCAGCTCGCCGTCTGGGTGAGCTGGACAACACGGTTAGCTCGCCCAGCCGGCGTGCTGGTTTGGGACGACCAGCTCGCCGTCTGGGCGAGCTGGACGGCACAGTTCAGCTCACCCAGCCGCCGAGCTGGTTTGGGAGGACCAGCTCGCCGTCTAGGCGAGCTGGACAGCACGGTTCATCTCACCCATCCGGCGAGCTGGACGGCACGGTTCAGCTCGCCCAGCTGACGAACTGGTTCGGGGAGACCAGCTCGCCGGCTGGGCGAGCTGGACGGCACGGTTCAGCTCACCCAGCTCGAGAGCTGGTTTGAGACGACCAGATCGCCGGCTGGGCGAGCTGGTTTGGCTCGGCCAGCTCGACGGCTTGGCGAGCTGGACGGTCCCGGATAGCTTTGCCGTTTTAGTGAGTTGGACGTTACGACCGTTTTTTCTAGATCTGCCAATCGGACAATCATGGATTATTTTATTCAATTTTCCGATGGTTTCCATGATGACGATTGTTAAGTTTACGGAATTCCATTTTTTGGTAAACCCTTAGAATTCTTCTCGACGCTTTTTCATATTTTTATAAACCTATTCTTAACTTTGCGGTAAATTTTGGTTGTTGATTCCGTCGTAACCGATTTTCACCCTACCAAAATTGCCACACAAATTTCGTAGCAAAATCAAATAAGCTACAAATTGCTATAAATATGCTACAAAACGCAAAACGTAGCAATCCATATCAATTTTGTAGCAAACTTTGCTACGTTATTGCTATGGATGGAATAGAAGATTCAGCTCTAAATACAAAGCATGGTACCACAAACTTCACAGGGTCATATATCCTTTCCACTCTTTTGTAAATCCCAGCAGCTTCTTCTCCACAGATGGGTCGCCTTAGATGTTCAGAGACAACAAGGTGTGGTGCCTCAGACTTATGCACTAGATCCTCAACTGGTCCCATCTCAGCTGTGTATCTTGGCAACTCCTCCAAAAATGAGCGTCGATCAATGTTGTCGCTTCGGTATCGATCGACGATGTTGGATGGGTATTTATTAATCCCATTAGGTTGGTGTCGATCGATGCAAGATTTTGACGAAGTCTCCAGATCTGTTCTCACTGTGTTCCCTTCATCATAAAGATTCTGCGCAAGCCATTTTTCCAACTCCAAAAAAGTCTACTAGAGTGACTTTCCTATCACAATCCAGATTTCAAGCTTTTCTTCCTCCTCTAACTCCAAGAATTCTTTGTTTACATCTGAGGTAAGATCACATCTTGATTCATCTGTGCTCTCATGTGTTGAGTCTGCAATGTTTGGACGACAACTAAAACTTCCAAGAATATGTGTCAAGTGGTAGTAGGGGTTTCCATCGATCATTACTGAGATGGTGGTGTCGATCGACATTGTGAGCCTGTTTTCAATCGTTGTTGGAGACTTCCTATCGATCGATAATGAAAGATGTTGTGTTGATCGATTCTGAAGACCGAAAGTTGATCGATGCAAATGCTAGTTGTTGAGGCTCGCGATATGTGTCGGTTGTATGTGCTAGATCTTCAAACACATCTATGCAGGAAATAAACTCCTCACTTTTTTTCTTCTCCAGGGGATCATAGAAATCAGTTTCATCAACATTTTTCACACACATCTTATTCTTCTTGAGATCACATACTGCTCCCACTGTAGCCATGAAGGCTCTTCCAAAAAGAAGTGGAGGTGTCTTGCCTGATTTAATATCTACAGCATGAAAGTCCACAGGGATAGTGCAACCCCCTATCTCCACCTTTACATTCTTGATTACGCCTGCTGAGTTTGCCTTGGAATTATCCACAAAGTTGAAACTATGTTGAGAAGGCTCCATCTTCAGTCCTAATAGATCGGCAATGTCTATAGCCATGATATTTACTGCAGATCTAGTATCGCAAAGGGCGTTTGGTAATTCGTGATCATGTATGCAGCATGGAATCAAGAACTTCCCAGGATCTTGTTCCTTCTTCAGAGTCTTCTTAGGTTTATGTTTGACCTTGTTGAATAGTATCTCAATGTCCTTATTTGTCTCTCCGCTCTCTTTGAAGGAATTACCAAGTCTGTACTTATAATATGCATCCTCAAAAGACATATCCTTGGGAACCCTCTTCATCCTCTTGTGAAAACCATCAAGTTCCACTTTGCTAATTTCTCTCCTAAGGTGTTTGGAGATAAAGGGTTTTCCTTTTGTTGCATGTTGTTCCATGACAGGTCTGTATCTGTCCATTTGGTGTCGATCGATATATGGGTTATGTCGTCGATCAGTACCCTCAACGGAAGAGGTTTCAGCTAGTGTTAATTTCTCTTGCTCTGATGCTTCTTCAGATTGCTGACTTATCGTCTATGTTTTCTTGAAGCAAACTGATGTCTGAGATGGATCTCGAGTGTTATTCGAGCACTGCGCATCAAGATTTGACAAACGTACTCGCTATGGCGTGGGCGGATGTGGATCACGACTCGGCTGCTCTTGTCGATCGATTCTCTCATGTGGCTGTCGATCGACGTCATTTGATTTAACTCGAGCTAGGGTGAGAGGAAGTGGGTGTCGTGCGGCGAAGTCGGAGTGGCTCTGCATTCGAGTAGTCTTGTCTGATCCCAAAAGTGGTGTCGATTAATGGTGTGGATCGACACTCAGATGAAAATATCGAGCGATGCTCAGCTGTTGGTATCGACCGACACCAGTACGAGCTGCCTACAGACATAGAACTTTTGACTAGAAAAGCATCTTTTTTCCAGCTTCTCCTGATCAAATGCTTCCCAAAATCCATTATCTAAGACTTCATTAACCTGATGTCTTTCCCTTTCCACAGCTTTGCCTACGACCAGAGCTTTTTGCTTCTTCACAGCTTCTGCAGTCTGAGAAGCTTGGGTGTATAGCATCTTGACATGGGTATCTAAGCTCTCTAATTCTCTATTCACCTCTTTATAGAGAAGATCCAACCTCAGATTCAAGTGTTCAGTCTTCTTCTTTTGAACTTTCAAGAACTTCTCTATCATAGATTCCATCTATTCTATATGGCACTGATCCTCATTATGGTACATAGCTTGCTCCACAAATGAGACTTCATGTGTAGAACCAATCTCAGCCTCAACGATCTTGTTGTCATCTTGTACACCTGATTTTTTCCTGTGCATATCCAAATTTTTGGCACTGCTGCTAGACACAAAGTTCTTAATCAGTCTTTTAACTCCCTCTGGGGTCCTTGACTCAAAGTTTCCTTCGGTTGCAGTATTCAGCATATAATGATATCGCATATCAATACCTTTGAACAACTTCTTCAACAGCTGAACTTCCGTAAAACCATGATGTGGACAGTCCTTTTGGTATCTCCTAAACTGCTCCCAAGAGATTTGAAAGCCTCCGTAGGTCCCTGAGAGAATGCCCAAATATTATCTCTTATTTCTCAAGCTCGTTCATCACTAACGAATTCAATCAAAAACGCGATCTTTACATCATTCTATGTGGTGAGAGATCCTGATGCTAGAAGCCTAAGCCAATGTTTAGCATCCCTAGAGATTGAAAATTTAAGCAGCTTGAAGATGATGTAGTCTTTGGTTGCTTCACTCTCCTGGATTCCAGAAACAAAGTCTTCTAGAGTCTCAATATGATTCAGAGGATCTTCATGAGGAAGACCACAATAAGGGTGCCGACTCACATGAGAGAAGTGTTTGGGGTGTATTTGAAATCCTTGGACTTCTGGAGGTTGATTTGCGGACCTATTGGTGTAGAACTGACTAGGCCTAATCCAATCTGCCAGTGTTCTCTAAGAAACTTTAGCATCCTTAGTATCAGCAGATGGCCCAAGGGTTGTAGCCCCTCGTCCATCTATGTTCTGACATGCTGCATTCTACATATGAATTTAGGGTCATGCAGGTCTCTAGTCTCATCCCTTCGTAGCTCAAGTATAGCGATCATGTTGTCGGCCCGTGGGTTGGTAGCGATCGATGTTCGAGTTGAACCACCGATCGTGCTATGTCAACAATATCGATCGATGCGGGATGAACAGTGTTGATCAATGTCAGGTGAAAAGTGTCGATCGACACAGAATAAACTGTGGGGGGATAAACATTATCGCGATTAACATAGTTTAAGTAGTCTTCCAAGGAAAATTTTATTTCTTCACCTTTATTCAAGGTGGAATGGATTGTAACAAGAATTTTGGTGCCTTTATTTTTAGTTTTGCAAATTACATTGCCTATTTGACCTATTGGTTTAATTTGGACTACTTCCTCATTAGCATGTGTGGTAAGCGAAAAGTTACTTCCTTCCAGAGGGGCGTTGTCGATCGATCCTCGTGAATATGTCTCAATCAATTTATAGTGCACGTTATCGATCGCTGCTGCTTGGAGGGTGTTGATGGATTCTTCCTTCGTGGACTTACGAAAGGTGCATAGACCAGCAGGCTCCTTCCTTGAAGGAGTTAGAAACCTTTTCTTCATTATTTCTGGTAAAAAGATGTATGTATCTGAAATAAAAGAATTTTTTTATAACTTTTTTTGTAATAAATAAAATAACATAGACTAAATCTAACTAGATATGATCTAATGGTGATCAAAGCTCCCCGACAATGGCGTCAAATTTGATATCACTAAAGTTACCCTAATGAGTGAATTACTCTCTCAAATAAGAGGTTCATAAGTAGTACTTAGGGATCGAATCCACAAGGAGCTAGAGAACCAATTAAATCTAAAAAGTTATGAATAATCTTGGTAAATAAATAATAAAGCAGTAAATAAATTATAAAGTAGTGAAGAAAGTAAATTTCAATAAAACAGTAAACAAGATGAACAAGACAATTGTTCATCTTGGAAGAGAGTTGTTTGATGGAAAGATGGTTACTAGACTTAGGGTTTCATTCAGGTTATTAGATCTCTAATCTATAGATGCTAACGTTTCATTATAAAACTCGATATCTAATGCAAAAGACAACCAGTTTTCACTGTGAGTCTAATCTATTGACTAAGTTCAGTGTTTTAGCATTCGCATGCCAACACGACTTGAGCGTCGATCGATGCTATGAAATGAGCGTCAATCGATTCTACTGTACGAGCGTCGATCGATGCTATGATATGAGCATCGATTGATGCTGCCTTAGTTAAGCGTTATTGATCTGATCGATTTCGTTCAACTAGATTCCCAAACCAACACTACTATGCGTCTAGGTATCTAATCCAGCAGGGCTCGGGTTCCGTTAATTAATTGCACTCTTGTGCCTCTCAATTGTCCTATGATTTTAGGAACAAACAATTAGTCACACTATCGTGCCTTTCTAACAATTACAGATTCTAGTATTACAAGCTACCATGGTGTAGAGATCTATAGTATCCTAGCAATCATATAATTCAGAAGTTCATTCATAACCCTAGAAATTCCTAAACCTAACAGGTGGATCTACTCATGCATGATAGTTGTCACAGAAATCATAGATGAAGATCATAAATATAAATAAAACCAGAATCAATGGAGTTCCAAGAGGACTCTAAAGGAGTTCCCCTCTTCTCTCCTAACTAAGAACTATGAAACAAAAGATGTAAAAGAAAGCGTAGGGCGTCAACAATGGCTTACAAAACACTTAAATAAGGTTTCTGATCATCCATGGGTATCATGGTAATTTGGATTTCTTCTAGGCTTAAGTCAGTCTTGTAGTATACTTGATCCGCGTTATGGGATCCCCATCGATGCAATGCAAGTAGTGCTGCATCGGTCGATTTTCCTTTATCTTCTCGACAGCTTCCTCTCGCGAGGCAGACTGACCACTGTTTAGTAAAACGGACATAACCTCTGCTACTGAATGCTGATTGACCTCAAACCGGTGGCATTGGAACGTGTCCATCCATAGCTAATGGTGGGAAGGTCTCTAAAAATACCTCCAGAACGTACCTAAACCTGTAAATACTCTAAAAATCCTCTATAATATAATAAATAGTTATTAAAACACTCATACACCATGACTAAAAGTGGGTAAAAATCATGATATATCAATAACTAGATCTAAGATTACTTGAAACCTAAGTAAACTAAAGCTAAATTCCGTAACAACTTTCTCACGCCAAGTGTGATTCGTTTTGCGATCATAAGGTCCAGCACCATAGATTATGTCTTGGATTGTCATCTTGTCCTTTGATGATCTGATCAGAATGATGAAGAATGTGATTGTTATCGCCTCTATAACACGATTGATAAGACTCCGAGTCCTTATATCTCTCTTCGTATCCATTATTTCGTGGATCAGAAAGATGTGATTCCAGCTCCGTACTTCTGCTGATCTTTTGTGAAGCAAGTCAAGACGACCCAACCAAAGCTTGACGACCATTACTGAGTTCAGGGCCTCTATGATGACGTTGTAAGTCACGTTGGTCTCTCAGCAAAGACTGACGACCATGCTGATCTTAAGGTAGCTGGACACAAGTAAAGACGTCACCTCTCTCTAGTGGAGCACAAGAGATAGGCTCCATAGTTGGACAGTACTTTTATCATGGGTCATTAGCCCACAGATGGTGCAACGCTTGAAAGGCATACCATACTTAATATCGATGGTGATCTCCTCTCCCTCACGACTTTGGACATTTCTCTTAAACTTTAATGATTTCCTTGAATCAATATCAATTAGAAGCATCTCTCTTTGATAGATCAATAGTATCAACATGAGCAAGTCGGCCTCCTATATTCCTCAGATTTCTCTTCGTCCATAGGTGAAGAGGCATTCCAATAAAATGAACCCAGAAAAGAATGATCCAGGATAGTCGTCTTGGACGATCTGCTCCCACCTCACCAATACAAACATGCAGTAGTTGTAACGGAACGAGTCTTTTTTGAGCACAGAGTTCAGTTCTTCTTCAGTTGTGAAATGGAATAAGAACTTGCCATTACCTAAATCATTCCCAATGAGTTCGCAACATTTTGCTTCTTAGGACTGAAAACCTTACCAATCAGAGACATACGGTATTATTTTTTAACAAAAGAATCATCTTGCTTAGTGAGCTTAATCGGTTCATCATCATCCTCATAAAGAAACCATTTTCCTTTGATGTCTACCATATGAACATACCAAGATCGAGCTGATGACCTCATACAAAGATAATGGGTCCGTCGGAACCGCAACCAGATCCCCAATACATTAGTACGAGGTTATTTGGATCACAGTAGTGGTGTTGCAGATAGATCAAAACAGAGTACGGTTCAGAAGGAAGTGATACACCCATTACCGATCCCAAAAAATGAACAAACCCTTAGAAGATCGCAATAGTAGTGGTGGATTACTTCGAGAGGACTCAATACATCAAAGGATATACTAATCCAGTGGATCAGTACTTCAATAGAAGGATTTAGAAGAAACGCAAACAAATGAATCGTATCACGAATCTTCATTGAGATGAACAGAGTTCGGGAATGATACTTGGGAGATACGCCAATAGATTGCCTTCCGCTAACCAGATAGGACGCTTGAATCACAAGGAGTGTAGGATAGTATCCCTTATGATTATGGCGGTGAAGCTGAGGATGTCGTGATCCTGGATCGTGATCAAGTGGAGTTGAAACAGGAAATCGCCTTTTCCATCGCGAAAAACCTTAGCCGCTGGTAGTCAATAATAGTTCTTTATTGATGAGAGCCATCCATCCTAGTTTTATCGTGACTTGATAAGCTAATGTAATTTACTACCAATTATAATAATGGTCTAGTTTTAGAAACAATCTATATTATAATAGTAGACTTTCTAGGCTCCACAGCGCGCCATGTTAGCAGTTTTGTGGGTCTCGTAGGTATTTTTTAAACACCCATAGTTTTGGTAAGGTGATTACAAACAATAAAATATACTTTAGCCAAGTGGTATAAGGTGTTTATTTTGCATGCAAGATCGTGGGTTCAAACCACACAGCTATCATTTATTTTTGCTTTTTGTTTATTTGGTTATTATAATATAGGCTTTTTGTTTATAAGATTTTTATGTGTTTTTTTTTGGGCTTATTGTTTTAAAGATCAAAATAGTTATCCCTAGAACTTAACAAGTTCAAAGCCAAAAATAGTTAAAAATAAATCGAAAAATGAACAATAAAAAAACAAAAAAAAACAAGTCTCACGCGGTTGCCTACGCAGATGACTTAAAGAGCCTTAAAACTATCATACTATAATATAGCTCAACCCAACAATAATAAAAAATAAATCCAAACATGAACAGACCAAAAAACAAAACAAAAAGTGAATCTCACACGGCTTGCTACGTGGATGGCTTAATGAGGCTTGAATATTATAGATTAAGAGCTCAAAAATTAAATTATTGCACATATTTCCTAATATATATTTTCAAAAAATTTGTGTGTGAGATAAAATAAAAAATAACAAAAATTAATTATTTTCGTTATTTATTAAATGAATATGTAATTTCTCTTACATTTTAATAACTACTATAATTTCATTGAAAACATTCCTCACCACCGATTTCAGACTCCGGCGAATGGATTCCCACAGTCGATTACACCGTAGATAAAAATGCCACATCATTTATGAACAAAACTCACACTTACAAAAAAACCATATATAAAAACCTATATAATGAAACTTAAACAACGAATATTAACTTAATTAAAGTTATTTTCAAATTAATAAATCATTTTATACAAATATAAATACTATAAATATAGAGTTATATCAAGTTTTAACCTATGATATAAAAACTATTTACAGCAAAAAAGAAAGCACCTACTTTTACACACTAAAATCTATATTATAGCCTAACTATTCCTATAAACCTTACTTCGCATATAAATAACATTTAACACATTCCTAATATATTTTCAAAAAATTTGTATGTGAAATAAAATAAAATAAACAAAATAATTTAAGTATTTTTCGTTATTTATTAAATGAATATGTAATTTCTCTTACATTTTAATAAATACTATAATTTCATTGAAAACATTCTTCACCACCGACTCCAGACTTCGGCGAATGGATTCCCACAGTCGATGATGCCGTAGATAAAAATGCCACATCATTTATGAACAAAACTCAAACTTACAAAAAACCATATAAAAAAACCTATCTAATGAAACTTAAACAACGAATATTAACTTAATTAAGGTTATTTTCAAATTGATAAATCATTTAATACAAATATAAATACTATAAATATAGAATTATATCAAGTTTTGACATACGATATAAAAATTATTTACAGTAAAATAAAAATAGACACCAAATTTATATTATTCTCAAGAAATTAGACACTACGATTATTACACACTAAAAACTATATTATAGCATAACTATTCATATAAACCTTACTTCGCATATAAATAACATTTAACACATTAGATATACAAAATTTTCACTTTGCACTCTTAATACATTCTTTCCATTTCATTATTATTCGGTGACATTAGAAGAATCCACTAAAACAACAATCGAAAAAAATATACGCAAACATAATGATCACGGCTCCGCGCTTGCGTAGGGAATATGCAACTAGTACACACAATACATGAGTAACTACGTGATTTTCCAGATGCACACTGACTAATTAGCCAAAGACTAAAGAAAATCGGATTCTCTAATTTCTTGAGAAAAAGGTATTCAGCACATTAAAAAAGCAGAACCAGCCTTATTCTAAGTAATGTTGGGTTGTGTCACATAATCAACTCATCAGCTAGCTTTTGGCTGAGTATACTAGCTAGCTAGCATATATAGGGGCACAAGTTTGGTCGAAAGATATAGCAAAGAACAACTAGCTTCAAACCAAATGTATACAAATCGCAAGTGACTCAAGATTCCATCAACTATGAAGCTATTGTCAACAAGTAAGAAAGGCGACAGAAGCTTGCATAGAAAGAGCAATACTAGTAATACAAACAAGACATAACAATCAAAATACAACAAGAAACACAATGCCCTCAATACCACGTAAGAAAAAAAAGAAAGAAGCAGGTCCCCAAAAGGTTTTCTGATTATATTACCAAATTTACTTGGACGTCCTTAAGCTTCATTCATGGAGATGATCCACGTTTTTACGAACGATACATAGTGGCAAAATCCAAACACAAACGTTGATCTCTTTTGTCGCCCCAACCTCCCCAACCTTTGAAACCAGCTTTATAACCAGCTTGGTGTTTAAACACCTTAACTCCCCATTCTTCCTTGATGTTCACAACTTTATCTGTTTCCTTGACCTCGATATTTACCACCCCATTATCGATACAATCTCCTTCCTCACCTCTACCTTGATGCAATCCACATTTTCCAAAGTGAACCGCACTGGTCCTAGGCCCTCTCAACGTGTAAACAGGGGAACCAAAAGAGGGGAAAACAGTCGCCCACATGGTTATATCCCAATTGTAATCATCAAAGAAACAAAACTCTCTCGCCTTCTGGTGTATATTTTTCCACACACTTCTGTTAAAAGAGTACCCAACATTTCCCATTCTCTCTGCAACCAAAAACTCAAGCCCTTCTCCTCTTGATTTCACATCAGAGGGTGCTAAATTAGCAGCAAAGCAGTCGGGACATTTCGCTGGTTTCAGGCTCGTGAGAGTCTGTATATTGCGATAAGCATTAGGAAAAAGAAAATGATCTTCCTCGATGAAAAGGATATGACCCTTGTGATCTTCAGTCTCCACCATTCCATCCCATACAGTGTTCATCATCCACCACCAGTGATGCTTCAAAGATACAATCTTTGGAGACCGGTGATTCCCATACTGATCCGGATTGCCTTCACAATGCGTCTTTGCCTCATCACCTTTGTTCTTACAGTCACTCGCGGTCACACCGGGGAAGCTACCTTGAAATATGTGAGGAGAATAGGGAGAGAATATCTGTTTCACCTGACAAAATTTAATACTCTCCACAATCTTGTTCATCTCTTCAAAGTAACCATCATGGCTAACAATCAATAGTGTCTCGCTTATTCCCTTAACCTTGGACAAGCTATCCACAGTTACTCGAAAATACTGAGCCCGATTGTGCACGTATAAGACGATAACCACGTGGTCTTTCGCCAAATCCGGGTACAGATCTAGATTCCTCGGAGGTAAAAGGTTCCTTTTATGCAACCTAAGCGACATTCTATTCTCTCTAGCAACTCTTAGCAATGAAGTGTTAAGGTTAACTTCCAAATCTTTGCCGAAATCATCCAAACCACTGTCGGAGAATCTCCTATTCGAAGCTGTTCTGGGTACAGACACCAACATCAACATGAGAACTATAGAGACTGTAACTGCAAATAGAATCCCTACACGGCATAAAGTCGAATCTTTCAATCTCTGCTTCTTCCAAGGATTTGCCATCAGCACAAACTACTAAACTTAAAAGCAACCCAACTTTTAAATATCAAAACTTTCTAACATCTGGGAAAAGTTTAGAAGTCTTCACTGAGAAAGACTCGAGCACTCGAGCTTCGACTTCGGATTACAAAATCAAGAATTACAAAAGCAGTATCGGTGAAACGAGGGAGTCATCAAGCGAAGACTCTTCAAGAAAAGTGGGCCGAGTCTTCTTAACGTGACTCTGGGTTTTGCGTTTTTCTTGTCACTTAAATTTGATTATTGCTTTAAATTTACTTTTTTTTTTTTTTTTGTCAACAGCATTCTCTATTAAAGAGAAGCCCAGCTGGCAAACTTACAAGTAGTCGGGCTTATAAAACGAACAGGCCCAATATATTACATTACATAAATCTAATCTATTAATTTAGGGATTGGTTTTTATCTACTACTTAAAGTTGTTATTTAAATTTGGACTCTTTCATAATTGTTACTAGAATATATCATGTCTCCTACAAAATATAACCTACCAACTTAAATTAAACCAAGTCTTAACCGATGTAGATCAATTGAATTTAACTAATTACATCTTTAAAAGATATTTGGTTATCTCTTAACATAAATAGTTTGTACAAAACTGAACCATAAGAGAATAAATGTCTAACATGTTCTCAATACAAAGATTAATAAGAGGTTCAATATATTATATATATGTCAAAAATATAAATATATATATATATTACACACAATATATAATATTATATACACATATTCTATAACATATATTAAAATTAAAATTTGAAAAAATAAGTTCCGCCCTTTAGGGCGGGTTAGAATCTAGTTTAACATGCTTTAAACCTAATTCATTACCATGCGTTAGAGCATCCACATCAATGAACCCCCTCTTGGGGTTCATTGAATCATTTTTTTATTATTAAAAATTTTCTGTTTTTTTTTTATTTTTTTTAAAAAAAAAAAAAAAAAAATCTAGACCAATCTCGAGCCGCCACGTGTTGAACCTCAGGAGAGAGGGGTTCACTGGAGTGAACTTTAGGAGAGAGGGGTTCATAGGTTTTAGTTATTTTATTATTTTTTTTCTTGATTTCCGTGTGAACTCCCCCCATGAACCTTCAATGGGGATGCTCTTATCTTCTGGTTTCATCTCATGACATGTGTTGAGACACGCGTTAGTTATGCAAAAACAAGGTCTTCACCACAGCAGTCAAGCTTGTCCAAAATGCTCCTCCGCCGTATTTTTACTAGAGCCGATTATCATACCCTTCTTCACGCCATGTCGTCAATTCAAACCCTAACCAACTTGTAAACTCTTCTCCTGTACTACGGTTGAAGCTGAAGACTCCATTCACTAAATCGTCGGAGGTTGAAACTTAGCGAAATTGTCATGGGATTTAAACATATATCCTATGATAGAACACCTTCATTAAGAAAGCTCCTTCTTTGCTGAACATGTTCAAATACCTCAACATAAGATCGAAAAACTTGAGCACTTTGTCCATAAAAGATACTTTGCAAAACCAAGCAAAGATTGATTCCCTTCTAAACAAAACGATCAAGCATGACCAATGAAAGGCAAGATCCTTTGCTTCAATCGGTATATAAAATTAAGATCAAGGAGGAAGAGAAGAGATCTAACTTTATTTGACTCAAATCAAATCAAAGACAAGAACAAAAGCTTGAAAATCAACTTTGGTTGGATTTGAAAACACAACAAAATATGCTAACCGAAGAGAAAATCCGCAACCGGAAAAATAAAATCGATCATCGATCGAAACTGTATAACATCAAAAAAGAATCGGATTAATATTCCACCCTCTGAAAGATTTTGTATTGGTAAGAGGGTCAGAGAGATTTTTCTCTCTCTAAGAAGAGAGAGAAACCCACATTAAATTTACTTTTCTGCCATCCAGTTTTGACTCATGTTATTTTTTTCTTCAAAACATTTCTCAAAATAAGTACGGAGAATTTCATTCAGTAATTGAACTCGAGAAAGAAAAAAAAAATCTCTCTGTAGAAAGCTCTCACATTGAAACCGTAATCCAGTGGCCGCCGCTTCTCGCGGTCACCTGATCTAGTTCTTTAAAGTCGTTTTTTTGTCTTGTTTGCGTTTGTATCTTCTTCTTCTCCTTCTTCGTCTCCTTCTCTTAAAGCTGTCTCTTTTACCCAATATACTGCAAAGTGGTTTGAAGAATCTCTGTATTATCAGATCTGTTGAGTTTTTGGAAGATCTGGAAGTGTGGAAGGGTGTATGTTGGTGGTGTATACGTTTGCACCATTCTCCGACCTCCATCTGAGATTCCAGTTGAGGTAAGCTTAAAAGCTTTGGTGGATCTCCTGTTTTGTAGTGGCTGTGTCTCCAGTCGTTTTCGAGTGGATTCCCGACAGTTTGAATGGGTTTGAATCCGGTTCTTATCTCTGGATTTTGGGAGTGTGGCTTAGTTGGTCTTTGATTTAGCAATGGTGATAAAGTGACGTGGTGGTGTGTGTTGAGCTGGTGAAGGTTCTGGTCTTAATGATGAATTGGGTTCAAGGTTACATTTTCATTTCTTAGTTTATGAAGTGGTCTTCCTCTCGTCCTTTTTAATAAGTGATCTCCCTGGTCTGCTTTTGCTCTCTATTTTCTCTCGGTGGCTTCCTTTTATGAAGCAATATAATGAGGCTGAGGTGCGAAGGCTTCCAGATGAAAGTGTGTTAGAGTTGTGTATTCCTTTGGTTGTTGTTTTTCTCGGTTTCTGCCTTCGTATAGGCGTAGTGGTTCGTTGGTTATCATTGTGAACTTGTGGTTCTTGTGGTTCAGATGAGACCATTGTGGTACATATTGTCATCGTGAACATATGGTTCAGATGAGATCTCTGATCTTCACGAAGAAGTCTTCTACATTGCGTGTTCTGGTGCTCATTTCATTGCAACTTCCCCGGCTAGTCATAGTCTTTTCTAAGTCATTGTTCTTGTATTTATTGAGTGTTTGGTTCTAGGTTTTTTGAAGGAGTATTAGGATTCGTTTCATATTTCGATGTTGGTATGTGGCCTGTGTGTTTGGGTTTATTATGTGGCTTGTGCGTAGATTTTACCGTTCTGGTGGTCATAGTGTCGTGTTAATCTTTATGCTTGTTGTTTTTCTTATCAAGTCACCCTTGTGTGGGTTAAAATCACCCCTGCGTGGGTTTTAGTTGCCGCTACCTATGGGCTCTTGCTTCTCGGGCTATTTCGTTTTGCCGCCAGCATTGTATGATCATTGATAAACTACTACTGAATGAATTTCAATTTGACCGAAAAAAGTACGGAGAATTTAACTTTTATCTTCTAATAAAAGTATCTTTATTCATGTTTACCTTCTCTAATTAACCTTTTTCAAAAATACCTAAACGTAAGATTCCTTTCGGAGATAAAAAAATTTATATCTTTAATTTATAAATATAAATAATTATTTAAATAATAAAAAAATAAAAATAAAAAATATATTTTTTAAAGTTTTCAAATTTAACTTTCTAAAATTTGAACTTTTTCTAATTTTTTTTTTGGATTTTTATTTTGTATTTTTTCTTCAAATTTTTTTTTGATTTTTTTTTGAATTTTCATTTTGAAATTCGAAATTGTTTTTTGAAACTATTTAAGTTTTATTTTATTTTAAATATTTATTTATATTTTATGAAAATTTTAAAATTTACCTTTAAAATATCACCTTAAATCTAAGGAAATTTGCCAAATATGACTCAAAAATTGGTTTCAAATGCAAAAATAAACCCAAACATGAATCAAATCCAAAAGTAGGGGTTTTTGCAAATTTGACTCAGAACTCATGGTCAAACACAAAACTAACTTTTTCTTTTAACTCATCTTGTTTTTGTCCTATCCACCCCACATCTTCATTTTATTTACGAAAATGCCATTGAATTTTTTTTTTAACTTTTTTTCGAAAATGGCCTTTTTACTCTCTCAACCTCATCATCTTCAAGTATTTACAACATTGCCATTGCCATTAATACTTCCAACAACCTTGTACAACCCAACAACCTTGTACAACCAAGGTTTGAAGCTTTTAATGCACTTAAAATCGATACTCATACTCTCTTTCTCAATTGTTATGAACTAAAAACAACATTTCCTTAACTTTGTCTCCATATTCATTCCAAAAACCCAAGCTTTTGATAGCAAATTTTTTATGGTTGATAGAGCCATTTAAGCATACTATTGTTGGTGGGTTACTTTCGTTCGATGTTCTGGGTGGTTGGAGAAGACTCTGTGTGCAAAGGAAGTCATCTAGTTTAAGGTTTGAAATTGAATTTTTTTCCAGATCTCTTCGCGTAGAAGACTTACCCGTAAGTCTTCTGGATGTAGAAGACTTACGGATAAGTCTTCTGGTCAAACGGACGACTTACTTCTAAGTCGTCCAGCTTTGTTTGTTAAAATTTTTTGAGGTCTGCTGAATTAATATTCAGCAGATCTATTTTGGGTCTACTTTTGCTTTTGACCGAATTGTGTCAGATATTTGACTTTTTCTGGACGACTTAAAATTAAGTCGTCCCTGGGAAAGTTAAAATTTCAATATTTTATTAAATCTAGACGACTTAATTATAAGTCGTCTCAGGTTAGTTTTGCAAATCAAAAATAAAACTTAAATTTTTAACTTCTCCAGACGACTTAATGAAAATTCGACCGCTCAGACGACTTAGATTAAAGTCGTCCAGGATAATCAAAGTTGTCCAGAAGATTTTTCGAGTTTTCTGGAGAACTTTGTGAACGACTTAACAGACGACTTATCAGACGACTTAACAGACGACTTAATGGCAAGTCGTCTACAAAGAAGACTTACCAGACGACTTAACGGTAAGTCGTCTGATAAGTCGTCTACGTAGAATACTTAGAAGACGACTTAACGGTAAGTCGTCTACGTGGAATTATAGTCAGAAGATACACTTACACAGTCATGCAGCCAAGATAAGGAGGCTCGGAAGGTGTAATACCACTTAGTTGGCGTTGTACGTGGTTTATCGTCGAAAGGTGTGTCATACCAGCTGCAAACACAAAATGTTCAGTCAGAAATCAGTTTTGTAGACTAAAAAGCAAGCTATCATGGATCACTTACGGATCAGTTTTCAACCAATCAGCGAGCTGCTTCAGTTTGGTCTTGTTAACTAATCCAAACGGATTATAGACTGGAGCCTTTTTGGAAGCGATGTTGGCCTTTTTGCTTCGACTTTGGCCTTTTTGGTTTGGATTTGGAATGATCATTTTGGCCGTGCTGTTTGCTGTATAAGAAGACTGTTGTGAGGCAGCAAGAGTCCTTTCTCGCACACTCTTGGCACGTCTAACTTGTTCCAAACCGGCTTCCCTCTTTTGCTCATATCTTACTCGGTCCCTCACTCGATCTGATGCAGTGGGTTGGTGTTTTTCCAGGATTTCAAAGCTCGGGTCTGGATCTGGAAGGTTGGATGGAAGGTTGGATGGAAGGCTCGGTTCTGGAGGTTTTTCCTGGCAAGGAACTTTCGAGGCAGTGGCAAGCTCTTCTTCCTCATCACCCCTCTTCGGCAAGCTCTTCTTCCCATCGTTCGACCCATTAAAACTTTCACATTTCCCTTCAGTTTGACCCTTACTCTTTTTTT
>CAKOAT010044448.1:3463-127534 GCA_932364175.1 Eruca vesicaria subsp. sativa | reverse complement strand
AACACATACAATACTACAACATATGTTGGTGAAACCTAAACTAAAGAATATCATGACTCACTACTTTCACTCATCTATGCTGAAAACAACTGACTTTTGTTATATATTAATTTATATCTCTTAAGACATATGTTAATTACATAATTCCAATTTTTCATTTATCAAAATATTTATTACACAATTTTTAAATTATTTTTAAAAAAAACTGTCCCAGACGACTTGCGAGGGCTAGAAACGTAAAAAAAAAACTCTTTTTTTGTTTGTTCACAAGGGGTTGGTTGTAATTTCAACAGCCTTTTAAGTTACTTTTGCATTTGATTCAAGTTTGGGTTTACTTTTGCATTTCAAATCAAGTTTTGAGTCATATTTGGATATTTTCACCCAAAAGTAACCTAAAAGGCAATTGAAATTACAACCAACCCCTTGTGAACAAACAAAAAACCCAATTTTTTTTTACGTTTCTAACCTCCGTTACTATTCTATCTAGACGAGTTTCAGTTAAGTCGTCTAGTATAGTTATTCTTAAAAATAATTTATAATTTTTGTAAAAAATATTTAGATAAGTGAAATATTGAAATCACTTAATTAACATATGTTTTAAGTGATATAAATTAAGGTATAACAAAATTTAATTGTTTTACATAGATGAGTGAAAGTAGTGAGTTATGATATTCTTTGGTTTAGGTTTTGCCAACATATGTTGTAGTATTGTATGTGTTTCTTAGGGTTAGATTTTTGAAAGCATAAATGTTTTTTTGAAAAATTTAAAATTTACCTAAGTGTGTTTATTCCTGTGTATATTAAACATTATGTAAAGTATAATTTGATTTTATAACGTGGTTAGTTAGTTAATTTAGTCAATTTAGTTTAGGGTTTAGGGTTTAGACGACTTACTATTAAGTCGTTTGGTAAATATATTTAAGGCAGACGACTTACTAGTAAGTCGCCTGATGTATAGTATGAACAGACGTCTTAATAATAAGTCGTCCAAACTGGACCGAACCTTTGATTTTACCAAACTACATTTAAACCTACCTGGATTTTTAGCGGACATATATAAGATGTTTTTTTTTACTCACTTTTTCGCGAAATTCAGAAAACCCTAACGCTGTTTCTCTCAAAGGCGATTTCCGTCGAATCTCTCTAATCCATCGTTCTTAATGCCGGTTTTCTCTCCGTCTTACCACTGTCGTTATCACCACCGTTCTCACCGCCGCTTTCTCTATTTCAGATCTGAGAGGAAACCCTAGCGCCTTTTTTCTATAAACCCTAGCGCCGTTTTTCTTAGAGGCGTTTCGTTGAACTCTGCCCCCGGTGAGTTATATCTAAAGAAGAACATAAAACATCGTTTTCACCGTCGTTCTCATCGCGCTTCTTTTTCACGTCTATTTTTACAGATCTATTTTTACAGATCTACTGGAAGTCTTGGTAGACTTAAATATAACTCTTTCAACTGGAAGATTGGACAAACGACTTAATTATAAGTCGTCTGGAAAGTCTTCCAGACTTATAATTAAAATGTTATACTGGATGGTTGTGTGTTTTAGAATGTTGTCTTGTTTTGTGGAAAAAATGGATATTCCAGAACTCCCTCGTAGGATATATACAGTAGGGTGATCGACCATGGATTTAACCCATTTTTAGCCATGGTTTATAGGTTTTTTCATATTTATTTACTACAATATAGAGTCTATTTAGAGTATTTACAGGTTCAGGTACGTTGTGGAGAAATATGGTGATTTTGGCGTTTTTTGGATCCTTTAAGTGCAGAACTGTGCAGACGCGTCAGATGTTTATATATGGATGGAGACCTTCCCATGGTGCGATTGAGCCCATCTTTTGACACACGATATAGATTTGAGTTAGCTTTCCAATGCCACCGGTTTGAGGTCAAGCTAACGGTTAGATCAGAAGTTATTCCCGTTGTACTGAAGAGTGGTCAGTCTGCCTCGCGAGAGAAGGCTGTCGAGAAGATATGTGCATGTCGATCGATGGGAGACACTTCATATCGATCGATATGAATGCCAGAACTTGGGCTGACTATATTTCCTAACCGACTGAAGCCCACAAGTTACCAAAACACCCTTGACAACTTGAAACCCTATTTATGTTATTTCTAAGCCATTGTTGACGGCGAAGCTTTTCTAAGTTCTTTTCTATTGTTTCTCTTAGTTAGGAGAGAATGAAGGAACTCCTATCAGATTCCTATGGAACTACATTGGTTTTTATATCTATTCTATTTCAATTTTCTTATATATTCATCTATGATATCTGTGACAATCTTCATGTCTGAATAGATCCACCTGTTGGATTTATGGTTCAGATAGGTTGTGGGATTAGCCCCAACTATAGATTGCTAAGTTGTGATATTCATTGTTAGGATGTTATTAATGCTTGTTTCTAGAGTCATGAACTAGAACCATGAACTGGAATAGATTAATTTATTAATCTTCACCCTGATATCATCCTGTACAAGCTAAGATCCTCTAGGGATGAGCGATAGCCGGTCTATGATCTTCGTGGGAATTATTTCATACTCGATCTGAAGCTATATCGATCGATACTCATATAGAGTAATCAATCGACGACAAGTATATATCGATCGATGTAACGACAGTGATATCGATCGATATTGTCGACATCAGATCATTGGACGAGTCTGATAGCGAAAGCTAATAGACTTATCTAAGAGTTGAAGCTCTTTAATATCATGCATGCAACTTGTTAGGCATCTATAGCATTATAATCCTAATTACCTGAATAGAAACCCTAGATCTTGCAACCATCCTTCCATCCAACAAATCCTTGCCAAGCTGAACAATTACCTTGTTCATCTTGTTTACTGTTTTCTAGTTTACTAATTTATTTATTGCATTAAAACCTATTAGCCTAGCTTAATCATATAACTATTAGATCTAATTGGTTCCTTAGCTCCTCGTGGATTTGATCCCTAAGTACTACAACTGAACCTCTTATTTGAGAGAGTAATTCACTTCTTAGGGTTAAACATTTGAGTGATATCAAATTAGGCGCTGTTGCCTGGGAGCTTTGATCGCCATTAGATCTTATCTAGTTAGATTTAGTCTAGGTTTTGTTACTGTTTTCAAACACTGATAAATTTTTTCTTCTTTTTCAGGTACATACATCTCAGTACCAGAACAATGAAGAGAGGATTTCTAGTTCCTTCAAGGAAGGAGCCTGCTGGTTCACGCGTATTGATCGACACCCTCCAAGCAGAATCGATCTACAGCGTACACCAGACATCGATCGATAAGGCACACCTTCAATCGATCGATAAGCTACAAGAAGCAATGATCGATAGAGCCAACCAACCTAGAAGCAACATTTTTCGGCCAAACACTGTTCATCCGGCTACTGTTCATCCAATATCGATCAACAGCATTCATCCAATGTCAATCAATACTGTTCACCACAAGTCGATCGACACTCATAGTCAAACATCGATCGACAAAGCCTTGCTGGGAGCAGGTAAGTTTTCTGTTAACACATACGTTAATCAGGATGTAGTCCAAATTGAACCAATAGGTAAGTTAAGCAATGCAATTAGCCAAAATAGAAATAAACATGGGACCAAAATCCCTGTTACAATCCATTCCACCTTGAATAAAGGTGAAGAAATAAAATTACCTTTGCAAAACTACAAAACCCATGTTCCCCTGAAATCGATCGACACGGCTCACACCCTGTCGACTGATACTTCCCACCCGAAATTGATCGACACGACCCACACCCTGTCGACCGATACTGCCCACCCGAAATCGTTCAACACAGTACATCCCGTGTTGACTGATACTGTTATCCTGAAATCTATCGACGCTGCTAATCATGTGTCGACCGATACTGTTCTTACAAGATCGACCGACACTGTTTGCGGAAAGGAAGAAAATTTTGACTCCAAGCTGAAACTTGAGTACATCCCTATTATAAGTCAGCGTCTCTTTCATGGTTATCATGACGAGCAACCAATAGTCCATACTGATATGTTTGAAAACCTAATCTGGTCTATCTTTGATGAAGTCACTGAAGACTACCACTTCTGCAAAATCTTTCCATTCACTCTTGCTGGAGAAGCAAGACGTTGGTTCAAAAAATTGCCACCAGAGTCCCTCAAAACATGGATTGATATCGCGGAAGCCTTCTTCAACATATTTCTCTATGACACTCCAGACAATCTAAAAATGGAGTCAACAACGAGATATGTGGTGGAGGATGATGAACAAGAAAACAATACTGATGATATGACGTCTACATCGGTTGACACCATAACTTCTACATCGACCGATTCTACGATCTTTCTATCGAACGATATTGTTCACCTTCATCGATCGATACCATGATTTCATCATCGGTCGACACTGTTCATCGAAATAATGTTTATCATGGTAATGTTCATCAGACGACCGACACCACTTGTGTGGAGGCAGAAAAGGTTAACGAGCTTATACTTAAGATCGATAAAAAGGGTATCTAGCGAGACAAAGAAGGTCGTCCTTGCAACATTAAAGGACAATTGATTAATGGGGAAGAAGCAATAATTCCTGATGTGATTTCTTTTCCAGAAATGGATACCTTTGATCTAAGTAGCCAGTGGTATGATTTGGTAAGCGAGGACCCTTTCCAAAGTCTTCCTTATGAGGACCCCAGAGATCATATCGAAATACTCGAGGAGGTAGCCTCAGCAACCAAACATAAATTGATATCCGCAGAACACATTCTCTGCAAGATCTTCCCCTATTCACTATCCGGAGATGCGTTTAGCTGGTTCAGTAAGCTGCAGCCAAAATCTCTAACCTGCTGGGAGGACATCAAAGGCGCCTTCCTAGGTAAAATTTTCAGCACTTTTTCAGAAAATTTGGAGATTGAGATGAGTTCTATGCTGGAATATATGGTGGAAGATGAGTCTGGAGAACTAAGCAGAGTAGAAGAAGATGATATTAAAGATCCGACCTCCACATCGATCGACACCAGTTCCATAGCATCGATCGACAATACGACTGCAGCATCAATCATCACCACCACCTCATCAATCAACACTAGCATCTCAGAATCGATCGATACTACTTATGTCATCGATCGATACCACTTTAAATCCTTGAAAGTTCGAATTATCCTCAGGACACTGCAGACTCGACACAGAAGAGCACTGATGTATCAAGTTCTTCTCCTTCCCTAGATGTAAACATAGAGAATGGAGAGGATCTTGGAGATTTGGATTCAAGTAAAGAAGTTACTTTAGAAGACTTCTTGGAGCTGAAGGAATGGCTTGAGGATATAGATCAGAATTTGGAGCAGAACCTTGATGACAAACATAATGCTAAGAGGAAAGATGGGGAGACTTCATCAAGGGCTAGCATCGATCGACACCAACCTGATGAGATCGATCGATACCCTCCCTGCATCATCGATATACATCCACCTTACGGCATCGATCGACGGTCGCCATACATCATCGATCTACATACATCCGACTGCATCGATCGACACCCACCCGATTGTATCGTTCGACAACCATGGTTGGATGAACTGCCAGGATACATAGTCAAAATGGAACCAGTTGAGGAGATAGTGCATAATTCTGAAGCCTCACACATTACTGTCCTTAAACATCAGAAACCACCTATTTGGACAGAAGAAGCTGATGGGTTTCACAAAAGAGTGAAAAGGATACATGATCATGTTAAGATTATGATTCCAAATGCGGTGTTTGAAGCTGAATCTCCTATCCCACCAGATAAAAGTATGGGCATCATCAATCCACCATCGATCGACACTACCATTGGTACATCGATCGACACCAGACGCGAATCAGCGCAGAATGAGTATGAAGTGTGTGGAAATATATTTGATGGAGATACCACCACGCATTCAGACAAGTCTGGGGAAAAGAAGAGGATGAATTGGAAGAAGAGAAAAAGAATCAATGGAGGTTCTCAATTATCATTGATTTTTCACTTCTCAGATGATGTCAAGATATCCAAATTGAGATTACACAAGTCTGTGGGAAAGAAGGGGAGAAATTGGAAGAAGCGGAAACGAACCAAAGGAGGTTCTCAATTACCATTGACTCCTTACTTTTCAGTTAGTATCAGAAAATCAAGAGTGCACAGCAGATGTTTCTCACATCCATATGCAAAGCTTAAAACACTCCTTATTGCTGAGATGATAGACAAAGGAGAAAAGTCTATGGAGGGGGCTTTCACACAAGAATGGTAAAGCTTCAAACAGTAGATATTGAGACTTGAATTGGAGAAAGTTCTCATTCTCATCCGGACTGAATTAGATCTCCAGAAGTCAAGCTACTAACTAAAAATAACCGCTGAGTGGGAGGCAACCCACTGTTAGGTTATTTTCAATATGGTTTTATTTTCATTTATTACTGATATTTTGTTTTCTAAGGATTTCAGGTTAAAAAAAAAGTTGGATTTATTAGTTACCAATTACTAAGTTTTAGAGTATTAGTGTATTAGTGTTTTATTTATGTCAGGTTAAAGGAAAAGATAAAGAGGAAGATGAGCTCTGTGCCAGCTATCAAAAGACAACCGGCCGGTGTCACTCGACAGATCATGATAAGTATTGATCGCCACTTAACTGTGTTGATCGATACTCACATCAAATCAGGTATGTAGTCTTTCTTTGTTAAATATTTTCCTTATGGTTTATTGTCCCACCAATCTTAGGCTGTATAAAATTGGTCACAGTGTTATTTAAGTCTGGGAGAGGTTCTACTAATATTGTGTTTTAGTTAGATATTTAGAAAAACAGAACCGAGTAGAAGATTGCCATGATAATCGACCGACGAGAAACAGTCGATATCGATCGACAGTACATCACTTGCATCGACCGATGATAAGTCTTTTTCATCGATCGATACTTAATCCGGTCAGGTATATCGTTCTTACTTGTTAAATTCCGTACTTCTGCTTTATGATTTTCACCTTACCACCGACTCTGTTACACCGGGGACAGTGTAATTTAGGTCTAGGGGGATTACTAACGTTTATCTACTTTATGAGTCTTATTTAAAATATTAAAAAAAGAAGTTTTTATTGAGTCAAGAAGGGGATGATGATCTATTTCGATTTATTACTTGTCATCTAACCACCCTTTAGACCGGTCTTAGATTTACTGATTGCAGAAGTACTAGAGATACTAAAGTGGATCAACCTGTCAACTATGTTTGCATTTGCTGAGAATGTTTGAAGGAACCAAAGCTGACCTCCAACCTAATATTGACTTGATTTGCTTGTCTTGGGGATTGGTATACACTGGATCGGATTCCTCCTTCAGATCTGAAAGGTAAAAGTCTTGGTGATTTTGGTTTCCTTCTCTCATTCCTTTGGCATCCCAAAAAGAATAATAAAAGATTGAGATGATTTCCTGAGAGGAAGAGGGAGAGGTACATTACCCATGACCCCACTATTCTAATTCAAAGGAATGATCACACATTGTGGAAGCGAGGGAGAGGTACATTACCCATGATCCCACTATTCGCCTACACTTTGTCAGAAAAAGCTACAAAAGTAGAAAGATCAATAAGATGAGAATTTGTTGTTCATTGGGATTGACATAAAAAGAGAAAAAAAGAAGAAGAAGAAAATTTGGGATTCAGAGAAGGAAGATATAGGGAGGAAAGAAACCATAATAAGACTGTCTATTTACTCAGATATCTGCTGGAGAGAGAGTCCACGTGTCCTTTGATCGATATTCCCAGGGTAAAGCCTGCACTTTTATTTTATGTAAGAAATGAGGTTAGTAGAGAGGATTGTCGGATAGGATCTGTTGAGTTGTTGACTAGGTGAATTTGGTTGCTATACTAGGATATTGTATAATGTGCTTCTAAGGTTAGGATGTTTGCACTACTAGAGAGATGGTGACTGAGTTTTTAAAATCCTTTGAGTCCCTGCTGTTTTCAAACCTCTTTCAGAGAGACTGCCTGTACGTTTTGCTTGAGGACAAGCAAAAGGGTAAGTTTGGAGGAGTTGATCGACCATGGATTTTACCCATTTTTAGCCATGGTTTATAGGTGTTTTCATAAGTATTTACTATAATATAGAGTCTATTTAGAGTATTTACAGGTTCAGGTACGTTCTGGAGAAATATGGTGATTTTGGTGTCTTCTGGAGCCTTTAAGTGCAGAACTGCGCAGACGCGTCAGATGTTTAGATATGGATGGAGACTTTCCCATGGTGCGATTGAGCCCATCTTTTGACACAAGATAGAGCTTTGAGTTAGCTTTCCAATTCCACCGGTTTGAGGTCAATCGAACGGTTATGCCCGTTTTACTTAAGAGTGGTCAGTCTGCCTCGCCAGAGAAGGCTTTCGAGAAGATATGTGCATGTCGATCAATGGGCGACACTTCATATCGATCGATATGAATGCCAGAACGTGGGCTGACTATATTTCATAACCGACTGAAATCCACAAGTTACCAAAACACCCTTGACGATTTGAAACCCTATTTATGTTATTTCTAAGCCATTGTTGACAGCGAAGCTTTTCTAAGTTCTTTTCTATTGTTTCTCTTAGTTAGGAGAGAAGGGAGGAACTTCTATCAGAGTCCTCCTGGAAATACATTGGTTTTTATATCTATTCTATTTCAGTTTTCTTATCTATTTATCTATGATTTATGTGACAATCTTCATGTCTAAATAGATCCACCTGTTGGATTTAGGGTTCAGATAGGTTGTGGGATTAGCCCCAACTATAGATTGCTAAGTTGTGATATTCATTGTTAGGATGTTATTAATGCTTGTTTCTAGAGTCATGAACTAGAACCATGAACTGGAATAGCTTAATTTATTAATCTTCACCCTGATATCATCCTGTACAAGCTAAGATCCTCTAGGGATGAGCGATAGGCGGTCTATGATCTTTGTGGGTATTATTTCATACTCGATCTGAAGCTATATCGATCGATACTCCTATAGAGTAATCGATCGACGACAAGTATATATCGATCGATGTAACGATAGTGATATCGATCGATATTGTCGACATCAGATGAATGGAGTAGTCTGATAGCAAAAGCTAATAGACTTATCTAAGAGTTGAAGCTCTTTAATATCATGCATGCAACTTGTTAGGCATCTATAGCATAATAATCCTGATTACCTGAATAGAAACCCTAGATCTAGCAACCATCCTTCCATCCAACAAATCCTTGCCAAGCTGAACAATTACCTTGTTCATCTTGTTTACTGTTTTCTAGTTTACTAATTTATTTATTGCATTGAAACCTATTAGCTTAGCTTAATCATATAACTATTAGATCTAATTGGTTCCTTAGCTCTTCGTGGATTCGATCCCTACGTACTACAACTAAACCTCTTATTTGAGAGAGTAATTCACTTCTTAGGGTTAAACATTTGAGTGATATCATAGAGCAAGAGCCCTCCCCCCCTCCAATTGCATATCATTTTGTATCATCCGTGTTCGAATTTGTATACTGCTCTAAGGAATGCTCTTAATGATGACGAATATGAAGAGCTGAAGGAATCTAAGTTGGGAGTTTTCATCAAGTTCCAAGAGCTGGATTTTTCATGGGCTTCAAGGCTGGTTCACTACATGCTCGGTTTGCAGCTCGACATAAAGAAGAAGTATGAGATGTGGAGTATTGTTGGTCCACAACCTTTGAGGTTTTCACTGTTAGAGTTTGAAAACCTTATGGTCTAAACTGCGTGTACATCGAGGACCTTGAGAGATCAAATTGTCCTATTACAAAGGAGTTGGCTGCTTTCTGGGAGTTGTTGGGAGTTAATATCAAAGCTGGGCCCACTAGTGATCATATAATACCAGCTTTTAAGAGATGCCAATGTGGTCTCCGGATGATCACAAGCGGCTCGGGTACCTTGCCATCTTCACTGGTACATTGAAGGGAGGAAGTTTTCAACCTCTACACGGGCTGTTCTGGCAAGGCTAGTGATGGATCTAGAACGGTTTGAGAATTATCCATGGGGGAGAGTCGCTTTTAAGGTGTTGATGGACTCTGTGAAGGGAAAAGATATATCGGGTTGTTACACCATTGATGGGTTTGTACAGGCTCTCCAGGTCTAGGTGTACACATATCTGCCGCAATTGGGTGATACTTATGGTAATCCCATACCAAACAGACCGTCTCCACCGATACTGGCTTACAAGGGTGACAAAGGAAGAAGATTGTTTAAAGAAGCTATTGAAAGACATGTATTTACTTCAATTCAAAAGACTTTTTGAAAACTTATGAATAAGTCATCTGGAAAGTCTTCTAACTGGACGAATTAGTAGAAGACTTATAATTAAGTCGTCTGTAAAGTCTTCCAGCTGGATGACTTAGTAGAGGACTTAGCATTAAGTCGTCTTTCAGCTGGATGACTTAGTAGAGGACTTAGAATTAAGTCGTCTGTAAAGTATTCCAGCTGGATGACTTAGTAGAGGACTTAGCATTAAGTCGTCCGGGAAGACTACACAGACGACTTAATAATAAGTAGTCTAGTAAGTCATCCAGATGGAAGACTTTATAGACGACTTATGTTTAAGTCGTCTGTTAAGTCATCCAGCTGGAAGACTTTCAAGACGACTTAATCATAAGTCATATGCGAAATCTTTTCTTTCCATCTTTCTTAATCCGTCAAATATCTAAGTTTATATCTTCTATTTACTGCAGACTAGAGTGATGAACTTTGTTGAGAAGCGCATTGGTGAAATGTTTCCAAAATGGGACTCTGATACGGAGGACTCGGCCGCGGAGAACATAATTAAACTCATGTATATAAAGAGACCATGGAAGTGGACCATGGATTGCTGGGAAGTCATCGGTACTTAGGTCAATACAAGGCCGGCAACAAAGAAAGCGAGGAAAGCAATAGTTCTGGTGAAGGAAGACAGTCCAAGACCTCTTAAGAAAGCTCGTAAATAGCATATTGAGGGGCCACCTGCACAGGTAGAGGAAGAGGTAGAGGATCCGGAAGAGAAAGAGGAAGAGGCAGAGGAAGAGGCAGAGGTGAGAACCAATGTTGGTGGGCTGACCAAAGAGGATATTGAAAGAATCGTGAAGGATTATTTGAAAGACGTACTCGATGGCATGATTCAAGGGTTTGGGAAGTTCCTTGCGGAGATGAAGTATCTGTCTGAAAGGATGGAAGCTGTGGAGAAGATCCTTGGTATCACCAAAAATATGAAAGGGGCATTATCTCAAAAATCTCAACCTAAAAGGCAAGAATACGGAGTTAGTAAAGCATCCTCTCGCAACAAGAAAAGGGAAACGGATCCTGCTGAGGGGGAATGTGAAAGTGTTAATGGGTCGAACGCGGGAAAAAAGAGCTTTCCCAAGGGGGGGGGGTAAAGAAACAGAGGAAAAGCCAGGAAAAACCTCCAGAATCGAGCCTTCCTCCAGAATGATCCTTCCATCCATCCTTCCTCCAGAATCGATCCTTCCATCCAGCCTTCCTCCAGAATCTAGCCTTGAACTATTGGAGAAACAAGTACCCACTGTTTCAGATGTAGTGAAGGAGCAAGTTAGATATCAGGAGAAGAGGGAAACCGCTTTGGCAGAAATTAAACGTACGGAGAGTGAACGAGCAAGGAAACTTGCTGCCTCACAACAATCTTCTTATACGGCAAACATCACGGCCAAAGTGATCATTCCAACCAAAAAGGCCAAAGCTCCAGTCTATAATCCTTTTGGACCAGTTAACATGACCAAATTGAAGGAACTCGCTGAGTGGTTGAAAACTGATCCGTAAGTGATTGTTTTCCCATACATAATAGCTTGTTTTAGTCTACAAAACTGATTGCTTTTCAACATTTTGTGTTTGCAGTCACTATGACACACCTTTTGATGATAAACCACGTACATCACCAACTAAGTGGTATCACATCCTTCGAACCTCCTTATCTCGGCTGCACGACTGTGTAAGTCGTCTGATATCTTTTCACTATAATTCCATGTAGACGACTTAATGGTAAGTCGTCTACGTAGAATACTTACCAGACGACTTAATGGTAAGTCATATGATATCTTCTGACTTGTTTTATTTTAAATGCAGCATGTTGATGCTTGGATTAATGTGCTGAGGAAGAGGTACGCTTAAAATCCTCAAGCGCTCAGGAGCGAGAGGATGTGCTTCGTTGATCATCTCTTTTCTCAGCAATGGAGATTCAACTACAAGGATTTTTAAGCATCAGAGTGTGATCAGAACGGTTTGGGAAGAAGACTCCCTGGTGGAGCATTTAATTATTATTCAGGTGATGTACCATCATTTTACCAGTCGAACAAGATGTGGGGGGTGGATATTGATGATATCTATGCGCCAGTGAACTACAATAACTGTCACTGGATTGCGTTGTGATCGCCCTCCGAGCTCTTAAACTCCGGATACTTGGCCATCCACTGTCGAGAAAATACATGATAAAGGAAGCACATTCTCTCGTTCCTGAAATACTGGGGATTGTTTTGGTACCAAAACCTCAGTAAATTAATAAAAGCATCCATATGCTGCATATATAACAATACTCCAGAATTAGTCTGTAAGTTGTCTATAGAGAAGACTTAACAAACTTACCCATATGTCTTCTGTAAGTCGTCCCTAGAGAAGACTTAACAGACAATTACTAGTAAGTCGTCTATTAAGTCTTTTCTACAGACGACTTACGGGTAAGTCGTCTGTTAAGTCTTCTCTAGAGATGTCTTACTGGTAATATGAATATTTAAAGATAAGACATTACAGAAGACTTATAGAGACGCTGAGCCATGCTAAGGGGTTTCAGAGGATGTGATACCACATACTTGGGCATGAAGCTGGTTTTTTGGGCACATATGTTCTATAGAAACTGCAAACAGAAAATGTAGATAAGCAATCATTTTTCGTAGAATGATGCAAGCTATTATGGGAAATTATCTCACTTACGGATCAAGTTTCAGCCAGTCAGTGAGCACCTTTGACATCTTCTTGTCAGTGGGTGCAAAAGGATTATAACCTGGGCTAACCTTATTGTTTGGAATGATCACTTTTGCAGTGTTGTTTCCCTGAAAAGGAGAACACTGTGAGCTAGAAAGTTTCTTGCTCGCTCACTCTTTGCACGGGCACATACCATAGCCTCATCCTTCTTTGTTTACCATCTAGTTTCACATTACTGTTTATCTGAAATAATGGGTACTTGTTTTTCCAATAGAAGAACGCTAGGTTCACCACTTGGTTCTTTATCCTCGGGCTTATTTGCTATCACAAGACTCATCTCTTTTGAGGACCCACTCGGTTCTTCAGCCCCGTGAGGTCTCGCTTTCGCCCCATTCACACTTTCACTCTACAATTTAGATGTACAAGATGAGTTTATAAAATATTAACCGAAGATCCAATTCACACATGAAACAAAATCCATACAGAAGTAAAATTATGACAGCACTGGAAACAAAGCACACAGGTTCTGACATACAATGTTCATTCCTAACACTTTGCCTAGTGAATCTCTTCACTTTGATTTGGGGAGAGGGGTTGGTACTAACCCCGGGTTGGTGTCCATGTGCAATGATTTGAAGATCATTAGATGCAGTCCCTTTTTTTGTGACTCCCAGCTTCTTTTCCACAGCTTCCAGCCTATGCTCCAGAATCTTGAGCTCCCTCAGGCACATCCCAAAATCGTCCCTCGTGGCATCAGCTATGTCCTTTAATCTTTTTTTCAATCTCCTCTTTGTTCATCCCACCAACATCCAGAGAAGGCTCTGAACGAGCCCCTATAGGGGCCTCTTTACTAGTCTGCAGTAAATAAAAGATATTAACTTAGATAGTCTGCAGTAAATAAAAGACATCAACTTGTGCTTATAGTTAAGTCTCCCAGACGACTTAACTCTAAGTTTTCTACGAACTATTTTCTGGAAGACTTTTTAGACGAGTTATCTAATAAGTCTTCTACGAAGTCTTAGGCAGTGAAGTTTAAATACATGTCTGCATATAGCCGCTTTTAAACATATGTGTCCTTTGCCACCATTGTAAGTCAGTAACAGTGGAGAAGGTCTGTTTGGTATGGGTTTCCCATAAATAACACCCAATTCTGGCAGAGCATAGTACGCCCACACCTGGAGAACTTGTATAAACCCATCAATAATGTAAGATCCAGTCAAATCTTTTCCCTTCAGAGAGTCCATCAGTACCTTAAACGCCACCCTCCCCCATGATAATTCACAAATTGTTCTAAATTCATCACCAGCCTTGCAAGACTAGCTCTTGTAGCAGTTGGGTACTTTCTCCCTTTAATGAATCCAGAGGAATCTCGAGACCACTCTTGGCATCTCTCACATGCTGCTATTATCTGTTCAGTAGTTGGCCCAGTATCGAGATCAACAGCCACCAACTCCACAAAATATTCATCTCCTTCGTAACCTCACACCTTGGATTTTCCAGGTCCTGGATGTAATCACAATTCAGACCAGTGATGTGTTTAAACTCTATCAGTAAAAACCTCACCGGTTGTGGACCAACAAGACACCAAAGCTCAAACATCTTTTTGATGTCAAGCTGGAAACAGAGCATGAAATGAACCAGAATTGATGCCCATTCAAACGCAATCTCCTTGAACATAATGAACACTCCCAACCTTGACTCCTTGAGCTCCTCCCTTTCATCATCATGAAGATCATCTTTTAGAGCATCAATCAAATTTGAGTCATCAGTATGATACGAAATGCTTCTTGTTGGATGTGGCTCCTCTCCTAAAGTAAACATTCTCTTTGGGAGTTCTGGCAAATCCATTTTCCAGTCTCGAAAACAATAAAAAAAAAACATGTAAATTTTGGTGAGGACACACTACAAATAAAATGTGTATTGATAGCAGAATATGATAGCAGTGTTTTCTAAAGTTCTATGGAGACTAATATTTGTGTTTTAAACACCGCTATTTGGAAAAAAATAGTGAGCGGCAATAAAAAAAAATGTTATACCGCGAATACTTAGTGAAAAAAACATAAGCGCCAATGTTATTCTGGTTTTCCCTTTTAACAAAACTCATTCTCTTTAAGTAAGGTTGGTAAAAATTCCGACAAAAAAAAGGAATCTTAAAAAAAAAAGACACTCTCTCTCGAGCATCTCAACTTGACTTGGTTCAAAGAATAACTTGATCTCCCTTTTTCATATCGATTTCGAGGTCTACTCCCTTCTCATCTCTATTTCGATTTTGATCTCCACTCCCTCGCCTCATCTCGCTTTCGGGTTCGATTCTCATCCCGAGTTCGGTTTGATTTTCATCCCGATTGGGGTTTGATTCTTAGAGATTTAGGGTTTATTTGAAGCTTCTTTTCAGTTTGTGGTTTAATTGAAGCTTTGTTTCAGATTTAGGGTTTACCTAAATAGATTTATACATTTAGGATTTCCTTGATTTCATCCCGATTGGGGTTTGATTCTTAGAGATTTAGGGTTTATTTGAAGCTTCATTTCAGTTTGTGGTTTAATTAAAGCTCCGTTTCATATTTAGGGTTTACCTAAATAGATTTATATATTTAGAGTTTCCTCGATTTTAAGCTTTGTTTCAGTTTTGACTTATTAATTTTAATTTCTTTCAAATTCTTAACAGATTTCTCTTCTCTTCAGTGTCAATCAAGCACCAGAACACATCATTATATCCTAACCACAAGACAGGTTGTTCCCTTTGTTCTTATTTGTTGTTGTAACTAGTTATTACATCGCTTTGGGATTGAGCTACGTATGTTTGATTCATGTGGTTTGCTTGTGACTGGTATATGTTTGATTCGTGTACTTACTGATTTTTCTTTAAGTGATGTGTTTTATGCTTGCTTGTGTTATCTCTGACTCTTCTTGTGTTTGTAAGTCGCCTGGTGTAAATTATTCACCAAACAACTTACCCGTTAGTCATCTAGACCCTAAAATAAATTAACTAACTAAACACTTCATAAAATCAAATTAAATTTAATAAGTGTTTACTATGCACATAAATAAACTCATATAGATAAAAATTAATTTAAAACAAAACTGTAACATCACGAGTTGTGATATACGGAAAAGTTTAAGAGGATTGATTTGGCTACCTATGACATCAAAGTGCACTTACCTTTTCGGGAGCACATCCAGAGAGAATTCCAGAGTTAAGCGTGCTTGAGCTAGAGTAGTCAAAGGATGGATGACCTATCGGGAAGTGATTTGCGATACCGTGTAACTGAGGCTAAAGCACAGGGAAAGGTCATGTGGTCATTGCAGGGTCAGTAAACATGTATCGAGAGCCTTGGAAAATTAACGGACCTGCCATTATAACGGGATGGGGCCCATGGGCCGAGTGAGCGGGCGTGGGTGGTCCATTAGCCGTGGGCAGTCGGGGCGTTATAAGTGGTATCAGAGCTGGTTAGCCATTTCAGTTCTGACCTGAGAGGCGTCTTAAGATCTGTCGTGGGGCGGAACGAGGACGTTGCGTTCTTTGAGAGGGGGTGAATTGTAACATTCCGAGTTGTGATATACGAAAAAGCTTAATAGAATTGATTTGGCTATCTATGTCACCAAAGTGCACTAACCTTTTCAGGAGCACATCCAGAGAGAACTCCAGAGTTAAGCGTGATAGAGCTGGAGTAGTCAAATGATGGGTGACCTATCGGGAAGTGATTTGCGATACCGTATAAGTGAGGCTAATGCACGGGGAAAGGTCATGTGGTGATTTCAGTGTCAGTAAACATGACTCTAGAGCCTTGAAAAATTAACGGACCGGCTGTTGGAATGGAATGGGGCCTGAGTGAGCGGGCGTGGGTGGTCCATTAGACGTGGGCGGTCGGGGCGTTATAAAAACGTTCAAGCTCTCCAAAATCTAACCTAAGAATACATAAAATACTACAAAGTATGTTGTCAAACCCTAAAACCAAAGAATATCATGATTAACTACTTTCTCTCATCTATGTTGGAAACTATTCAATTTTATTATAGTGTAATTTGCATCACTTAAAATTGTTTATAGTTAATTACATGATTTTCAATTTTCACTTGTCAAAATATTTTTAAAAAAATTTAAGAATTATTTTTAAGATCAACTACTTCAGACGACTAACTTGTAGGTCGTCTAGACGACTTCCAGCATCTTAGACGACTCAGACTACAAACTGGGGCAATATTCAAAAAAAATAATTTCTATTTTTTTTTGGTCACAAATGGCTGGCTGTAATTTCACAAGATTTTTAAGTTAGTTTTGCATTTGATTCAAGTTTGGATATAGATTTACAATCAAAACATGTTTTAAATCATATTTGGCACATTCCCCTCTATTTTATAATCATCTGCTACAAATTCCCAAATATATAATAATTTTAGAAATAATTAGCAAAATAAAATACATATATATTAGTTCAAGAAATATATAAAAAAATGTTCTTAGTCAAACAAATATCTCCTTTCTTTCTCAAGTTTTAATTCATTACCAACGATTATTTACATTTACTTTATTCATAATTCATGTTTATTTTGATGGACCTTTTAGTCTATTGGAGATTATTGATAGATATGTTAAGATCATTTGTTTATAGAAATAAATCATAAATAAGATTAAATTTTTGTGGTCAAAAATAAGATTATATTTTTTCTTTTGACTTTTTTAAATACCTAATTAGATTTTAATTTGCGCTTTGAAAGCGCCTCATTTTTTTGTTATAATCTAATACTAAAATACCAAAGATGATATGTATTTTTATTATAAAAATATTTTCATTCATATTATGAAATTCTGATATAGATTTTCAATTTCAAAATCAAAATGAGTTTCTCTTACTATATATAGCTAACTAAGTATTTTTTGAAATGAATTATCAAGGTGGATAGTGATCCGTGTTATAATAGTGAATTTATTTTGTATATACATCTAAATTTTGAAATAAAAATATTTTGACTTATGTTTTTAATTCCTAATTAAATTATGGTTGACAATTTATAATAAAACTGTATTTCTTTACACTTTTTTAAATCATATACATAATATGAAATCTTTAATAAATTTTTAATACGATATATTTATTTTTTCTTCCAATTATAGTTATAAGTATAAATTATTTATTAGAAACTTTATTTTCTGTTTTATTGGGATTATAAAAATATTTTCGATTTTTATTTAAGAATTAAATCTGACACTTATTTTGGAATGTGCAAAATAAATAATATTATATGCAGTATAATGTATAATTTTAAATTTATTCCCATATTAGAAAAATTAATTTGTGTTATGTTGTTCTTTTGTTTGAATTAGATTAATTGAGTTTGTACATTTAAATATTATAGTTAAGTTTTTTAATAATCAAATATAAAAGTCAACTATCTATATTAATATGATGATAATATATATTTAAATAAGAAAAAAGTAAAAAGTAAATCCAAGTAGGAAAAACACCCTTCATACTATCAAATGTAAAAATTGAAAAAGAAACTATTTAATTAAATTATATGTAAAACTATATTAGGTAAATCAAAATTTATAAGATATTAATTTGGTTATTTAATGAATATTGTTTGTTAAAACCTTTAAAAATCTCTTCAATTTATTGTAGATAATTAAAAAGTTTAATATTTAATATAGTTTAATAGTATTCACTTATAATTATTGAGAAAAATAAAAGGTTAATTCAAAATTATATTTTAGTTTTAATAATATAGATTTGCAAATCCTCTCAAGCGTCTTGGAAAACATCTGTCATCTGAGCACAAATATGAGATAAGATTTGTGCATCTCCATGTTTACCAAATGTCATCCAGTGGAACCACATATGCCACGTCTGTCCAACTAATATAATAAAAAATAATGGAAACCATATGATATAGTAAAATATTATTATTAACAAACAAAATCTTATTGATGTTAGAAATGGCAGCCAAATTTCACATCTCTTCTTCCTTTAGTCACAAGGCCAATGATTCGACAACTTCATCATCTTCCTCGTATTCATCGTTGCTTGTTCTGCCTCGATTCCTCTGTACACCATCTTCATCAGGCTTTACACAGTTCAAGCTTCACGCCAAATTAGGTACTTTATATCTCTTTCGAATCAGGATTTTCCTATCTCGTCTTTTTTTATTAAGAGAAAGATTATCTTTATCCCTGTTCTTGCTTAAGGTGGAGGTGATGGAGAAGTGAAACCGACAGAAAAGAAGAAGTTCATAACCAAAGAGGAAGAACCAGAACAGTTAGTTTTTAGTTACCCTATCATATCCACCTCTTAATTTCCTATCACAAAATGGCCAAATTATGAAAACGTTATATCTAGAAACAAGAGAAGTATAACTTTAGTTAAAAAAAAAAGGGGATTGTTTACTCTTTTGCTGTTTATTATCTGACTAATCACATTTCCAAAATAAAATTTTCTTTTTGTAACCACACAACTAAAATCTGATTCCCATTGTTAGTGAGAAAGAGTTACCTGACCTGCATGTAAGTAATACACATTCTTAGTTTTACCGAGCTAAACGATATGTAGTGGTGTGGTCTAACCACTGCTAGCGTACTTATTCGAACCGGAACTACTTACAATGTTAGGTTTTGTGATTTACTCTTGCCCATTTTTTCCATTAATTCTTAGGTATTGGCAAAGCGCTGGCGAAAGAGAAGGGGAGAATCCGATGAAGACGCCTCTCCCTTACATAATCATTTTTGGTATGTCAACTCCATTCGTCATCTTAGCCATTGCTTTTGCCAATGGTTGGATCAAAGTTCCTATTCGCTGAGTATTTCATTTTCTCTTCTGCTTCCCTTGTTTAAGTCTCTAAACATGAAATGAATCTTAGACGTCTTTTTTCGGCTGTAAAAGAAGTAAAAGAAAACAAAGTATGCGTTTATATTGTATGATTCTCGCTTGCATCTTTCGCTTTTGCACTCTTTTCTAATTTATTTAATTTTTGAGTTCTTTATAAACAAAAACCACGAATCATATTTGGAAATTTTGCAAGTTTCGTTAATCTGATTTGTAGGCTTTAAAACTCGAACTTGAAAGTGGCAAAAAATAATCGAGGAAAACTCGACTAGCTTCAAAGATATTGATGCCATAAGTTCCAGTGATTCCCCAATATATACAAGTAAAAGAAATAAGATGAGTGACGGGAAAGGTGCTCAGAATCGATCTTTGTGTATCCTAAAACCCATACGTATTTGGTAGTAATTGTATATTAAAAAGTAGGAAAGATCATAAAATCGGCATTAGGTATTTGATACTAACTGTGTGTAAAAAATTAGGAAAGAAAAAATCGAAACATTAAGGGGTTAACAAGAATCGAATACAAAGGAGCTAAGCTACAATTGATATTGAACAAAAGAGATGAAGTCCAGGTCGATGTTAATGGTGATGAATTGCTAGGTCTCTGAATGTCCTCTCTTTCACTTCTCTTTATTCTTTTATGGCTGATCTTCTGTTAACTTCCTCTGATATTCTCTCTCGTTGTCGGTTAGAAAGTGGCGATGATCTCGGGACTTCTTTTGACCTGGTCAAGGCGGGATGTGAGCTCGTCGATTTGTGCTGGTTTAAGTTCGACTTAGAACTCATCGCTTCGACGTCGCAGCCAACTGGGTTGAGGTGATTACCGATTTAGGGCCCAACAATCTTGATACAGTCTCGTTTCTAACTATTTTTTACTCTCACTGTTTTATCTAACACTAAGCTTCTCTCGTATTCTCGTAATTATTTCTCTTGTATGTTAATGGACCGTGACTTCAACGTCACACAAGCAAATAGAGAGCAAGAGAATCCACATACGAAATCTTATAGAATTCCCCCAAAACTTCTGAGTGTATGTCTTTTCAGGATCGGGATCTGAATTCACTATATCTAACATTTGCAAGAGCTCGATGACATTAACAATGTCAGCTTGTTATATAATGAAGAAGAAAGTTGCCACTAAGATAAAGATCATCTACTTCTGACCCTTCCTTATATATATTTCAACTTGTTACAGTTTGGGTCCTTGATAGGTTGTTCTTCTAGATCAGTTAATGGTGGATGATGAATGTCTTGGAGTTTGAGCACTCTTTTGTAGACGATGGACTTCTCTTCTAATCTATGGATTACTTTAAAGATGTGTTGCTACTCTTGAGACACATGATCACCCTGCTTAGTATCTAAGATGGTTCCACGGGAGATCACTCTCTTTAGTGTCAAGGTCAATTTTCTTGTGCTGAATAGATGATAACCTAAAGTTTCATTTGATTCATGATTCATCTGCAAACTCAGCTTGTACACGACATAAAGAAGAAAAGACATGTCGATTCTTAAGTTAAGAAAACATAAATGTACAGATCAATGGTATAGTAAATCCTATTAATAATTTGATTTGGTTAAATCATAATGCTAGTTGCTCTTGGTAGGCATGGACATTCGAGGTTCCAATCGAATTTCAATTTTGTTTCATTCGGGTTTTTAATTTTTGGGGTTTGTGAATTTCACCCTCATCGGATACTATAAAAGTTCGGATCGGATTTGATTCGGGTTTAGCCGGACTTAGACCTGAGTTTAGTTACATGTCTAAGATTTGGTTGAATCCAAAATAGTTAATGTTTTGAATATTAATGGGGTTATCGGTTTCAAAAATATTAGTTTGTACTTTATTAAATTCAATATATTTCCAATCTATTCAATAAATTTATGTGCGTGTCTTCCTTAAACTATATTGTTGTTCTTCAAAATAACTTTGCGAGACTTTTCTAGCAATTGTATGAGATTAGTCCTTGAACTGTATGTCACAACATAAGACATATCATGATTCATGACAAATCAAAGCCTTCTACAAACCAGGAGCATACATAATGAAATATTAAAAAAAAATTGACAATCAATAACTCTATAAACGTAAGAAACACTTTAAATATATAAAACAACATTGTTTAAACTTCAGAAGCAAACTTATCAATAATTGAACTTGAAATCGAATTGTTAAAACATAAAACATTAATATTGACCAAATACAAAAAAATATATATTAGATTAAGTATTTGAGTTAATTATTCATCTAACAAATAATTATTTTAGATACCCAATAATATCTTAGTGTACTTTGAAAACATATTAGGGGTTTAGATGGGGTTTGGTACAAGTCCTTTTTGGAATTTTTGAATTTTAGGGATTTTCGGATATCTATGGGTTTAGATTCGGTTCAGATAAAACCCATAATCTGAAATACCAAAAACAACATCCAATCAATATTTATGTCGAGTTTGTATTCATTTTTATAGGGTTAGATTCGATTCTGATTTTTGGATTTGGTTTATTTTCCCAACCATACTTCTTGGTTTACTTAAAACTAATTACAAATTATAAAAAGTTTAAACCATCCATCCAGTTCTCTTTGTTTTTTTTTTTGGTTTTCTCCTCTTCCTTCTTGTGCACAAGTTACACTAAGTGTTGGAGTTCTTTCTAATGATCATTAACTTTTGCTCTTGTCAATCCTCTTTGGGAAGCTTCTATGTGTTGATGATCATTCAATACCTAATGTAGGAACCTGGTTGTACACTTCTACTGGTGGATAGGAAAATCAACTTCTAATACTGCGCAAGGAACCACAGTCTTCCTAGGAACATGTATCCTTTTCACTCTTTTGTGAAACCCAACAACTTCTTCGGCAAAGATATGTCTTCTCAGATGTTGAGTGATAAAAAGGTGGGATGCTTCAGACTTGTACTCTCTATTCTCAGTCGGCTCCAATTCTACTCTGTATCCTGGCATTCAAGCAGTGTGCAGAAAGATTTGGCAAACATACTCGGTATGGCGTGGCGGATGTAGATCACGACTCGGCTGCTCTTGTCGATCGATGCTACCATGTTGTTGTCGATCGATTATCTGATGTGGTTGTCGATCGACATCATTTTATTTAACTCGAGCTAGGGTGGGAGGAAGTGGGTGTTGAGCGGTGAAGTACGAGTGGATCATAGATCGAACAGTCTTGTCTGATACCAAAAGTTTGTCGATCGATGCTCGGTTGATGGTGGGGATCGAAACTCAGATGACAATTGAGCGTTTCTCAGCTGTTGGTATCGATCGACACCAGTACGAGCTGCCTACAGACATAGAACTTTCAACCTAGAAAAGCATCTTTTTCCAGCTTTGCCTGCTCAAGTGCTTCCCCAAATCCATTATCTAAGATGTCATGAACCTGGTGTCTTGCATCTTGACATGGGTATCTAAGGTCTTTAATTCTCTATTCACCTCTTTGCAGAGAAGATCCAACCTCAGATTCAAGTGTTCAGTCGTCTAACTGTTGAACTTTCAAAAGCTTCTCTATCATAGATTCCATCTCTTCTACATGGCACTGATCCTCATTGATATCACTCAAATTACCATAAGGAGTGAATTACTCTCATCAAAAGAGGTTCAATCGTAGTACTTAGGGATCGAATCCACAAGGAACTAGAGACACAAAAGATATAATCCTAAGTGATTAAGCTAGGTTGAAAAAGGTTTAAAACGGTAAATAAAATAGTAGTAATGGTAAGTTGCTAAAGAGAATAGGATTTGGTTTAAAAACAATGAAGGAAAATAGTTAGATTCAAGGTTACTATTCAGAAAATCAGGATTATAGATCCATGGATGTCTTAACGAATTGCTTGCAAATATAAGAGAACTTAAATCCTTAGACAAATCTATAGCTGTCGCTAGTTAGACTCGTCCATTGATCTGATTGCCGACTGCATCGATCGATGTTTCTATCGCAGTGTCGATCGATGTTTCTATCGCAGTGTCGATCGATATAAGCATGTCGTCGATCGATATTAAGTATCAGATCGGATCAAACTATTGTTCACCCAAGAATTTCTATAAGATCGGCTATCGCATCGTGCCTTAATAGAGTCTGGGTTTAGCCAAATGATTTCAGGAAGATGACTATTAGATTAGTCACTTCATAATCAATACTCTAGGTAGCAAGTCTAGAGTAAGCATTAAGGTTCATTTGGATAATGAATATAACAACTCAACAATCCATAGTTGGGGCTAATCCCTCATAACTATTTGAACCCCAAATCTAACATATGAATCTACTCAGACATAGCCAAGAGATTCATAGCAAAAGAATAAGAAAAGAAAATACTTTTATTGCTAAATAGAATAGAATACAAAACTTTTTTCAAAACTTCCTATAGGCATAGGTATAAATAGGGAGTACAATTAGGTTAAAAACTCGTCAGGGGCAGTCTTGTAATTTGGTGAGAACTTGGGCTTCAAGTTGGCCAAATAAATCTTGCTCATCACGCTCTGTATCGATCGATGGTATATTGCGTACATCGATCGATGGAGGATCTCGACTTCAACTTCTACGGAAGCGTCATCGATCGATTACACAGGGTGTGTATCGATCGATTACACAGGGTGTGTATCGATCGATATGTGTCTCTTATATCGGATCTTCGTAGTCATCTTGGAAAACTCTTCTTTAAGCACCAAAAGACACCTAAATCATCACTTTACCACAAAATGCTTCTGAACCTGAAAACATACCTAATAGACTCCAAAACATAGATAATTATAATAAAAACATATAGAAAATATGACCAAAAGCGGGTCAAAATCATGGTCTATCAACTTCCCCAGACTTAACCTTTTGCTTGTCCTCAAGCAAACATTAAGTTAGTCTTTGAAAAGAAGTTTAAAAAGAGCAGGGACTCAATCAAAATCTTAACTTAAAAATCATAACCTCTTACTTTGTTGCAAACCACATCTTATTCCATCAACTACATGAGTACATTATACCATATCCTAGCTTAGCAGCCTAATCATCTAGCCAATCAACTTAAACATTCCTTGTCTGTCTATCCCCTCTACTGATTTCATTTATGCATAAAAATAAAGGTGTAGGCTTTACTTTGGGAGTATCGATCAAGGAACACTTGGATTCAACTCAAACAAGTTTCAGGCATTCTCATCCTGGTTCCCTCTCTTTCTTTGTCCCCCTTCTCTGAATCCCAACTCTTCTTTCTTTTATATCAATCCCAATGAACAGTTAATGTTCATCTTATTGATCTTTCTTGACAAATTGTAAGCGAATAGTGGGGTCATAGGTAATGTACCTCTCTCTCGCTGTGATCATTCCTTTGATTTAGAATAGTGGGGTCATAGGTAATGTACCTCTCCCTCTGCCTCTCAGTAAATCATCTCAATCTTTTATTTTCTGGGGATGCCGAATGAAGGAAAGAAGGAAACCAATTTTTTTTGAGATTTTTACCTTCCAGACTTGCAAGAGGATTTCGATCCCTTGTATAAAAAGCCCCAAGACAAGCAATAGATGTCAGGTTAGGTTGGAAATCAGCTTTGGTTCTTCCAGACAATCATGAAAGTGTTGACATAGGTGATCGGTGATCCACTTTAGCATCTATAGTACTTTCTGCAATCAATAAATCTAAGAATGGTGCTAAAGAGTGGTAAGATAAAAAGTAAGACTTTGAAAATTTTTCCCTTTCTTGNCAGGTTAGGTTGGAAATCAGCTTTGGTTCTTCCAGACAATCATGAAAGTGTTGACATAGGTGATCGGTGATCCACTTTAGCATCTATAGTACTTTCTGCAATCAATAAATCTAAGAATGGTGCTAAAGAGTGGTAAGATAAAAAGTAAGACTTTGAAAATTTTTCCCTTTCTTGACTCAATAAAACCAATTTTTGAAAAATTTATCAAAAAGATCAAAAAGAGGTAAAGTAACATCAGTAATCAACTCCCCCCAGACTTAAATCATACACTGTCCTCAGTGTATAATTAGTCGGAGTTAGAGCATAAGTAAAATTAAATATGTGTAACTGATATCGAAAATTGGAAACGATATACCTGACCGATATGGGTATCGATCGATGGTGAGTCCCCATCGTCGATCGATGCGTGGTTGTCTGTGTCGAGCGATATCGATTGGTCGTATCAGTCGATAGGTATGGATCGTGTGTCTATCTTCCTAAAAACAAATATAAACGAAACTAGTAAGTAAAAATAAAATAAAATAAGTTAGTAAAATACCTAACAGTGGGTTGCCTCCCACTCAGCGCTTGTTTAAAGTCAGTGTAGCTTGACTATGGAAGTATGGTTGCTAGTGAGGTGGGTTGCAGGTACTTGTTTGTAAACAAGTATCCTCTTGTTCTTGTGTTTCATCAAACCAAGAGGTTAGAAAGCTTCTTGTGGCCTTCTCACTTCTGTTCATGCTAGTCTTCAAACCATAAACTTCTGCTTAGATCCTTTCTAACCACCCTTCTAAGTTGGCAAGGCTGTACTGATGGTTGCCAATCATGCTATAGATATGTTCAGTTGTGCGCTGCATGGTGTCGTGGTGTGGTGGATCGTCGGTTGAGGTTGGAGGTTGCATATCGATCGATGTGTTGGGTGCTTCATCGATCGATGGCGATGGGTCAGGTCGGCTGGCGAGCTGTCTTTGGATATCTGCTACCTCCTTCTGAATATCTTCCATTGTGCATCGCAGACCTTTGAAATCACTGTGTAGGTGAAACCAGTATTCATCCAGGATTCTGTAATCTTCGTCTTCACAAAACTGGATAGATTTGTAGATTTCTGCTGTGGTTTCTTCAAATTCTTCCCTGGTACAGTATTCTTGAGCACGGGTGTCGATCGATGGACTGGGTTTTTCATCGATCGATAGCTTCTGGAAGTGGTATTCGATCGGGTTAGGTACTGGTATATCGATCGATGCAGGGGGATCTGTATCGGTCGATGGCTGTGGTTGAGACTGCAGTTGTGCACGCAGAGTGTTGAGTTCTTCTTGTAGGGCGTCTCGTTTCCTTCGTACTTTGTCATTGTGGCTGGTCTGCCATACCATTTCACATCGAAGTCTTGATAGTTTTTCCTCAAGGTCAACTTTCGCGCTTGCTATCTTCCAGTTGTGATCGCTGGTAAGGCCATCTAGCATGTAGGTGACTTCGTTCTGTGTGTAGAGCTTGCCATCTGGAACTCCTTTAGCAAACTGATCAGCATATCCTGTTAGGCAGAAACAAGAGCGACCAAAGAGTGAGGCTCTCTTCAGCAAGTTTTCCATATCTTCTTTGGTGACAGGGATGATGTCTCTGTTTACTGCTCTTGCATGGCCAGATTCATCTCTGTAGACTCCATATTCATCTTTATTTTCCCAAAAGAAACGACGTTCTCCGTTTCGGAAAGTTCTCTGCCCGTACTCTCGGTGGGTATCGATCGATGCTCGTCTCCATGCATCGGTCGATGGGCGTTTTTTCTGGTTCGGGTCGTTTTTGATGATAGGTCCATTGGCCATCTGGAGTAAGTCTGCAACATCTTCTGTGGAGATAGGAATGATTCTCCCGTCTATAGCACGTGCATGACCATCTGAATCCCTGAAAATACCAAACTTATCCGGAATTAGTGAATTTAATCGAATTTAGGTGTTTGTACCTCGGATGGTGGTCTGTGATTGATATCGATCGATGGAGAGATGTCTTCGTCGATCGATGGCGTGTAGGGCGTATCGGTCGATGGCTTGTACTCCTTGTCGAGAGATACGGGAGCCACAGGTTGAGTCGCGGCTTGTAGGGGTGCTGTGTCTACTGCAAAACTTTCGTGATAACCGCTGGCCCAGCTTCCAATCGAGAAATCTCCGTCTCGTGGTTCGTGTGGGACATAGACTGGTCTGCAGTAGGGTTCGTGGCTTGTTGATTCGAACCGTCGTTTGCGCGATCTCGGGTAGGGCATATCGATCGATGGACCAGGTGTCGTATCGGTCGATGCTCGTCGGATGAAGGTCGGGAATGGAATTTGATCTTCATCTTGGCGAAGAAATCGGTACTCTATAGCTCGTTCCACCTCATAATCTTCATCATACTCCTCTTGAGTATTGATACTAGCAAGCTCGGGCAAGTAGTGATCGTTTTCCCAATCGTCTGCGTTGAAATCGGCTTCTGGGAACGCGGCTTCGGTTCGTCGGAAGGCTCCATCGAGCGATGGCCGGGTAAGACTGTCGGTCGATGGTGCTGCAAGGATATCGATCGATGGGGTAGAGGTGTCATCGGTCGATACTGCTTCGGTGTCATACTCTTCCATAGAATCAAATTCGTGGGCACAGAAACATGTGGCTACGAGTGTTGAGCTGGCTGGCCTTGGGAACTTGATTACTGGTACATGATCGTAGTGAATGGAAGGGTTGATTAGGGTTAGGCAGAGCTTGTTTGTTTGGAGGTCACAAACAGCTCCAACTGTGGCTAAGAAGGCTCTTCCAAGTAGTAGANGAATCAAATTCGTGGGCACAGAAACATGTGGCTACGAGTGTTGAGCTGGCTGGCCTTGGGAACTTGATTACTGGTACATGATCGTAGTGAATGGAAGGGTTGATTAGGGTTAGGCAGAGCTTGTTTGTTTGGAGGTCACAAACAGCTCCAACTGTGGCTAAGAAGGCTCTTCCAAGTAGTAGAGAAGTCTTGAAGTTCACCTTGTTGGAGAGGATATGGAAGTCTGTAGGAATTATGGTTTCACCAATCTGTACCTCAAGGTTGCGAACAATGCCTCTAGGGCTCTGCTGAGAACAATCTACAAAGATGAAAGTTTCTTCAGAAGGCTCTATCTTCAGACCGAGATGATCTGCCATGAGCTTGGGTAAGATGCTAACTCCGGATCCTGTGTCACAAAGGGCACGTGGGAACTCAACACCTCTAATGGAGCAAGGTATTGTGAACTTCCCTGGATCATTCTTCTTCTTCAGTGTGATCTTCTGCTTGAGGCTATCTCTGACGTGGTTAAACATCCTCCTGATGTCTTCTTCTGTCTCCTTTGATTCTCTGAAGAACATGCACAATCTGTGTGAGAAGTAGGCTTCTTCAAAAGGTTTCTCTTTAGGTATTCTGAGGGCTCTTTTTCTGAAGCTTGACAACTCCTTCTCATTAGCTTCTCTTTTATAGGGTTTAGGTATCTTCTCTTTCCTTTTTCGGAGCACTCTCCCCATAGTTTCCATTTTTATCTCCATGGACTCCAAAATATCCGTGGGTCTCTCCTTTAGGGCTGCTGTAGGGTTTCTGGTGGTGTAATATCGCTCCCGGAAAGCGTCAAGACCTGCACTGTCGATTTTGGGAAGTGGCACTCGGCGTTGGGGTACTTCATATCGATCGACATTGGGCGGTGTGTGACGAGCGATGCCAGGGTCTGGATGTCGATCGATGATGGGGGCATCATGTCGATCGATGACAGGGCTGGGCGGATGTGGGTGAAGTGCGGCGAATTCGGTGTGAGACATAATCTTGACGGAATTGCACTCACGAGGGTTTTCGTCGGAGTTCATCGATCGACACTCGTCGAAGTCAATCGATCGACGAACTAAAGGAGATATCGATCGATGTCGAGCTGGTGATATCGATCGATAGTAGTCGTAGGCGAATTCTCTTTCACTCTCATCATCAGATCTCTGAATCTCTTCTACTACCTCTTGCCAAAATTCATCATCTAGGAGGGCATTGATGTTCTGGGCGTGGGTAAACTCTTGCTTCTTAACTGCTTCTCCTGTCTGGAACACCTGGGTCTCTAGCTTCTTTACATGGGTGCTGAGTGCATCTATCTTCGTCATGAAGGTGGTGTAGACAGAATCTATCTTTCCATTGACGTTTACCTCTAGCTTCTGCTGACTCTCAAGTATCTTGTCCATCAATTCCTCCAGTTTAGTATCTTGGGTGGGTGGGTGTGGATTTGAGTAGAAGGCACTTCCATAGCTTCTGTTGTTGTTAGGGTTGCTGCTGCTGAAAGTGTTGGGCTTCTGGGGATTCTGGTTATAGTTGCTTCTCTAGCCTGTGAAGTTTCTAAATCCTCCTTGGTTACCAGATCTCTGAAAACCGGCTCCACTAATCCAGTTGACGTCTTCTTCAACCATTTCTGAATCTTCTACTGCACAGATCTGCTTGTTTAGGAGCTTCTGAATGTTGTCTAGCTGTGCTTGAACTTCATTGACGTACTCCTTTCCAGGGGATGATGTAGTCTTCATATAGTTTCTTGTGCTATTGCTGGAAGCTAAGTTGTCAATTAGCTTGATAGCATTCTGAGGATTCCTGGCGGTGAAGTTGCCATCGCTAGCTGTATCAAGGGCTCTCTTGAAATCGGGGTTGATGCCTCTATAGAAGGTGCAGAGCAGTTGCACTTGGTTGAATCCGTGGTGTGGGCAGTCTCACTGGAAGGACTTGAATCTGTTCCAAGTATCCTTGAATGACTCTTCAGGGGCTTGGGTGAATGTAGCAATCTTCTTCCTCCAGTCTTCAGCGCGTGAATCATCAAAGAAATTACGCAGGAAGGCGTGCTTGATATCATTCCAGGTGGTAAGGGAACCTGGTGGTAGTTGTCTTAGCCACTGCAAAGCTTCTCCAGATAGAGAGTACTTGAAAAGCTTGCAGAAAAGATAGTCTTGAGGGACTCCTTTTGCTTTGACTAGGGTGACAAGATCCTCGAACCTCTCCAAATGGTCCATAGGATGCTCATGGGGCAAACCACAAAAAGGGATTTGACCCACAAGTGTGTAGTACTGCGGCTTGAGCTCAAAATCTCCTCTCTGAATAGCAGGAGGTAGGATGGCTGATCGGTTTGAATAGAACTGATCGGGGCGGTTGTAGTCAGCCAAAGTTCTGGTCTCCTCTACAGGTTGAGTGATGCCTGTAGGTGCAGTCTCTTCTTCAATAATGATCTCCTTCTGATCATTCAGCTTCTGACCTGCTGCATTTCGCAGGTGACCATCTTGATCACACAGGTCTCCATTCTCATCGCGTATGAGAATCATAGGCGCTACCATGTCTCGCCGGTTAGTATCGATCGATGTCAGGTGTGGTGTATCGATCGATGTCAAGTGAGGGGTATCGGTCGACGAACGGTTGTTGATGTCGATCGATGAGGTGGTGAAGGTGTCGGTTGACGAACGGTTGTTGATCGTCGGTGGAAAGGGCGTATCGGTCGATACGATGGTATTGGTATCGATCGATGCGGAGCGTATGTCCTTGCGGATGCTACGCTCTAGGTTGTTGGGATCTTCTGAGTACAAAAGCTGCTTGTTCTTGTTGCTTCTAGTACTGCTGGGCATGTACCTGAAAGAGACAAAAAGAAAAAGAAAAAGATTTTGTGTCAAAAGATAGAAAAATAAAAATAAAATAACAAATAACCTAGACTGAATCAGATTAAATCTAATAGTGATCTTAGTTCCCCGGCAACGGCGCCAAATTTGATATCACTCAAATTACCCTAAGGAGTGAATTACTCTCATCAAAAGAGGTTTAATCGTAGTACTTAGGGATCAAATCCACAAGGAACTAGAGACACAAAAGATATAATCCTAAGTGATTAAGCTAGGTTGAAAAAGGTTTAAAACAATAAATAAAATAGTAGCAATGGTAAGTTGCTAAAGAGAATAGGATTTGGTTTAAAAACAATGAAGGAAAATAGTTAGATTCAAGGTTACTATTCAGAAAATCAGGATTATAGATCTATGGATGTCTTAACGAATTGCTTGCAAATATATATGAGAACTTCAATCCTTAGACAAATCTATAGCTGTCGCTAGTTAGAATCGTCCATTGATCTGATTGCCGACTGCATCGATCGATGTTGCTATCGCAGTGTCGATCGATATAAGCATGTCGTCGATCGATACCCCAAGAAGAGCATCGATCGATATTAAGTATTAAACCGGCTATCGCATCGTGCCTTATTAGAGTCTGGGTTTAGCCAAATGATTTCAGGAAGATGACTATTTGATTAGTCACTCCATAATCAATACTCTAGGTAGCAAGTCTAGAGTAAGCATTAGGGTTCATTTGGATAATGAATATAACAACTCAACGATCCATAGTTGGGGCTAATCCCTCATAACTATTTGAACCCCAAATCTAACATATGAATCTACTAAGACATAGCCAATAGATTCATAGCAAAAGAATAAGAAAAGAAAATACTTTTATTGCTAAATTGAATAGAATACAAAACTTTTTTCAAAACTTCCTATAGGCATAGGTATAAATAAGGAGTACAATTAGGTTAAAAACTCGTAAGGGGCAGTCTTGTAATTTTGTGAGAACTTGGGCTTCAAGTTGGCCAAATAAATCTTGCTCATCACGCTCTGTATCGATCGTTGGTACATTGCGTACATCGATCGATGGAGGATCTCGACTTCAACTTCTACGGAAGCGTCATCGATCGATTACACAGGGTGTGTATCGATCGATATGTGTCTCTTATATCGGATCTTCGTAGTCATCTTGGAAAACTCTTCTTTAAGCACCAAAAGACACCTAAATCATCACTTTACCACAAAATTCTCCTGAACCTGAAAACATACCTAATAGACTCCAAAACATAGATAATTATAATAAAAACATATAGAAAATATGACCAAAAGCGAGTCAAAATCATGGTCTATCACTCTTCCTCATATATAGTTTGCCCCACAAATGAGAAATTTTCCTATTATCTATCTCCGCGGGCGAAGATGTCGATCGTTGAGAAATTTTCCTCGAATGGTCACAATTGAGAAGAGTTTTTCTTTTACGTTCGAAAAGATGGTTCCTCTGTAGAGGAAAGCTGCATCCCCACGTTCAGGAGTAAATTAGGTAGTGGTTTGATGGCTTTCCAGAGTGCCAAACCAGCGAGAATACAGAGATCGATATCACGGATTACATCGATTTCTCGATTTCTCGATTCCCCCGTCCGAGGTTAGGCCGGCCGAGACGCCGTTTGCGAAAGCATCGAGGCTGGTTTACAAGGTTTGTTACCCTTTACTGATTTTACGATTATTCTACGTATGATCAGATTACAATAGAAAGATTTCGTTTGTTTGTAGGGTCTTTGTTTTATGAACGAGGCCGCGAGCGCAAGTAACGCGGAGATTCGTAGGGCCGAATATAGAGCTTAGGTGGCAGAAAAGGAGGCTGCTAGTCTTAAACACGAGATTGACGTTAACTCTTTTCGTGCTCACGAGTGGGCTGAAATGGAAATTACCCGCATGAGGGAGGAATACGAGACCAATTCTCGTCGTGTTATGGAACTTTTCGATAAGAAAGTTCGCCGTGCTCGCAGAGAGGGCAAGAGAGAAGTTGCTGAGGAGGTGAAGGTTTCCCGTGAACAGTTTGCGACCGAGTACTTGGGGATTAAGGATGCGCAAAGGACCAACGGTGACTATCGTGAGTGTCGTAGTGGGGTTGGCAGGTTACACCTAACCCAACTTGCGGACTACTCGTACGAGAGGGAGTATGCCAAGCAAAAGGCGCTCTCGGATAGGAAGGAGAAGAAGCAGTCCGAGCTTCTTGACCTTGACGCTCGTATGTGGGCGCAGTGGGATCCCATTGCGGTGTCGCCGGACTCGGTTGAGGTTGGCGCGGAAATCCCGGACAAAGGTGGCGAGGTTGATCAGCCGGGAGCTGAAGCGAATGCTGGCCAATGATTGGCGGCAGGGTTTTATGGATTCGATGAGTGATGTTTTTGTCGTTTGTTGTAGTGTAATCGTTTCTAGTATTTTTATCGGGACTCCCCGTTGGTGGCTTTGAATCCCTACCGGTAGGCGGTGTGTATTGGACGATTTTTAGATCAGTGAAATTTTTCTAAGTATGAAATCTGTTTTTTTTTTTGTTTAAATGTAGAGGGAAGAATACGAGTTGTGTAGCTAACTCTTTGCGTAGATCGTCCTATTTGTTTGCTTGTATCGGAATGTTTTGATTTTTCGCGAGCGCTTAGATGTGGACGAAGAGACATGCTTTTAGGATCTCAATTCATGCCTTGAGATGTTAGGGACCAGTGTGCTGGGTTTAGGGCAAGACCTAGGTTTACTTTCGGTATTAAGGCTATGCGATGACTAGGCGACTTTTGTTTTACCTGTTGCTATTTTAACCTGATTTCATACCGATTTAAAGTCTGCGATAGGTTCTCGGCTTATATGACTTGTCTAGTCGAAATCTAGCATCCCCGAAGGTGCTGAACAAAATTTTGGATTTATTTTATAGCACGCTATTTTATCCTAGGCGGATGTGTAAGGACCAGTGGGTCGTATGCGTTTGTTTAAGAAGGCAAATGTGCTCGGTGGAGCCAATCGACGAGTGTTTGTGGTTTTATAGTCACAGATGGACTTGTGAATATTTCTCTAAGACTTTAGGCGACGTCTTGCTGGTTCTTTTAAAAATATTCATATTGATCTGGTGTATAAGTTTTGGGTCGAAACAACCAAGTTTTTCTTTTTATATCTTACTGCAGAAATAATTTCCGAAAGTGTTCGAAATTCGAGTTTTTTTTCGAATTATGTTTTCGATAAAGTAGAGATTTTGCGGTATTCTAACTTTGTCTTTATTGAAATGTTTCAAAAATCTCGAGTACAAAGTGAATAAATATATATATATATTTATATATATATTTTTAAAAATATTGGAGTATACGAATACTCGTATACGCACCCGCCCAAGGTTTTAGAGGGGGGGGGGATAGCTGAACTCGTCTTTAGGCGAGCTGCCTACGTATTCCTTTTGGGAAACAAGCCATCTCGTAGTTCTGGTTGTTGGCGCGAGTGTGTTTAGTCGGCTATTGCAGACGCGTCGATCGCTTTAGTCGCTGGATAGGTGTCTTTTTCCGGGTTTTTCTCCTAAGGTTGGGCAGAAGCGATTGGTTTTGATTTACTCTCTCAAATAAGAGGTTCAATCGTAGTACTTAGGGATCGAATCCACAAGGAACTAGAGTAAAAAAAGATATAATCCTAAGTGATTGAGCTAGGTTGAAAAGGTTTAAAACAGTAAATAAAATAGGTAGCAATGATAAGTTGCTAAGGAAAATAGGTTTTAGGTTTGAAAACAATGAAAATAAATAGTTAGATTCAAGGTTTCTATTCAGAAAATCAGGATTATAAATCTATGGATGTCTTAACGAATTGCTTGCAAATATATGAGAACTTTAACCCTTAGACAAATCTATAGTTGTCGCTAGTTAGACTCGTCCATTGATCTAATTGCCGACTGCATCGATCGATGTTGTTATTGTTGGTGTCAAAATCGGTCACAACGGAATCAATGGCAAAAAGTCTCCGCAGAAAATATAAAAGAAATTGTTTTATAAAACTCGAAGAATCGTTTTATAAAACTCGAAGAATCGTTTTATAAAACTCGAGAATCGTTTTATAAAACTCAAGAATCATTTTATAAAACTCGAAGAATCATTTTATAAAACTCGAGAATCGTTTTATAAAACTCGAAGAATCGTTTTATAAAACTCGAGAATCGTTTTATAAAAATCGAACGTTTTATAAAACTCGAAAATCGTTTTATAAAACTCGAAGAATCGTTTTATAAAACTTGAGAATCGTTTTATAAAACTCGAAGAATCGTTTTATAAAACTCGAGAATCGTTTTATAAAACTCAAAGAATCATTTTATAAAACTCGAGAATCGTTTTATAAAACTCGAAGAATCGTTTTATAAAACTCGAGAATCGTTTTATAAAACTCGAATAATCGTTTTATAAAACTCGAGAATCGTTTTATAAAACTCGAAGAATCGTTTTATAAAACTCGAGAATCGTTTTATAAAACTCGAAGACCGTTTTATAAAACTCTAAAATCATTTTATAAAACTCGAGAATCGTTTTATAAAACTCGAGATTCGTTTTATAAAACTCGAGAATCGTTTTATAAAACTCGAAGAATCGTTTTATAAAACTCGAGAATCATTTTATAAAACTCGAGAATCGTTTTATAAGACTAGAGAATCATTTTATAAAACTCGGGACTCGTTTTATAAAACTCGAGAATCATTTTATAAAACTCGAGAATCGTTTTTTAAAACTCGAAGATCGTTTTATAATACTCGAGAATCGTTTTACAAAATCGCGAAAAACCGAAACCGCCGCAAAACGCGAACTAGTCACGACTAGTTCGCCTGCTGGCGAACTACTGACTTTGCCCCACAGGTTCTTATCGCCTAGTTCGCCATATGGCGACCTGGCCAAGCTGAACTAGCTCGCCATACGTCGAGCCGACCATCCCGAGCCTCGATCTCCCACATCCTTGATTCAAGGCATACGTCCTTCGACACGATCGTATTCCGAATCACGGTCGAACTGTCTCCTGTTTCGTCTCGAGCCGTCATATCGTTCGAGTTTTACGATAAAAACCGTAAAACTTTGTTTTCTCGAGAAGAACTCAAGGAAATCGTATAAAACGGCAATGGTTAAACGAAATACCGAATGTTGCCTAAACTATACGATTTATTCGAGATTTTTCGTAAAAATCTTACAAAACGCGTTTTTAAATAAAACCCTGAGTAAATCGTAGAAAACGGAAACGATTAATCGAAACATCGGACATTGCTTAGCTTTACGATTAACTCAAGAAACTTATCTAAAACGGCATCGTATCAGGAAACGATCTCGTCTAAAGTCGTAAAACGGATTTACCGCAAAACGACTAGGAAAGTCATAAAACGCGATAAAAGCCACTCGCAACTTTAAACGAAGTCCAACCCAAAGATACGACGAAGTTTTGGCGATTTACTCATAGAAAGAAGATAAATGTCAAACTTGAAGATAAATGTCAAGTTTGAGGATAAATAGAAGATTTCCGCGGGGAAAAAGGAAAGAACGAGATAAATGGAAGATTCTCATTAAACTCGAATCTGGGCGAAATGGAAAGACTAAACCGCCTAGTAAGGGAGTATATAAGCAAGAGGAATAGGGCAGAATCAGGGGGACGAAATCCAGAGCTCTCATCTGAGACTTTCACAACTTTTCTAGACTTAGAATTTTCTGCACATAGAAACTTAGGCTTTTTCTCGACAAGTTCGGTTTCTATGACTGGCGCTCAATCACTAGACGAACTCGCCCAGGCAGTTCGATCTCTTGTCCAGCTCAATCAACTGAACTACGTTCGAATAGATCCTCTAAAGGGGTATGTAAGCAGCCTTTCATAAGGTTCAGTCCGAAATCGATCAAACCTTTTTTCCTATCTTTTTCTGTCTTTCGTTATCGAGCTACGACTCGACTAGATCTAGGGTTTTATGTTTGTAACTCGCTGATGCCCCCTGTGGCCAAAGCCTTTGTACTTCCTTGTAATGATCGCAACGCTCTTACGCGAATCGGAAATAAGATCGACTTTCTTTATAAATTCGTTTTATTGCGTTTTTCATATTTTTCCACATTAATTTGGTTACTTGTCGTTGGTTTTCGCAGAGATCTGGTTCCTCTGGGAAATTAGGGTTTTCCTAAGTTTCCTTATTTAACGGAAATCGACAAGTGTGAATCTCGGTCCCCACAGCTATCGTAGTGTCGATCGATATAAGCTGCCGATAACTAGAGGAGTATCGATCGATATAAAGTATCAGATCGGATCGAAACTGTTTTCACCCGAGAACTTCTATCAGACCGGCTGTCGCATCGTGCCTTAATAGAGTCTGGGTTTAGCCAAATTATTTCAGGAAGATGACTATTAGATTAGTCACTCCATAATCAATACTCTAGGTAGCAAGTCTAGAGTAAGCATTAGGGTTCATTTGGATAATGAATATAACAACTCAACAATCCATAGTTGGGGCTAATACCTCATAACTATTTGAACCCCAAATCTAACATATGAATCTACTCAGACATTGCCAAGAGATTCATAGCAAAAGAATAAGATGAAAAGAAAATGCTTTTATTGCTAAGTATAAAATAGAATACAAAACTCTTAAAAACTTGGTTCAAAACTTCATGTCTTTTTAAGGCTCATAGGCATAGCTATAAATATAGAGTACAATTAGGTTAAAAACTAGTCAGGGGCAGTCTTGTAATTTGGTGAGAACTTGGGCTTCAAGTTGGCCAAGTAAACCTTGCTCATCACGCTCTGTATCGATCGATGGTACATTGCGTACATCGATCGATGGAGTATCTAAACCCTAAACGCCCACGCAAACGCTGTAGTACTCAACTAAATCGAAAACCTAATCGCGACTCTTCGCCACGGGAAGAGCAACGAAACAAGCTCACGATTTCTATCTCAGATCACTAAGGGAAACGAGAAAATCTATCAAACCCCGTAGTGTTTTTCTTATTTCCGAGTTGGACAAATCTCACGGGTCGAGCAAAAGACGTTTTCCGAAAACTTTTCGGAAAAACAAAACTTGCTCTCCCAGAAACCGCGGAACAAACCGTAGGTTATTTGCGGAAAAACCCGAGGTTGCTCGCGGAGAAAGCCTTAGGTTACTCGCGGAAGAACCTTAGAATACTTGCAAAATCGGGCAATACTATCCAGCCGAAAAGACGGTGAGTTGGCCAAGCAACCTAGCTTGCCATCTTGGTGAGCTGACCGGCTTTCCACCTTGTCCTAGAGGCACTGACTTTTCCCTGAGGGTACGCACAATCCGACTCACTGCTTTTCGTTTCGTCTCAATCAAAGTTTTCGTTGAGATTTTACGACGAAAACAAGATAGATTGATGAATCGGGACTGTGCTCGCCGACTCACCATTAGGCAAGTTGGACAAGCTCAACGGATTGAACATCTCCATCTCGAATCTTGATTGAGACGCTTTTCATTTCGTCTCAATCAGACTTTCCATCGAGACTCTACGACGAAAACAAGTCAACTCGACGAATCGAGATCACCCGTGCCAAGCGTCTTAGCTCGCCGAACGTAGAGCTAAACCAAGCCTCTTAGCTCGCCGAACGTAGAGCTGAACCAAGCGCCTAGCTCGCCCAAGAGGCGCTGACGTTGCCCCAAGGGTTCTTACCGTCCAGATCGCTACACGGCGAGCTGAAAGGGTTCACCCGACTTGCCCTACGTCGAGCTGAACCAATCCTCGAGTTTCTCTCTCGAGTCTTGATCGCGCTGATTCTCGTTTCGTCTAAATCGGAATTTTCATCGGGATTTTACGATAAAACCGCAAAGACTTGTTTCTTCGTATAAGTTCGAATCAATCGTCTAAAACGGCAACGGTTGACTTAAAACCAAAGTTGCCTAAACTATACGGGAAATCTGAACTCTCTAGACCCAATCCGGTTTTACGAAACTCTGCCACGCTAAGTCGAAAACATCCAATCACAAACACGTGATTGATTTTTTTCGATATACAAAGCGCACCTAGTCGGTCAAATAAAACCAGCAATACGAGGAAACAAGAACATGAGCTCTGATGGTTAAGTCTTCTCCCCGCTCCGATACTCTTGCTGGTAATTCGTCGAAGACCGGTAGGTCAAATGACGAAGAACGAAGAATAGACGATCTCAAATCATCGATGAAACTAAGGTATGTCCGATTTGAAAATTTTATTAGACTTCTAATTTCTCGTAGATAAGAAACGAAAACATCTTGTAAACTGCTGTGAAACCTAGAGAACTTGGAATTTAGAGGATAGTATAGCATGCTAAGTCGTAAGCAATTTTTGTCTATCTCGATTTGTTGTTTTCTAACCATTCAGGCATAACTCGCAAACCGATCCAATCTCTCGTACAACCGAGAAACGATCGCCACGCATTCAAACGTACTCATTCCTAAAAGAAAGAGGGAGCTAGAGACGCTGACGTTGTCTTAAAACCGACTCGCTCCTAGAAGTTTTCGTAAATCAGACATACTCCAAATCATCTCCGATCCACCATGGTCTTTAATTGACCCGGATTGTCGATCATCCCAATCCTTCAAACGAAACTCGTCTTTCTTCTTTCGCCGAAGATTTTTCCTCGCATCAAGAAAACGCTTTCTAAAATAAGCGGAAAAATATTCGGACGATGCAACGCCTCGTGGAAATCATCCCAAAAGCAAACGACAATCTAAAACCCGTCTAAGCGCTAAAGACTGATCCAAACCGTCTGGAAAATAATCTCGAGGAATATACAGCATCTCTCATCGCAATCATGCTGTTAGAAAATCTATGCGAAACTTCAGAGCGAAACTCGATTATTTGCCGAAGTCATAAAGATCTTCTCAAACTTGATAAAACAAGTATAAGAATCGAAATCTCTAGGCATCAAAGCATTGATCTCATTTTCCGTCAAACCAAGTGAGTCACGGAATAATGTCAAGAACATTTGCGGCGAAAGAAAAATCGAGAACACAAAGAAGCAATAGAGAACACGTCCTCCCTTCTCGCTGACTGATCCTATTGCTGATCATGTGATTCATTCTGCCCGAGAAACCCGCTAAAACATTTTGTGACTAGATCTCGGTGAAATAAATTTTGGTAAAACTCCGCGAGTGACTTCGAAAAAACCATCACCAAGAATCAAAAACTAAGCGGAAAGGTTTCTCAAAAAATCTGCGGAAACATTGTTAACCCGATGCGTCGTGTCGATTACTAAATCCATCGCCCGTTACTTACGCGAGAAATCCTTCGTATGGTCAGGATCATGTCATAACAAAGTAACTTTCGAAAGTAAACGTAACAGGTTTTGCGAAAAGTACTTTCCTTATAGCGAAAACCAAGCTATACGATCCGACACTGGGCGGCCAATCTAAACTTTGCTTCCTCGCATCACAATTTGACAGATCTCACTCTTTAGCCCTTTGGTTCACGAGCATCCACTCTCACTCCTCCCGATTACACCGAGAATGAGACCATCCCGCAAATGACTCCACACGGGCTCCGCACCGAGCTTCTTAGGATCTGTCTCCTTCGTATAAAGAAAGATCGATCGTTTTATAAAACAACTTCCATACAAAGGAAAGTTTATACGAAACTTGCATCGTATAAATCAAACCTACAGCGGAAAAACGTTTTCTATAACCACGGGCATACTTGGCATATCAAGCTCGACAAACGCTACTTGGCTATTGTCCGATCACGCTTCACTTTAATGCCAAGTTTACAAACCGACTCGACCTTTTCGATAGCACGAAAGTGTCGTGGTCTAATCCTCTACCAAATACGACCTTGGCTGTGCGGCTGAACACAACCTTCGCGCCAAGCCAATACATTCAATGGATAATGCAAACTTGTCGAAAATCGGCTAAGTTCTGTATTCTCGCGATTCACTCTATTCCCGAAGCAAGTTTCCTACAAAATCCGACGTATAAGAAAACACTCATACGAGAGCTCCTAAAGCCGTACGAATCTCGGAAGGTCAACACTTCACAAAGCACCGTAACGAAAAACGCTTCGTTTGGGGAAACAACTTACACGAACTCTCGGTCCTAATTGCTCTAGCACAAATCATAAAACTACCTAACATCCAAACAGGAATGTAAGTTTTAATTGCGAATATCCGCAAACGAACCAAAGTGTTCCTGCAAAGCAGAGTTAGAACAAAACCCTCGCAACACCGCGCAACATCTCCGAGCCCGCAAACGTTCTGAACACGAAACGCGGCATCTAAAATAAAAACCAACTTTCGGCCCTGCAAGACGTCGCAGACGCCCGGAGATTAGTTTTTCGACGTAAATACCTTCCTCGATAAAGTCATTTTCTTGGAAGACCTAACAGTCCGTCCACGACTATAAAATTACGCAAAACTTCTTAACATACGTATCCTTCGCGAAGGTCAAAACAACGTAAACATTTATCGCCTAAAAAGTTTGTTGCTGATCACAACAAACTCGCAACAGTCCTAAACAAACTTAAGTTATCTCGCAGAGATAGCTCTCGAACACCCGACACAAGGGTAATAGCGCTATAAAAGAAATCCAAACTTTTGGTCAGCACTTCCGGGCAACTTAGAAATTGTTCCCGGTGATATGCTCGGTTCCAACCAGACGANTATCGCCTAAAAAGTTTGTTGCTGATCACAACAAACTCGCAACAGTCCTAAACAAACTTAAGTTATCTCGCAGAGATAGCTCTCGAACACCCGACACAAGGGTAATAGCGCTATAAAAGAAATCCAAACTTTTGGTCAGCACTTCCGGGCAACTTAGAAATTGTTCCCGGTGATATGCTCGGTTCCAACCAGACGAATCATATAAGCCGAGAACCTATCGCGGATTTTAAATCGGTATGGAATCAGGTTAAAATCGCAACAAGCAAAACGAAAGCCGACTAGTCATCGCATAGCCTCAATCCGAAAGTAAACCTAGGTCTTGCCCTAAACCCAGCACACTGGTCGCTAACGTCTCAAGGAATGAATCGAGATCCTAAAGGCATGTCTCTTCGTCTATATCTAAACGCTCACTCGATTTACTAAACATCCTAAAACGGGCAAACGAACAAGGCGATACACTAAGGTTAAAAGGAATGCGAGACGACAACTAGCGACCTCCCTCAATATCAACTCACATTCTTCCCGATACATTCATACGAATAAAAACAAGCTCTTAAAAACGCAAACTGATTTTTAATAAAGTCGCAAAAGCGGCAGGGACTCAAAGCCGCACACGGCCAGTCCGAAAACTATAACGGCCACGCTCGGCCAGAACAAACGGCCTACGAGGCTAGTCTCAAGGCCGGCAAAGGTTCAGATGCCATCAACATCAATATGCTCGATAATTCCTACACAACATATAACTAGACCGTAAAGATCTTGCCAGGAAACAGGTCATACGAACCTTAACTCCGAAACGAACTACGAAAGGCTTGATCCCCTCAAAAGGGTACGTAGGCATCCTTCACAAGGCGCAGCCCTAATCTTAAACGCTTTCCGCTCCCTGGAGAGTGGAAAGATCACTTTCAATGGACCTTTCCAACCATTAATTCCGCCTAACTTAACTAAAATTGGCTAACCACTCGCAAGAACCTTACGCTAAAGGCTCGAGATTCTAGCGAGCTGGGGGGCTAACTGTTGGTGTCAAAATCGGTCACAACGGAATCAATGGCAAAAAGTCTCCACAGATAATATAAAATAAATCGTTTAATAAAACTCGAAGAATCGTTTTATAAAACACGAAGAATCGTTTTATAAAACTCGAGAATCGTTTTATCAAACCCAAGAATCGTTTTATAAAACTCGAAGAATCGTTTTATAAACTCGAGAATCGTTTATTAAAACTCGAAGAATCGTTTTATAAAACTCGAGAATCATTTTATAAAACTCGAAGAATCGTTTTATAAAACTCGAAAATCGTTTTATAAAACTCGAAGAATTGTTTTATAAATCTCGAGAATCGTTTTATAAAATTCGAAGAATCGTTTTTATAAAACTCGAGAATCGTTTTATAAAACTCGAAGAATCGTTTTATAAAACCCGAGAATCGTTTTATAAAACTCGAAGAATCGTTTTATAAAACTCGAGAATCGTTTTATAAAACTCGAGAATTGTTTTATAAAACTCGAGAATTATTTTATAAAACTCGAAGAATCGTTTTATAAAACTCGAGAATCGTTTTATAAAACTCGAAGACCGTTTTATAAAACTCGAGAATCGTTTTATAAAACTCGAGAATCGTTTTATAAAACTCGCGAATCGTTTTATAAAACTCGAAGAATCGTTTTATAAAACTCGAGAATCGTTTTATAAAACTCGAAGACCGTTTTATAAAACTCGAGAATCGTTTTGTAAAACTCGAGAATCGTTTTATAAAAGTCAAGAATCGTTTTATAAAACTCGAGAATCGTTTTATAAAACTCGAAGAATCGTTTTATAAAACGCGAGAATCGTTTTATAAAACTCGAGAATCGTTTTATAAAACTCGAGAATCGTTTTATAAAACTCGGAATAAAACTCGAGAATCATTTTATAAAACTCGAGAATCTTTTTATAAAACTCGAAGATCGTTTTATAAAACTCAAGAATCGTTTTACAAAATCGCGAAAAACCGAAACTGCCGCAAAACACAAACTAGTCACGACTAGTTCGCCTGCTGGCGAACTAAGCCGAGCTGGGTTAGTTCGCCAGCAGGCGAACTAGGAGCCTCTCCACTAGTTCGCCTGCTGGCGAACTAGGAGTCCCTCGACTAGTTCGCCAGCAGGCGAATTACTGAATTTTCCCCACAGGTTCTTATCGCCTAGTTCGCCATATGGTGACCTGGCCAAGCTGAACTAGCTCGCCGTACGTCGAGCCGACCATCCCGAGCCTCGATCTTCCACATCCTTTATTCAAGGCATACATCCTTCGACACGATCGTATTCCGAATCATGGTCGAAATATCTCCCGTTTCGTCTCGATCCGTCCTATCGTTCGAGTTTTACGAGAAAAAAACCGTAAACCTTTGTTTTCTCGAGAAGAACTCGAGGAAATCGTATAAAACGGCAATGGTTAAACGAAACACCGAATGTTGCCGAAACTATACGATTTATTCGAGATTTTTTGTAAAAGTCGTAAAAAACGCGTTTTTAATAAAACCCCGAGTAAATAGTAGAAAAGGGCAACGATTAATCGAAACATCGAACATTGCTTAGCTTTACGATTAACTCGAGAAACTTATCTAAAAACGGCATCGTATCAGGAAACGATCTCGTCTAAAGTCGTAAATCGGATTTATCGCAAAACGGCTCGGAAAGTCATAAAACGCGATAAAAGCCACTCGCGACTTTAAACGAAGTCCAACCCGAAGATACGACGACGTTTTGGCGATTTACTCGCAGAAAGAAGATAAATGTCAAACTTGAAGATAAATGTCAAGTTCGGGGATAAATAGAAGATTTCCGCGGGAAAAAAGGAAAGAACGAGATAAATGGAAGATTCCCAATAAACTCGAATCTGGGCGAAATGGAAAGACTAAACCGCCTAGAAAGGGAGTATACAAGCAAGAGGCATAGGGCAGAAGCAGGGGGACGAAATTCAGAGCTCTCATCTGAGACTTTCACAACTTTTCTAGACCTAGAATTTTCCGCACTTAGAAACTTAGGCTTTTTTTCGACAAGTTCGGTTTCTATGACTGGCGCTCAATCACTAAACGAACTCGCCCAGGCAGTTCGATCTCTTGTCCAGCTCAATCAACTGACCTACGTTCGACTTGATCCTCGAAAGGGGTACGTAGGCAGCCTTTCATAAGGTTCAGTCCGAAATCGATCAAACCTTTTTTCCTATCTTTTTCTGTCTTTCGTTATCGAGCTGCGACTCGACTAGATCTAGGGTTTTATGTTTGTAACTCGCTGATGCCCCCTGCGGCCATAGCCTTTGTAATTCCTTGTAATGATCGCAACGCTCTTACGCGAATCGGAAATAAGATCGACTTTCTTTATAAATTTGTTTTATTCCGTTTTTCATATTTTTCCACATTTATTTGCTTACTTGTCGTTGGCTTTCGCAGAGATCTGGTTTCTCTGGGAAATTAGGGTTTTCCTAAGTTTCCTTATTTAACGGAAATCGACAAGTGTAAATCTCGGTTCCCACAGCTATCGCACTGTCGATCGATATAAGCTGCCATCGATCGATATAAAGTATCAGATCGGATCGAAACTGTGTCCACCCGAGAACTTCTATCAGATTGGCTGCCGCATCATGCCTTAATAGAGTCTGCAATTAGCCAAATGATTTCAGGAAGATGACTATTAGATTAGTCACTCCATAATCAATACTCTAGGTAGCAAGTCTAGAGTAAGCATTAGGGTTCATTTGGATAATGAATATAACAACTCAACAATCCATAGTTGGGGATAATCCCTCATAACTATTTGAACCCCAAATCTAACATATGAATCTACTCAGACATAGCCAAGAGATTTATAGCAAAAGAATAAGATGAAAAGAAAATGCTTTTATTGCTAAGTATAAAATAGAATACAAAACTCTTAAAAACTTGGTTCAAAACTTCATGTCTTTTTAAGGCTCATAGGCATAGCTATAAATATAGAGTACAGTAAGGTTAAAAACTCGTCAGGGGCAGTCTTATAATTTGGTGAGAACTTGGGCTTCAAGTTGGCCAAGTAAACCTTGCTCATCACGCTCTGTATCGATCGATGGTACATTGCGTACATCGATCGATGGAGTATCTCGACTTCAACTTCTACGGAATCGTCATCGATCGATTACACAAGGTGTGCATCGATCGATATGTGTCTCTTAATGTCGGATCTCCACATGCAACTCTTAAAACTCTCCTTTAAGCTCCAAAAGGCACCTAAATCATCACTTTACGACAAAATGCTCCTGAACCTGAAAACATACCTTATAGACTCCAAAACATAGATAATTATAATAAAAACATATAGAAAATATGACCAAAAGCGGGTCAAAATCATGGTATATCAGCTCCCCAAGACTTAACGTTTTGCTTGTCCTCAAGCAAACTTTAAGTTAGTCTTGAAAGAAGTTTAAAAACAGCAGGGGCTCAATCAAAATCTCAACTTAAAAATCATAACCTCTTACTTTGTTGCAAACCACATCTTATTCCTATAAACTACAGAAGTACATTATACCATATCCTAGCTTAGCAACCTAAACATCTAGCCAATCAACTTAAACATTCCTTGTCTGTCTATCCCCTCTACTGATTTCATTTATGCATAAAAATAAAGGTGTAGGCTTTACCTTGGGAGTATCGATCAAGGAACACTTGGATTCAACTCAAACAAGTTTCAGGCATTCTCATCCTGGTTCCCTCTCTTTCTTTGTCCCCCTTCTCTGAATCCCAACTCTTATTTCTTTTATATCAATCCCAATGAACAGTTAATGTTCATCTTATTGATCTTTCTTGACAAATTGTAAGCGAATAGTTGGGTCATAGGTAATGTACCTCTCCCTCGCTGTGATCATTCCTTTGATTTAGAATAGTGGGGTCATAGGTAATGTACCTCTCCCTCTGCCTCTCAGGAAATCATCTCAATCTTTTATTTTCTGGGGATGCCGAAGGAAGGAAAGAAGGAAACCAAATTTTTTGAGATTTTTACCTTCCAGACTTGCAAGAGGATTCCGATCCCTTGTATACCAAGCCCCAAGACAAGCAATAGATGTCAGGTTAGGTTGGAAATCAGCTTTGGTTCTTCCAGACAATCATGAAAGTGTTGACATAGGTGATCGGTGATCCACTTTAGCNACAAGCAATAGATGTCAGGTTAGGTTGGAAATCAGCTTTGGTTCTTCCAGACAATCATGAAAGTGTTGACATAGGTGATCGGTGATCCACTTTAGCATCTATAGTACTTTCTGCAATCAATAAATCTAAGAATGGTGCTAAAGAGTGGTAAGATAAAAAGTAAGACTTTGAAATTTTTTCCCTTTCTTGACTCAATAAATCCAATTTTTGAAAACTTTATCAAAAAGATCAAAAAGAGGTAAAGTAGCATCAGTAATCAACTCCCCCCAGACTTAAATCATACACTGTCCTCAGTGTATAATTAGTCGGAGTTAGAGCATAAGAAAAATTAAATATGTAAACTGATATCGAAATGGTGAACGATATACCTGACCGATATGGGTATCGATCGATGGTGAGTCGCCATCGTCGATCGATGCGTGTTGGTCTGTGTCGAGCGATATCGACTGGTTCGTATCGGTCGATAGGTATGGATCGTGTGTCTATCATCCTAAAAACAAGTAAAAACGAAACTAGTAAGTAAAGATAAAATAAAATAAGTAAGTAAAATACTTAATAGTGGGTTGCCTCCCACTCAGCGCTTGGTTAAAGTCAGTAGCTTGACTATGGAGTTATGGTGGCTAGTGAGGTGGGTTGCAGGTACTTGTTGGTAAACAAGTGTCCTCTTTTTCTTGTGTTTCATCAAACCAAGAGGTTAGAAAGCTTTTTGTGGCCTTCTCACTTCTGGTCATACTAGTCTTCAAACCATAAAATTCTGCTTGGATCCTTTCTAACCACCCCTCTAAGTTGGCAAGGCTGTACTGATGGTTGCCAAGCATGCTGTAGATGTGTTCTGTTGTGCGCTGAATGGCATCGTGGTGTGTTGGATCGTCGGTTGAGGCTGGAGGTTTCATATCGATCAATGCGTTGTGTGCTTCATCGATCGATGGGGATGGGTCAGATTGGCTGGCGAGCTGTCTTTGAATATCTTCAACCTCTTTCTGAATATCTTCCATTGTGCATTGCAGACCTTTGAAATCACTGTGTAGGGGAAACCAGTATTCGTCCTGGATTCTATAATCTTCGTCTCCACAAAACTCAATAGATTTATAGATTTGTGCTGTGGTTTCTTCAAGTTCTTCCCTTGTACAGAATTCCTGAGCACGGGTATGGATCGATGGACTGGGGTTGTCATCGATCGATAGCTTCTTTAAGTGGTGCTCGATTGGGTGTTGGACTTCTGTATCGATCGACGCGGGGGGATCTGTATCGGTCGATGGCTGTGGCTGAGATTGCAGTTGCGCGCGCAGGGTTTTGATAACTCTTTCTCATGTTCTTGTCTTAGTACACCTATCTCCCAGTTGTGATCTCCGGTTCTTGCACTTAGCATGTGGTTGACTTTGTTTTGTTTGTAGAGCTTGCAATCAGGAACTCCTTTAGTGTAGGCTTCAGCAAATTCTGGTAGACAGAAACAAGAGCGGCCGAATACTGAGGCTCTCTTCAGCAAGTTTCTCATGTCCTCTTTGGTAACAGGGATGATATCTCTGTTTACTGCCCAGGCATGGCCAGATTCATCTCGGTAGACACCAAATTTGTCTTTCTTTTCCCAGGAGAAACGACGAACTCCGTGTTTGAAAGCTCTTTTCCCAATCTCGCGGTGTATATCGGTCGATGCTCGTCGCCATGCATCGATCGATGCCTGCTGAAATTGGTGTGGATCGTTTGGGTAGCGGGGCGGTTGTGTAGAGGGAGTTACTGGACCATTAGCCATCTGGAGTAGGTCTGCAACATCTTCTTTGGAGATAGGGATGATTCTCCTATCTACAGCTCGTGCATGACCATCTGAATCCTTGAAAATACCAAACTCATCCGGAATTAGTGAATTTAAATCAAATTGAAGTGTTTGTAGCTTGGATGGTGTTGTGGCAGGATCGGTTGGTGGTTGAAGATTGATATCGATCGATGGAGAGTGCTCCTTATCGATCGATGTCGGGAGGATCATATCGGTTGACGGCTTGAACTCCATGTCGAGCGATACGAGATCTGCAGGTTGAATCGCGGCTTGTAGGGGTGCTGTGTCTACTGCAAAACTTTCGTGATAACCGCTGGCCCAGCTTCCAGTCGAGTAATCTTTGTCTCATGGTTCGTATGCGACATAGTCTGGTCTGCAGTAGGGTTCGTTGCTTGTTGAGCCGAAACGTCGTTTGAGTGATCTGGGAGGAGTTATATCGATCGATGGTGTAGGGTTTACATCGATCGATGGGTGTCGGAGGAAGGTCGGATGAGGTGGGTGCTCTTGAGTAGTGATACTAGCGAGCTCGGGCAAGTAGTGATCGTTTTCCCACTCGTCTGCACTGAAATCGGCGTCTGGGAACTCATCTTCGATCTGTCGGAATACTCCATCGAGCAATGACCAGGTAGAACTGTAGGTCGATGGTGCTGCAAGGATATCGATCGATGGGGAGGTGGTGTCATCGGTCGTTATTGCTTTGTCGGTTTCATACTCTTCCATAGAATCAAATTCGTGGGCACAGAAACATGTGGCTACGAGTGTTGAGCTGGCTGGCCTTGGGAACTTGATTACCGGAACAGGGTCGAAGTAAATGGAAGGGTTGATGAGGGTTAGGCAGAGCTTGTTGGTTTGGAGGTCACAAACAGCTCCAACTATGGCTAAGAAGGCTCTTCCAAGTAGTAGGGAAGTCTTGAAGTTCAGCTTGTTGGAGAGGATATGGAAGTCTGTAGGAATTAGGGTTTCTCCAATCTGTACCTCAAGGTTGCGAACGATGCCTCCAGAGGTTTGTTGAGAACAATCTACAAAGATGAAAGTTTCTTCAGAAGGCTCTATCTTCAGACCTAGATGATCTGCCATGAGCTTGGGTAATATGCTAACTCCAGATCCTGTGTCACAGAGGGCACGTGGGAACTCAACACCTCTAATGGAGCAAGGTATTGTGAATTTCCCTGGATAATTCTTCTTCTTCAGTGTTATCTTCTGCTTGAGGCTATCTCTGACTTAGTTAAACATCCTCCTGATGTCTTCTTCTGTCTCCATGGTTTCTCAGAAGAACATCCACAATCTGTGTGAAAAGTAGGCTTCTTCAAAAGGTTTCTCATTAGGTATTCTGAGGACTCTTTTTCTGAAGCTTGACAACTCCTTCTCGTTAGCTTCTCTTTTATAGGGTTTAGGGATCTTTTCTTTCCTTTTTCGGAGCACTCTCCCCATATTTTCCATTTTTATCTCCATTGACTCAAAAATATCCGTGGGTCTCTCTTTTAGGGCTGCTGTAGGGTTTCTGGTGGTGTAATATCGCTCCCGGAAAGCGTCAAGACCTGCACTGTCGATTTTAGGAAGTGTCACTCGGCGTTAGGGTACTGCGTATCGATCGACACTGGTTGGAGTGTTTCGAGCGATGCCAGGGTCTTGATGTCGATCGATGATGGGGGCATCATGTCGATCGATGACAGGCGCGGGTGGATGTGGGTGAAGTGCGGCGAATTCGGCGTGAGACATAATCTTGACAGAATTGCACTCGCGAGGGTTTTCGTCGGAGTCCATCGATCGACTCTCGTCAAAGTCGATCGATCGACGAACTAAAGTTGATATCGATCGATGTTGAGCTGGTAATATCGATCAATAGTAGTCGTAGGCGAATTCTCTTTCACTCTCATCATCAGATCTCTGAATCTCTTCTACTACCTCTTGCCAAAAGTCATCATCTAGGACGGCACTGATGTTGTGGGTGTGGGCAGACTCCTGCTTCTTAACTATTTCTCCTGTCTGCAACACCTGGGTCTCTAGCTTCTTCACATGGGTGCTGAGTGCATCTATCTTCGTGATGAAGGTGGTGTAGACAGAATTGATCTTTCCATTGAAGTTTACCTCGAGTTTCTGGTGACTCTCAAGTATCTTGTCTAGCAATTCCTCCAGTTTAGTACCTTGGGAGGGTGGGTGTGGATTTGAGTAGAAGGTACTTCCATAGCTTATGTTGTTAGTAGGGTTGCTGCTGCTGAAGGTTTTGGGCTTCTGGGGATTCTGGTTAAAGTTGCTTCTCTGGCCTGTGAAGTTTTTGTATCCTCCTTGGTTACCAGATCTCTGAAAACCGGCACCACTAATCTAGTTGACATCTTCTTCAACAATTTCTGAATCTTCCACTGAACATATCTGCTTGTTTAGGAGCTTCTGAAAGTTGTCTAGCTGTGCTTGAACTTCATTGGCGTACTCCTTCCCAGGGGATGATGTAGTCTGCATAGAGTTTCTTGTGGTGTTGCTGGAAGCTAAGTTGTCAATTAGCTTGATAGCATTCTGAGGATTCCTGGTGGTGAAGTTTCCATCGTTAGCTGTATCAAGGGCTCTCTTGAAATCGGGGCTGATGCCTCTATAGAAGGTGCAGAGCAGTTGTACTTGGTTGAATCCGTGGTGTGGGCAGTCTCTCTGGTAGGACTTGAATCTGTTCCAAGTATCCTTGAATGACTCTTCAGGGGCTTGGGTGAATGTAGCAATCTTCTTCCTATAGTCTTCAGCGCGTGAATCATCAAAGAAATTACGCAGGAAGGCGTGCTTGATATCATTCCAGGTGGTGAGGGAACCTGGTGGTAGTTGTCTTAGCCACTGCAAAGCTTCTCCAGATAGAGAGTACTTGAAAAGCTTGCAGATAAGATAGTCTTGAGGAACTCCTTTTGCTTTGACTAAGGTGACAAGATCCTCGAACCTCTCCAGATGGTCCATAGGATGCTCATGGGGCAAACCACAAAAAGGGATTTGTCCCACAAGTGTGTAGTACTGCGGCTTGAGCTCAAAATCTCCTCTCTGAATAGCAGGAGGGAGGATGGCTGATTGGTTTGAATAGAACTGATCGGGGCGGTTGAAGTCAGCCAAAGTTCTGGTCTCTTCTACAAGATGAATGATGCATGTGGGTGCAGTCTCTTCTTCAGTAATGATCTCCTTCTGATCATTTAGCTTCTGACCTGCTGCATTTCGCAGGTGACCATCTTGATCACGCAGGTCTCCATTCTCATCAGGTATGAGAATCATAGGCGCTACCATGTCTTGCCGGTTAGTATCGATAGATGTAAGGTGTGGTGTATCGATCGATGTCAAGTGAAGGGTATCGGTCGATGAACGGTTGTTGATCGTCGGTGGAAAGCGCGTATCGGTCGATATAGAGGTGTTGGCATCGATCTATGCGGAGCGTATGTCTTTGCGGATGCTACGCTCTAGATTGTTGGGATCTTCTGAGTACAAAAGTTGCTTGTTCTTGTTGCTTCTAGTACTGCTGGGCATGTACCTGAAAGAGACAAAAAGAAAAAGAAAAAATTTGTGTCAGAAGATTGAAAAAAATAAAAAGTAACAAATTACCTAGACTGAACCAGATTAAATCTAATAGTGATCTTAGTTCCCCGGCAACAACGCCTAATTTGATGTCACTCAAATGTTTAACCTAAGGAGTGATTTACTCTCTCAAATAAGAGGTTCAATCGTAGTACTTAGGGATTGAATCCACAAGGAACTAGAGTCACAAAAGATATAATCCTAAGTGATTGAGCTAGGTTGAAAATGTTTAAAACAATAAATAAAATAGGTAGCAATGATAAGTTGCTAAGGAAAATAGGTTTTAGGTTTGAAAACAATGAAAAGAAATAGTTGGATTCAAGGTTACTATTCAGAAAATCAGGATTATAAATCTATGGATGTCTTAACGAATTGCTTGCAAATATATGAGAACTTCAACCATTAGACAAATCTATAGCTGTCGCTAGTTAGACTCGTCCATTGATATGATTGCCGACTGCATCGATCGATGTTGCTATCGCAATGTCGATCGATATAAGCTGCCGTCGATCGATAACTCTAGAGTAGTATCGATCGATATAAAGTATCAGATCGGATCGAAACTGTGTTCACCCGAGAACTTCTATCAGACCGGCTGTCGCATCGTGCCTTAATAGAGTCTGGGTTTCGCCAAATGATTTCAGGAAGATGACTATTAGATTAGTCACTCCATAATCAATACTCTAGGTAGCAAGTCTAGAGTAGGCATTAGGGTTCATTTGGATAATGAATATAACAACTCAACAATCCATAGTTGGGGCTAATCCCTCATAACTATTTGAACCCCAAATCTAACCTATGAATCTACTCAAACATAGCCAAGAGATTCATAGCAAAAGAATAAGATGAAAAGAAAATGCTTTTATTGCTAAGTATAAAAGAGAATACAAAACTCTTAAAAACTTGGTTCAAAACTTCATGTCTTTTTAAGGCTCATAGGCATAGGTATAAATATATAGTACAATTAGGTAAAAAACTTGTCAGGGGCAGTCTTGTAATTTGGTGAGAACTTGGGCTTCAAGTTGGCCAAGTAAACCTTGCTCATCACGCTCTGTATCGATTGATGGTACATTGCGTACATCGATCGATGGAGTATCTCGACTTCAACTTCTACGGAATCGTCATCGATCAATTACACAAGGTGTGCATCGATCGATATGTGTCTCTTAATGTCGGATCTCCACATGCAACTTGTAAAACTCTCCTTTAAGCTCCATAAGGCACCTAAATCATCAATTTACGATAAAATGCTCCTGAACCTGAAAACATACCTAATAGACTCCAAAACATAGATAATTATAATAAATATATATAGAAAATATGACCAAAAGCGGGTCAAAATCACTCCCGTAGGAGTCGGGAACTTGATGCCTAAGTGGTACGTCGATGGAACTACCTTCATGGGGTTTATCCAAGGCGTGCCCATGAATAGGTTGTAGATGGCAGGTCAATCGACGACTGAGAAGTTAACGATTTTGGTCACTTCTTTTGCGGCGACTGGGAGTCGAATTGACAGCTTTGGTATCGTTTCGATCTCCGTTAATCCGATTCCCATTCGCGTCAAAGTGTCACGGAAGATCACGTTGATGGTGCTTCCGGTATCAAAGAGTACTCGAGTGACCTCTAAATCTCTTATGACTATGTGGGAACCGAATTTCACCCCTGTCGATTTTACGTAAATATAGGAATTTACAGTAAACCCTAATTTCTCAGGGGACCCGGCTATCTGCGGAACCGCACACAAGCAATCAAGAACACAATATGAATAAGTAAAATATGTAAAAGAAAACTAGATTAAGAGCAAGAAGGAGTCTCTTTCCGAATTCGCGGAAGAACAATATAACAAGAGTAGCATTAGTTGTGTGAGCTGTCGGTGAGATTCCTAGTTCTAGCAATCTAAGACTAAAACCCTAGTTGAGACGCAGCTCGATAACAAAATCGGAAATAGTTGAAGGCTCTGAAAACTCGTCCTTGGTCTCTGTCCTTGGCCTTTTGCTTATATACTCTCTCCTTAGGCGGTTTAGTCCTTCCTATTCGCTTAGATTTGAGTTTATTGGGAATCTTCCATTTATCTCGATCTTTCCATTTTCTTTGCGGAAATCTTCTATTTATCTCAAACTTGACATTTATCTTCAAACTTGACATTTATCTTCTTTCTGTGGGTAAATCTTCAAACCGTCAATGTATCTTTGGGCTGGATTTCGTTTAAAGTTGCAAGTGGACTTTTATCGCGCTTTTGGGCTGTCCGAGCCGTTTTGCGATAAAAACTGTTTTATGATTTTAGACAAGATCGTTTCCTGATACGATGCCGTTTTATAAGATTTCTCGAGTTAATCCTATAGTTTGGCAATGTACGATGTTCCGTCTAATCGTTGCCGTTTTATACGATCTTCCTGAACTTTACAAGAAAAGAAAACTTTTACGATTTTTATTGTAAAACTTGAACGGTGAGACGGATCGAGACGAAATAAGAGACGTTTCGACCATGGTTCAGAGCATGATCAAATCGAAGGAGATATGCCTTACGCCAAGGACGCAGGAGATCGAGGCTCGGGACGGTCAGCTCGACGTACGGTGAGCTGAACCGGCTGGTTCGGCTCGTCGTACGTTATTGCTTCACTTCAAAACGAGGAAGGTAGCTGAAACAGGTTTTCTCCGCAGCGTGTTCGTTGTGCAGTCGCCCTCTTTCAATCTCGGTTTCTTGCAGACTCTGCGGTTTTCGAAGAGGATCCGTGTATAGGAGAATTTGTCCCATACACGTCCCCAACAAGGAGGAACAAGTCAAGATCCCGAAAAGATAAGCACGTGGTCGTTGACGATGATACATCCGTCCGTTCCGCTTTTCCTGAAAACATACTCAAGGATTTCCTTGATAGTCAAGTAAACAAGGGTGTTTGGAAATGTACAGGCGGATCATCAACTTCTAATTTCTCGGACAACGATCTTCGCTATGTTCCAGAGTTTGCCAAAGCATCCGAGCAAGCTAATGAGGTCTGTTTTATTTTAAATGACTTATGATCGAATAGTTTCGCTTATCCTTTCATCTTTCTTTTCGTAGGGCCTTCTGACTATGAGTCGAGCCTTGAATGATCGCAGCACCGAAGCCTGTCTTGCTGAGTTTTGCACGGACATGGCGGAAAAAGAAGTTGCTCGTCTTCGGGCGGAGATTGATGCCAATCCTGGCGAAGAATGGGTTGAGAGGGAGGTTGCTCGCGTGGAGAGAAAATGCACGGCTAACTCTCGTCGTGCTAAGGAGCTTTCTGATCAGAGAGTTCGTCGTGCTCGCCGTGCAGGCAAAAGAGAGGTTGCTGAGGACGCGAGGGTTCGCCGTAAACGATTTGCGACCAGTTACTCGAATGTTGAGGTTGCTCAACGGGCCAATGGAGATTATCTCGAGTGTCGCGGTGTCGTTCACGGGTTGTTCCTTACTCAGAATGAGGGTTACTCGTATGCCAAAGAGTTTCCCGAGTAGATGAATCTTTTGAATGGGAAGAGGGATATGCAGCCCAAACTTTTTGATCTTCGGGCGCGAATGTGGGAGCAATGGACTCCTATTGTTGTGTTGCCGGATTTAGTAGAGGTCAGGCCAGAGATCCCAGATGTGAGTGACAAAGTTAATCAGCCGTGGATTGATGCTAATGACGGTCAAAACTCGGCATTCGAGTTTTGTAATTTTGATGACTAATATCTCTGTAGTATGATGTCGTTGTAATGTTTTTCGGAACTGGCTGTTAGTGGCTTTGACTCCCTGCTGCTGGGCGGCGTGTATTTGAACGAAAAATATTAATAAGAATATTTTTCTAAGTATGAAATCTGTGTTTTGTTTTAGATGTAGAGGGAAGAGTACGAGTTGTCGTTTACTCGGAGTGTTTCGATTTTTCGCGAGTGTTTAGATGTGGGCGAAGAGACATGCCTTTAGGATCTCGATTCATGCCTTGAGTTGTTAGAGACCAGTGTGCTGGGTATAGGGCAAGACCTAGGTTTACTTTCGGATTAAGGCTATGCGATGACTAGTCGGCTTTCGTTTTGCCTTTTGTGATTTTAACCTGATTCCATACCGATTTAGAATCCGCGATAGGTTCTCGGCTTATACGATTCATCTGGTTGGAATCGACCATCTCACCGGGGACAATTTTTAAGCCTCCCGGAAGTGCTGACCAAAAATTTGGATTTCTTTTATAGCGCGCTATTTTATCCTAGTCGGATGTATGCGGACCAATGGGTTTGTGCGTTTGTTTAGGACGGCTAGCGTGCTCGACGGGGCCAATCGCCGAGCGTTTGTGATTTTATAGTTGCATCCCCCAATTTCGGCGACTCCCTCAGGAGTCGGAAACTTGATGCCTAAGTTGTATGTCGATTGGACCGCCTACATGTAGTTTATCTAAGGCGTGCCCATGATCACGTTGTAGATAGCTGGGGAATCAACAACTGCAAATTTGACGATTTCCGTCACTTCTTTCGCGGCGACAGGAAGTTGGATCGATCCTAGTCATGGCTGTTTTGCCGGAAAAGCTGGTCAACGGCTTTGGTAGTGGCAACGTTCGCGGAAGATTACGTTGACGGTACTTCCGGTGTCGACCAGGATTTGAGCGAATTTTAAGTCGCTTATGACTAAGTCGATGATGAGAGGATCAGCGTGCGGTTGATCGATGCCGCCGGTTTCTGTGTCGTCGAAAGAGATCACTCCCTTTGGAGTGTTATCCAATGGTACGTTTCAACTCGAACCGGTTTCGGCTTTTCGTTGGTAGGAATTGATAGATGAGATGGTGTTGCTGTAGTATTGCGATTCGCCGATGATCATATTGATCTTTCGGCGGTTAGCGTCATTACCTTTCTCGTCTTGTCTTCGTCTGCGTTTCTCGCCCGACTGGTTCCCTTGAGGCGGAGTTTCCGCTCGCGAGTTCCTATTGTTTTTTGGGGGCGATCTGAGTCGCGGATAAGGTCCTTTACGCTGGATACCTCGAAGAGTTCTCCGGCGAGCAATTTTGCGGCAAGTCTGGCGCCGAGAACTTTGCAGTTCACGGTAGAGTGTCCGCGAGTTTGGTGGAGATCGCAGAAGGAATTTTCGTCGTAATTTGGATTCCTTGACCATGTGTTTCCCATAGTTTTCCCTTGTTCCGATCCGGAATTGATGGCGTAGTTGTGCGCCCCTTGGATATCATGTCCCTCGTGATGGACGTATTGTTCGTTACGAGGGTTTTTCTTTTTCAGCTTATGCTCGGACGCGATGTCCTTTGCAGACGACTTCACCGGCTTATGCTTTTCAGACATGATTTTAGTCTCCTCTGTGATGGTTATGTACTCGGTAGCCTTGTGGAGCGTTTCCTGGATTGTTCATGGTTTCTCGAGGGTTATCCATTTTCGGAACTTCGATTTGAACCAGAGCGATTTTCTGAGCGCGTCGATGGCGGCTTTGTCTCTTATCTCGCTAACCCTAGCCATAACGAGTTTGAACCTGCTCATGAAGTCGCGAAGGGATTCGTCCTCCTTCTGCGATAGGCTCCAAAGGTCGGCGTCGGAACTTTCCCGTGATAAACATCGAGTATTGTTTCAAGAATTTGGAAGCAAGCTGGCGGAAACTCCCGATCAAATTCCGCTTAAGCCTGGCAACCACTCAGGCGTTGCTCCTTCCAGGTTTTCGACGAAAAGACGGCAATAGCCCGCATCTTTTTCGTGATTCTTGAGCTTGGCTCGTCCCATGGTGATCTGGAAGGCTTGCAGGTGCGCTTTGGGACCAGTCGTCCCGTCGTAAGTTGGAACCTTGAGCTTTCCCGGATCGGGTAGCTTGACCTCGGTAATGTGAGCCGTAAAAGGCGTTTTCCAAGATTTTTATAGAACCCGATCGATTTTTGCGGCGCTGGTAGCATGGTGATGAGAGATTTCACCGCTTTTACCGCTGCGGCCGTTCTAGTGATGTACTCGCGGAGATTGCGAATCTCAGTTAGATCCCCAGCAGTTTTCCGACCTCGTCGGTGTTTACTGCGAGTAACTAGAGTTCGTTCCCCGGCTGTTTTTGCGCGTTGCGCACAGTAGAGATCCTCCTCGTCTTCAGTAAGAGAGCGCTCGGGAGAAGACTCCGGCTGAGGGCTGTGAGTTTTCCTTCTCCTAGGATGGACATCCGCGTCCTAATCCAACGAATCGGATTGGTCGCTTGTTTCAAGGTTAACCCTTTTGACGCCATCTTCCTCGGTCTCCTATCTGCGAGTAGGAGATTTGTCCGATTCGTTCAGTGTCGCGTCAGGGTTATCTTTTTTGGAGTTTTTCTCCGACATATTTCCCTGCTCGGTTCTGGGGCGATCCATAAGAGTTCTGAAATCGAGCCTTCTTCCGCGGATCCTAGTAGTTCCGTGGGGGCGAATTGCCCTGGTTCTCGCAGTTAAGGTTTCAACATGTTTTGCGAGTGAACCGATGAGCTTTTCTTGTTCCTCCGATTTCTTGTTGAAATCGGAGAGCATCTTCTCGACAGCCTCGGTGTTAGCGTTAGCATTAACCGCGGGCACATCAGGAGCTGGTGTGTTGTCAAGGTTGTCGCCATCAATGCAAGTTGGTTGTTCTTCAGATATCGCTTGTCGATTGAGCGTGCTGCGGCTTGAGTGTAAGCTAGATCCGACCCACCCTCCTTCTAGCGCCAAACTGTGGGAACCCAAATTCACCCCTGTCAATTTTACGTAAATTTAGGAATTTAGAGTAAACTCTAATTTCCCAGAGGATCCGGCTATCTGCGGAACCGCACACAAGCAATCAAGAACACGATATGTATAAGTAAAATATGTAAAAGAAAACGAGATTAAGAGAAAGAAGGAGTCTTATTCAGAATTCACGTTAGAACAGTACAACAAGAGTAGCCTTAGCTGCGTGAGCCGTAGGCGAGATTCCTAGTTCTAGCATTCTAAGACTAAAACCCTAGTTGAGACGCAGCTCGATAAAAAAAACAGAAATATTCCTAAGTGCTAAGTTTTGGGGGTGAAAGCTCTGAAAACTCGTCCTTGTGCTCTGTCCTTGGCCTTCTTCTTATATACTCCCTCCTTAGGCGGTTTAGTCCTTCCTTTTCGCTCAGATTCGAGTTTATCGGGAATCTTCTAATTATCTCGATCTTTCCATTTTCTTTGCGGAAGTCTTCTATTTATCTTCAAACTTGACATTTATCTCTTTTCTGCGGGTAAATCTTCAAACTGTCATTGTATATTTGGGCTGGATTTCGTTTAAAGTCGCAAGTGGACTTTTATCGCGCTTTTGGGCTGTCTGAGCCGTTTTGCGATAAAAACCGTTTTACGATTTTAGACAAGATCGTTTCCTGATATGATGCTGTTTTATAATATTTCTCAAGTTAATCGTATAGTTTGGAAATGTACGATGTTTTGTCTAATCGTTGCCGTTTTATACAATCTTCCCGAACTTTACGAGAAAAGAAGACTTTTACAATTTTTATCGTAAAACTTTACTAGTGAGACGGATCGAGATGAAATGAGAGACGTTTTGACCATGGTTCAGAGCATGATTGAATCGAAGGACGTATGCCTTACGTCAAGGACGCGGGAGATCGAGGCTCGGGACGGTTAGCTCGACGTACGGCGAGCCGAACAGGGTTGGTTCAGCTCGCCTTATGGCGAGCTGGTCCGGATCGACCAGTTTGCCGTATGGCGAGCTGAACCGGCTGGTTCGGCTCATCGTACGTTGAAATGGTTCAGTCAAACCAGCTCACGGTTTACGGAGGATGCGGTTTTTTGTGGTTTTTCGCTTAACTTGGGCAATCGTGTAATCGGCGATTGTTTCGTTCGTTCTTCCGAGATGAGGATCTCCAAGTTTTCCGTGGATTTCCTTTGTTCGGAAAGTCCTTAGAATTTTATAAAACAACTTCTCGTGTTTTATATAACGTATTTTTATTTTTGCGGAAAGTTTTGGTCATTGATTCTGTCGTACCGATTTTGACCCCAACAGACTAGGTCGATGACGAGCGGGTCAGCATTCGGGTGGTCGATGCCGAAAGTTTTGGCCTCCTCGAAGGCGATTATACCTCTTGGAGCATCGTTCGACGGTGTCGGCCAGGTCAAACCAGCCTTGATTTTTCGTTGGTATGACTTGATAGACGAGATGGTATCGCAGTAGTATTGCGATTCGCCAATGATCATAATGACCCTTCGGCGGTTAGCATCGTTCCCTCTCTCGTCTTGCCTTCGTACGCGTTTCTTGCTCGTTTGGTTCCCTTGAGGCGAATTGTCTGCCTGCGAGTTCCTATCAGTTTTTGGGGGCGGTCTGAATCGCGGATGAGGTCCTTTACGCTGGATACTTCGGAGAGTTCTCCCGCGAGCAGTTCTGCGGCCAGTTTTGCGGCCAGTTTTGCGGACAGACTTGCGCCGAGAAGTTTGCAGTTAACGGTAGAAGGAATGCGGGTCTAGTGGAAGTCGCAGAAAGTGTTCTCGTCGTAACTCGAGTTCCTGGTCCACGTGTTCCCCGTAGTTTTCCCTTGCTCTTATCCAGAGTTGACGGCGTAGTTATGCGCCCCTTGGAGATCTTGTCCCTCGTGATGGACGTACTTGTCCTTACGAGGGTTTTTCTTTTTCAACTTTTGCTCAGACGCGGCGTTTTTTGCAGACGTCATCGTCGGTTTATGCTGCTCCGCCAAGATTTTAGTCTCCTCTTTGATGAAGATGAAATCGGTAGCTTTGTGGAGCGCGTCCTGGATCGTACGCGGTTTCTTGAAAGTGATCCACTTTCTGAATTTCGATTTGAACTAGAGCGACTTTCTTAGCGCGTCGATGGCTGCTTTGTCGCTTTTTCCGCTAACCCTAGCCATGATGCATTTAAACTTACTCATGAAGTCGCGGAGAGGTTCGTCTTCCTTCTGGGATAAACTCCAGTGGTCGCCATCAGAAGTCTCTTAGTTTATGAACATCGAGTAATGCTTCAGAAACTCCAAGGCAAGCTGGCGGAAACTCCGAGGCAAGCTGGCGGATTGGTCGCTTGTTTCAAGATTAACCCTTTCGACACCGTCGTCCTCAGCCTCTTGTTCATGAGAGGGAGATTTTTCTGAGTCCTTTAGCGTTGCGCGAAGGTCATCTTTTTCGGAGGTTCGCCCCGGTTGATTACCCTGCTCGGTTCTGGGACGATCCATAGGAGTCGTGAAATTGAGTCTTCTTCTGCGGATTCTTGTAGTTCCGCGGGGCCGGATAGCTTTGGTCTTCGATTTAGGGTTTCGACCTGTTTCGCGAGAGATCCGATTAGCTTATCCAACTCGTCCGTCCTCTTCTGATAGGCGTACAGTACCTCCTGCAGTGACATATTGTTAGCCGCAGTGTTAACTGTCGTCGCGTCTGGAGTTTGAGTTTCAACGTTTCCGTTGACGACAGTTGGTTGTTCTTCTGTCATCAAATCTGATTGAGCGTGATGTGGTCTGAGAGTTAGATAGATCCGTAACCCCCCACTCTTTCTAGCGCCAAACTGTGGGCACCGAAATTCACACCGTCGATTTCCGTAAATTAAGGAACTTAGGGAAACAAGCAACTGACGTCACTACGTTGAAACCCTAATAACCAAAATTCACACTGTCGGGTTAATCGTATAGTTTGGTAATGTTTGGTGTTTCGTTTAACCGTTGCCGTTTTATACGATTTACTCAAGGTTTTATGAGAAAACAAGCCTTTAACGGTTTTTTATAAAACACCTCGAGTTAATCGTATAGTTTGGCAATGTTCGGTGTTTCGTTTAACCGTTGCCGTTTTATACGATTTACTCGAGGTTTTATGAGAAAACAAGCCTTTTTCAGTTTTTATCGTAAAATTCCAACGGTAAGACGGATCGAGACGAAACGAGAGATTCTTTGATCACCGTTCAAGGTACAATCGAGTGGAGGGGAATGGATGAGACAGTTCAGCTTGCCTGTTGGCGAGCTGGTCAGTTATTCGGTTTCGATCGTTTTCTCGACCCGAGATCCTCTCGGAGAATATAAGGAGAAATAATTGTAGAAGTTGATTTCGAGGTTACTGTTTTTGACCTTATCGGACGGCTTTGCAGTTTCGGGGAGTTTGGACGTTTTTTGCTAATTTGGTCAATTGGACAATCGTGGATTGTTTCATTCGATTTTTCGATGATTTCCAAGATGACGATTGTTCAGTTTACGGAATTCCTTTGTTCGAAAAGTCCTTAGAATTCTTCTTAACAGTTTCTCGTATTTTAAAAACCTATTCTTAACTTTTCGGAAAGTTTTGGTAGTTGATTTCGTCGTAACCGATTTTGACCCCAACACTCCTGATCTCTATTGGGATACTCGGTCTTGGCCAAGTTGCAATGATCGCAACCTTCTTGGGGTCTGCTGCAACTCCCTCTTGAGAGACCACGTGGTAGGAAACCAATCTGCCTCAGCCAAAAACTTTACTTGCTTAGCTTAGCAAACAACTTTTGGTCTTTTAGCTTCTCCATTACAACCCTAAGATGCTTTTCATGTTCCTCCAGGCTCCTTAAGAACACCAATATGTCGTCAATGAAGATGATCACAAACTCATCCATAAACTCGTGGAACACTCCATTCATTAGCTTCATGAAAGGAGTTGGAGCATTTGTCAGTCCAAATGGCATGACAATGAATTCGAAGTGACCATACCTTGTTCGGAAGGCTGTCTTCCTCACGTCCCCATCGGCAATTGGAATTTGATGATAATCCAATGCCAAATAAATATTGGAAAACCACGATGCCCTTATGAGGTTATCCAGCAATTCGTCGATCCGAGGTAACGGGTACTTATTCTTAATCATTACCTGGCTCAACCCACAATAGCCAATGCATAAATGAAAACGCGCATCCTTCTTTTTGAAAAACAACACTGGTGCATCCCATGGCGAACAACTCGGCCTGATGAACCCTTTCTCCAACAATTCCTCCAATTGCTTCTTCAACTCTGCCAGCTTTGATGGAGCCATGTGGTAAGGAGCTTTGGATATTGGAGCTGTTCCAGGTTCCAATTCTATCGTGAATGGCTTTTTCTCGTTGAGGCGGAGAACCATTGAGATTTTGGAACACGTCCTCAAACTCCTTGGCTACTAGAATTTCACTCAATGCTACATCTTGCTCCATAGCCGCAGTATTAATAGTTGCCAAGAACGCTTTACACCTCTCTCGATCATCTGTTTCGCCCTTAATGCTGATATCATTGGATTCAACCACCCTCTTCTTCCCTTGAAAGACCACCTTCTCTTCCTCTTGAGTGAAGACTACCTGGCAGTTCTCACAATCCAGGTTAGCTCGGTACTTGGCCAGCCAATCCATGCCCAGAATGGCCTCGTACCCTTTAACCGACAGCACAATCAGGTCATCCAGCATGTCCACGCCGCACAACCTTATTGACATATCCTGATACATCGCTTGTGATTTAAGCATCACACCACCCGCCGCTTGAACCATTATGGTGCTTTCTTGGAGCCCCACCTTGGACGCCCAGCACTCGACTACTTTAGGATGTATGAAGGAGTGCGAAGCTCCAAAGTCAAACAAGATTTGGTTTCGATTCCGCCAATACTATTTTTTCCTACAAAATTATTCATGAATTTCCTATGCTAAGATTTATCATTCAGATAATAACGTAGAGGAGTGAAACTAGGAAATTTACCATCAATCGGGTTCGCCACGTCCTCCACTCCCAGCATGTGCACTCTTGGTGCTATGTTCTGCCTCTTGGAAGCTGGTTGCGGCTCACCTTTCGGCCTCTCTGTCCGAACATGACCCTGACGTTTCCCATCCACCACTGCAGTACATTCTCTTGCAAAATGACTTGGAACACCACACTTGAAACATACTCTACGGCCTCCATCCAGACAGTCCCTGGCTTTATGGCCTGCATTACCGTACGTGAAACATGTACCTCTCCCTCGACGACATTCTCCACGATGGGCCTTTTCACACGTCCTACACAATGGTACCAAACCAACCGCTTGCCTCTCAGGACACCTCGGCCGAGCATCTGAATGGTTCCTCTTCGGACGATCCTGCTTTGCTGCTTCCTCTAGCCCATTCTCGACCAAAGCTGACTTTTCCAGTAACTCCGCAACTGTTTGATAGTCCCGGTTCACTATCATAGTCATGATCTGGGGTTTCATCCCACACATGAATCTTTCAATCTGGCGTTGCTCGTCATCCATTTCTCTTCATGCATACTTCTTGAGCCTGTTGAACTTTTGCTCGTACTCAAGCACCGGCTATGCCCCCTGACAAAGTTCCAGGAAGGCAGTCTCTTGCTTGATTCGAGCCTCAGTAGGAAAGTACTTCTTAGTGAACTCGACCTTGAACGAGCCATAATCATCCACCCTTATTGGGTCCCTGTAAAATAACCCTTCCCACCCCTGATAGGCATCACCTTCAAGGAAAAAGATTGTGTGGTCCTTTTTGTGCTCCTCTTTGCAGTGCAAGGAAAGGAAGTTCCGCTCCAAACGATTCTTCCACTCATCTGCTTTAATCGGTATACACCCACCACTGAACTTCCCCGTCTTAAACCATTGGTACCTGTTCCCCCAAATCCCAATTTCGGAAAATGACCAGCCAGGACAGGGCTGGCCGGTCTACCCCTCTCTGATACCAAATTGAAACATCCTAACCCGAAAATCTTTGAAGGAATTGAAAAATACTAAGTAAAATACGAATCACATGGACATAATAAAATACTGCATCTGTATTAATAATACCGAGTTTAAATAACATAAACAATAAAATCAAGATGCATATGAAAAACTCCCATAAAATCCCCCAAGTTCATAATACCCAGTCCAGCGCTCCGGTCCAAACAATCACTCCCCACCTGCATCACAAAGGAGGCATGAGTATACAAAAGTACTCAGTGATGAAACTCAAAACCGCCCACATGCAAGTCGTAATATCTAGCAGCCTAATATTTCATTCCATTCTAGCAACCTAATATTCCATTCATTTTTAGCAACTTAACATTCTGTTCCTTTCTAGCAACCTAACAGTCCATTCCATTCTACCAATCCTAACAATTCATTCAGTCCTTACACTTAACCATTTTTGATTCATTAAACATTTATTTACTTTTTACTCATCCTCGATCTGAAGGTTCATCATGGACGAAGCAAACATACTCAACCGGTAGGTACATCATGGCCGTAGCCAACATACTCGACCCGTCGGTCCATCATGGCGTAGCCAACATACTCGACCCGTAGGTCCATCATTCTTTCCTTATTTACTTCATAGCATAATCAGTTTTCTTAAACATTTTTCATTTAACTTATCATTTACATCTAGATCAAATATATGTTCTTCGCTTAAACATTTCCATTCATTCTACTATCAAACAAACAATCTAGCATGCCTTTTATCCTACGAATGCAAAGAACATTCTTCTGTTACTGAAATTACTTCGAACAACAAAGAACAACGTTTCCATATAACACAACATCTGTTCATACATCTTTGCATAATCGGATCTAATTCACTAATATATATGCTATCGAGTTACCCCAAATCACATCCTCACCTCGATTGATCTTAAAAGATCGAAGACTCTGAACTTAGCTGCGTTTTTCTAGCGAACAATCCTGCGATCCTCCTCTCTCAGTCCTCCCTTCCCAAACTCTCTTTCTCTAACTGCCTTCTTGCTCTGACCTCTCTTTAACTTTCTTTTTGAGTTGTGTGCTAGAATGAGAACTAAAGCTCTCTTTTTATACTGCTCTACAGACTTTCCGACCAAGCCTGAAATTTAGGGCTTGTTCCTTATTTGGCTTGGTCAAACTTTGCCCCCAAGTTAAAGAGAATCTCTAAAGATATTTCCTTATATGACACCCACAGACTGGACCCTTCTTTCGTACGATCCCGTCACTTATACCCGGTCAAATTTACCTTACTTGGAACCCGCATTCCCCGTTCTCCGAACTTTCCTTAGATAGACTTTCAGTCTGTTAATATCACTCCTTAATCAGTTCATCAACACATTGTCTAAGTCCAAAACATTTTGGTTACAAAGACATTTTGGTTACAAGGACATTCAACACTCAGCAAAAATCAACTTCTTATTCCTTTCATATCGAAAAACAATGTTCCCACTACAAGAATTATTGGTATTGGTAGCACCCGAAAAATGCTATTATAAGGTTTTTATAGCGTTTCGAAGAACGCCGTGACAGCCGCAGCTATGATAGACCCTCCTCCTATCATAGCGTATTTTCGTGTGCTATAAAAACTAGAGATATTATAGCATTTATTTTTCGTTATATTAAGATATTTTAATAACACCGTAATTTTGCTATTATATGATTTACTATGACATTTTTCATGTGCCATAACATAATTTATAATGACATATATATAATGCTATAATTAAAATAGAATAATTTTAAAAATTTTAAATTAATTTGTAAAATTTAATTAATTAACAATAATTAATGAATAAAATAATTAAAAATAAATTTCAAGTTAATTCATAAAATAAAAACTAAATTTTATTTATTAATTAAAATCAGTATACAAATAATCAAAACAACCAAAATACATTAAACCAAAAATAATTAAAACAGATTAAACTAAACCTAATTAACCAAAACCAAAACCTAAAAGCCTAAACCTAATTTACGCTGCCGTCTCCCTCCGTCACGACCATGTCCATTCCGTCACGACCATGTCCATTCCGTCGTGGCCTTCCTCCTCCATCCTCGTGTCTCTGTCTTCTTTCTTCCTCCACTCTTCTCTTCTTCTTCTTGTCCACCACAACCACCGCTAGATTCCTTTGCCATCTCCACACCACATCTTCAGATCCGTCGTGGTCATATGCTTTCTTCTCCGTCTTTTCTACGGAGGGACAGAAGCTCCGCCATGGTCCTCTGTCGCTGTGGTTCACCTCTATCAAACATCCTTAGATTCAAACAGAGAGATTAAGGTTAGACTCAGAATCCTATAATCAACATAATCAAAACAGAAGATAAAAAGAACACAAAATTCATACTTTGAATATCTGAATCAGACAGGTAAAAAGAAGCGGCCAAATCTGTGTGTGTGGTTTTTGAGTGAGGTTAGGAGAGTAAAGAGAGAGGTGATTACGGATGGAAGAGAGATTTGTCAATGGAAATAGAAGAGAGATGGAGAGAAAAGAGATCGATGAGGATAAGAGGAAAAAAGAAAAGAAAAAGAAATCTCACCCGTTCATTTAATCGTATCCTACGGTGCAGAAGGTTATCCGCGTGAGGAGTGTTGATTAGCTCATAGTTTTTTTTTAATAACTAGCCAATAGATTTGTTTTCTTTTTGTGTTTTATCGTTCTGTATTATTTTGAATATATTGATAATTTGGTTTTATTTTTTTTTTTAAATTGATGTTTGAAATAAGATTAAGCTTTATAATCAATACTTATAAGCTCAGTTTTAAAAATCTATTAAGTAATGTTATAATTGTTGACTATTAGTTATATAGTTGTGATTAAGTTTAAAGTATATGGTTTGAGATTTGTGAAATAAAATTGTGGTTAAGTTAAAACTTAAGATAAATATTTGAAAATATAAATTAATAAAGTTATAATTTCTACAAGGAATATGTTTTAGTTTAGTAATTATATTATTTGGAATTTTTTTATTTGTTATGATTTTGTATGTAGGGTTCAAGTCTGAGGTTTAGGGTATTATATTTAAGGTGTAGATTTAAGATTTAGTGTTTGAGGTTTAAATTTTAAATTTGAGATTAGATTTCAAATATGATTAAACTTTGAATTCAAGTTTTAGATTTAAATTATATTATGACAAGATTTAAGTTTTAAAGTTAATGTTTAGGGTATAGAAACATGTTTAGGGTTTAGGGTTTTATTTTTTTCACAAAATTTTTAAAAATACAAATAAACAAAAAAAAAGTTAAACAAAATTCATATACAAAATTACAAAACAAAAATAAACAAAACTTCCTTTATATAACCAATTACAATTTCCTTTCTATATAGACCAAACTAATATAACAGTAAACTTTAGACTCATAATTATATTCATTAAATTTATAAAACATACAAAATCAGTTCATGAAACACATGAACTCCATTGGAGAACATGTAACCATCAAATCTAGTCATAAGCAATTTCAAAGAACAAATAAAACTAACTTAATACACGACACAAAGACAATATACGAACACAAGCTAAAATCTCAGAGACAAACACTCAATAGCTTCTCCATAAAATCATCACGAGCTCCTCTGCATCGAGCTCTGCTTCTCACTCTATCTCGGACCTGTCTCAATGCCGGCATCTTCGACTCCACCACTGCATCTCCAACTCGTCGCTCTATCCAGAAGACACATGTGACACATTTGTTCAAGCTATATGTCAGCAGAGAAGGGATTCCATGTGCAAGATGAATTTTGATGTCTAACAAGTTGACAAAACATTATGTATCTAACAACAGTAACAAAGGAAATATCAGAGAAAATATTTTTCAACAACAACTTCATCGACTCAGACTATCACATTCACGTTTGTATGTATAAGAGGAAGTTACAGTTTTCTTAAGAGAATTCACATTAATCAAATCACATACCTTTTCACTGATCCTGATGAAATAGAATAACTTATTAAGCTCCTTGTTGGGATCTCAGCAACAAAGAGTTGCTCGTGGAAGGCTTTCTCTGCGGAGATTTGATCCACATGTCAAGTACTCAATCAAAACTTATTTTGCTTAACTCTCTATCATACAACACTAAAGTTCACACAAAGCAAAACTAATCTATTATCATGAGAATATATAATATCCTTAAAGGCCATCTAGGACTTTATTGTAGAGGAAATAGCAACAATACAGTAGACTGACTCAAAACCAACCTGCAAAAGAATAAGCTGGGCTAAGAGAATTGTAGCTTCTGTTTGCAAAGTCTGTTTGCAAAGTCCGTAATTTTCTCAAACTCAAGTAACCTGCAAAACTATCATTAAGCAAATCAGTTCACCAAACGTAATGTGAATACTATTCCAAGAAGCATCACATTCAAAGTACAAAATACCAAACAGAACATGAAAAATATGGATTGCTTTATGTTTTTGTCTCAGCTGTGCACTTTGGCTTTCTCTTTTCAAGGATATGATAAGATAGAAAACATAGAGATGAAAGAGTGGCCCAAAGAATAATTGATTCGAGAAAGAAAACACACCTCTGTCCCTCCAAATTGTTTCAAAATTTTATCGGGCAAAGCTTCATGAGCGACTCTTTCAATGAATGGATCCTGTCAATGTAGTTTTATGTTCAGCAGACAAAACAATGCGACATCACAAAAACAAATTACTATAAGGTTTAAAGTTTCCTCCTAATCAGAACCTAAAGTCTATCAACATCTAAAGATCAAACCTTTCCCAGATTTCTTCCATTTTAAACACACACATAATCATTATCATCATCATAAGGACCAACAAAACGATAAAGATTCATACCCTTTTTTTCTTCTTCTTATCTTGCTAGTGTATTGACCACACCACACGGGCTGTGTCTTCTTTACCACTGTCGAGCTGTTCAAGGTGGAAAAGCTGACGGTAAGTACCGATTCTGACCTCGCCGAGCACGGTGAGCTCAAGCTCGACAAAGACAACACAGGGACGTGTTTCACTGAACTGGTTTTGCTGAACTAGGGTTCCTTTCCATCTTTCCTTTGGTGAGATGAATCTGAATCCAGAATCAGAAAGAAAATTGAAAGTATTGATTTGGGATGAAAAAACCCGAAATCAGTTCAGAAATTGAAAGAGACGCAGAGGAAGAAACAAAAGGGAGGCTGCTACCAGGCGTGTAGAAATGCAGCCGATGTTACCGTCACTGCAACTCCGGCAGCAGCTCCTTCTTGGCTTCGTCTCCTCCTCCTCCGCTAATACTCTTCAATCTAAATCTGAGAAGAACCCAAATCACGTTAGCAACACATACGAGGGGAAACCGATAGTACCAGACAATATCAGAGAAGAATATGACTTGAATGCATATTTCTCGACGAGAGCAGAGAGATCTCAGATAAGCGATTGGAAAGACAAAACCCTACATTTAACTTCCCAGTTTAGTTTTGCAGATTCAATCTCCATAAAACCAATTGAAGGGAAACTTAGAAAGATGACCCAAATAAAAGAAGATGGAGGATGAAGGGGATCGATTGAAGAAGATAACGGAGAAGAAGATAGAGAGAGAACTGAGTTTGTTTATTTTCTTCTAAAAAAACGAAATGACTTACGAAAAAACTACAAAACCAAATATTTTGGTGCCAAAGTAGATTTTTATCTTCCCGCTTGATAAAAATCCTGTAAAATACTTAGTAACGTTGATTTAATGCTACGATAAAGTTAGACATTCTAACTAACCACTTTTAGTAACATTTTGTGAATTCGTGCTACTGTGATATGCTACCAATACCTATATTTCTTGTAGTGTCCAACAGTTGAAAAATAACATACCCTTAAAATCAAACCTCTTTTGAACATAAAATTCCAATATAAAAATACTCCGGGAACGGGTCGTTACAGAATCTACACAAGACCACCTGACAACTCCTTTCAATTAATTATCTTTCCTTGCTTACATCTTGATGTGCTTTCGTTATATAATAATACCTATGTGTAGCGACTACCATTATGCAATTGATTATAAATTGTAAACAAGATATATTTACTATCCTAATAGAGAGAAATTGGGGATAGTTATTTCAGCTATAGGAGATACACATGAATATATTGTAAAAATTAACTTTCCATATCGTTGAGCCTTCTCCAAGGCAATCACTTGTATAAATACTCATGTAATCACCACCTCTCAATACATTCAATTCAATCATCATTGCTCAACTCTTTATGTATCAGAGCATAGTAAGATCTAAGCCTATTTTTCCTTTCTTTCTTTTTTTCTTTTCTCTCAAAACCTAACTCATCAAAACTTCACACATGGCGCCATCAACCACCACCCATGAGGTCATCATCATAACATAAACATAAACATGAGCAACATTACGATTTGAAACGGTAACCTCGAAATCAACGTCTACATCAAAATCAACGTCTACGATTACTTCTTCTTATATTTTCCGAAAGGATTTCGGGTCGAGAAAATGAGAAACGATCAAAACCGAACAATCGACCAGCTCGCCAGCCGACGAGCTGGCCGTCTTGACTAGATTGCTGGTTGGCGAGCTGAACTGACCCGTCCAGCTCGCCAACAGGCGAGCTGGCCGTGCTTGACCAGCTCGCCAACAGGCGAGCTAGCCGTGCTTGACCAGCTTGCCTATTGGTGAGCTGAACTAAACCATCTAGCTCGCCAATCGGCGAGCTGGCCGTGATTGACTAGTTTGTCGTCTTGTCAAGCTGAACCAAACCGTCCATGCCCCTCGACTCGATCGTACTCCGAACCGTGATCGGAACATCTCTCGTTTTGTCCCGGTCTGTCTTACCGTCGGAGTTATACGGTAAAAACCGAAAAAGGCTTGTTCTCGTAAAACCTCGAGTAAATCGTATAAAATGGCAGCGGTTAAACGAAACACTGGACATTGCCAAACTATACGATTAACTCGAGATATTTTTAGAAAAAATCCGCTAATGATATTTTTTCTCGTAAAACCTCTAGTAAATCGTATAAAACGGAAACGGTTAAACGAAACACCGGAGAATGCCAAACTATACGATTGACTCGAGATATTTTATGAAAACGGCATCGTATCATGGAACGATCTTGTCTAAAATCGTAAAATGGCTAAATCGCAAAACGGGTCAGAAAGTCCTAAAACGCGATAAAGGCCCACTCACGAATTTAGAAAAGATCCAGCCCAAAGATATGATGATGTTTACTCATTATTGCAGGAATGGGTAAATGTCAAGTTTGAAGACAAAATAGAAGTTTTTCAAAGAAATATGGAAAGATCGAGATAAATGGAAGATTTCCGATAAACGCGAATCGGGCAGAAAAGGAAAGACCAACCGCCTAGAGGAGGATTATATAAGGACAAGATCGAAGTCGAGAGAAGGGGATATCATAACTTTTCCAAATCTTTTAGACTTAAAACTCATTGCACTTGGAAACTTAGGCTTGATTCTCGACAAGTTCGGTTTCTATGACTGGCACTCAATCACTAGACGAACTTGCCCAAGCAGTTCGATCTCTACGTTCGGCTTGATCCTCGAAAGGGGTACGTAGGAAGCCTTTCATAAGGTTCAGTCTTAAATCAATCAAAACCTTTTTTTCTTATCTTTTTCCGTCTTTTGTTATCGAGCTGCGACTCAACTAGGTTTAGGGTTTTATGCCTCTAGGTAACTCGCGGACGGCCCCTGCGGCTAAAGCCTTTATAATCTCTTGTAATGATCGCAACGCTCTTACGCGAATTCAAAATAAGATCTATTTTCTTTATAAATTTGTTTTATCATGTTTTTCATATTTTCCGCATTTATTTGGTTACTTGTCATTGTCTCTCGCAGAGATCCGGGTCCTATGGAAAATTATGGTTATCCTAAGTTTCCTTATTTTACGGATATCGACAGTGCGAATTTTGGTTCCCACAGTTTTGCGTTAGAAGGAGGGGATGGTACGGATTACTCTAACTCATAGCCGCAAAACGCTTGATCAAGATGATGTCTGGATATATGAAATACAAAGTCACAGCTCCCAAAAACGCTGGTAAAAAAACTCAAGACTAGTATTGATGTCGATGGTATTTTATATCACCCTCGAGACTTGCCTCGTAGGCTGTTTGCTTCGGCCAAGTGTGGCTGTTATGTTTTTTGGACTGGCCGTGTGTAGCTTCTAGTCTGTGCCGCTTTGTGGCTAGTTATTAATGAATAATTAACTTGCGTTTTAAGAGCTTGTTTTTATTCGTATGAATGTAAAGGGAAGAATATGAGTTGTCGTCTCATAGTCTAACTTTGTTTGTAGATCGTCCTATTCGTTTTCTCATTTTAGGGTGTTTACAATATTGTGAGCGTTTAGATGTGAACGAAGAGACATGCCTTTAGAATCTCATTTCATGCCTTGAGACGTTACAGATCAGTGTGCTGGGTTTAGGGTAAGACCTACGTTTACTTTCGGTTTTAAGGATTTACGATGACTAGTTGGCTTTCGTTTTGCCTGTTGCGCTTTTAACTTGATTCTGTGCCGATCTAGATTCCGTGATAGGTTCTCGGCTTATACGATTCGTCTGGCCGGAATCGAGCATCTCACTGTAGACAATTTTTAAGTCGCCCGAAAGTGCTGACCAAAAGTTTTGATTTCTTTTATAGTGAAATTACCCTTGTGTCGGGTGTATGAGAGCTATCTGTATGAGATGGCTAAGTCTGTTTAGGACTGTTGGGAGTTCGTTTTGATCAGCAACAAACTTAAATGGTAGATGTAACCGTGGTTTGGACCTTCGGGAAGGATAGGTATCTTAAGAAGTTTTGTGTGTATTATAGTGGCGGATGGACTGTTTGGTCTTCCAAGAAGGTGATTTTATCGAGGAAGGTATTTTTGTCGAAAACAAATTCTTCAGGCGTCTGCGACGTCTCGCGATGCTGAAGATTGGTTTTTCTTTCGTATGCTGGGTTTCGTGTTTTAAATGTTTGCGGGCTTAAAAATGTTTTGCGGTGTTGCAAAGGTTTTTGTCTTAACACTGCGTTGGAGGAGCATCTTGGTTTGCTCGCGGACAGTCGCAGTCAAAACTTATGTTCTCGTCCGGATGTTAAGTAGTTTGATTCGTGATAGAGGAAATAGGACCAAGGGGTCACATAAATTTATCCCTAGGATGAGGCAGTTTTCCTTCACAGTGCTTTGTGAAGTGTTGGCTTTCCGAGATCTATTTCGTGTAGATCTATTTCATATATCACAACTCGGGATGTTACAATTTACCCCCTCTCAAAGAACAGAACGTCCTAGTTACGACCCACGACATGTCTTAAAACGCCTCTTAGGTCAGAACTTAGATGGCTAACCAGCTCTGATACCACTTGTAATACCCCAACTGCCCACGACTAATGGGCAATACATGCCCGCCCTCTCGGCCCGTGGGTCACATGCCATTCCAATGGCCGGTCGTTAATTTTCCAAGGCTCTAAAGTCATGTTTACTGACCCTCCAATCACCACATGACCTTTCTCCGTGCTTTGACCTCACTTACACGGTATCGCAAATCCCTTCCCGATAGGTTACCCATCCTTAGACTACTCCAGCTCAAGCACGATTAACTCTGGAGTTCTCTCTGGATGTGCTCTCAAAAATGTAAGTGCACCTTGGTGACATAGGTAGCCAAATCAATTCTCTTAAGTTTTTCCGTATACCATTGAACCGGGATGTTACAATGTCATTTTGTATTCATTCCAGAATTTGAGTGAACTTTTCTTAATCTTTCTGTGAATTAAGAGTGATCTTCTTATCATTGCTTTTGAGTGGTTTCTACTTGTAAGCTCTTGGCGTGCTAGGATCGATTCTTTGTTGTAATTGACATCGGATCGAGTAAGTGGAATCTATATTGAATCTTGATTTTACAGTATCAGTCAAATTCCCTGTATTGGGAGTTCGAGTGATGAAGTTTTGGGCTGGGTTATTGAGCCAAAGAAATTTCAGCTTTTATTTTAATCGAAGAAGTTCCTAAGTCTCGTGCTCCGTTGTGGTCCATGGTCATTTAGAATACATATTTTAGTGACTTGTCGATGGATGCGACTCTTAGTCAAGAGGATTTAAAGGTTATTCCTTGCTGGGTACAAATCTGAGGAACCCCACTTCAATTCTCAATGTGTCCGACGATTGAGTTCATTGTTGATAAGATCACCCTGGTGAAAAATATGGATTTTGATGATTATGCAACATTGACGGTCTTTGTTAGAGTAAAAGTGAATTAGAACATTGATATCCCATTAATTATTCGATGTAATTACCAATTAAGTGTTAATGAGAATACTATTCTTAAATTCCATTTTTAAACGACTCTGGAACTTATGTGTTAAGTGCGATATGGTCAACCATGTGGAAATGGGTTGTCCTTTGAATTCTCTGATGGGGATGATGATTCAGACCGCATTAATCATCTGAATATTCCTCGGTAGGATGATTTGAGTGATACTTTATCTGCACCACCGAATGCTGTTGATGTGGGTTTGATCATTGGATCATCTTGCCCTCTTACTCTGGATGTGCCAGTCTTACCATATTTTGATGCAGATAGAATGTGCTACATACAAGAAAAAAATGCGAACGTAAAATTTAAAGTTGGAGAACTAATAAATGAATGAAACTGTTGGCTCAAGCGACAACTACAAAAAATGATGAATGTTGGGATCAAAATCGGTACGACGGAATTAATAGCCAAAACTCCCCGCGAAGGTACAAAAGGAATAGCTTTATAAAACCTGAAGAGTCGTTTTATAAGACTCAAAGTCATTTATAAAACTCACTGACCGTTTTATAAAACTCGAGAAGCCGTTTTATAAAACTCGAGAAATCGTTTTGTAAAACTCGAGAAATCGTTTTATAAAACTCGAGAATATTTTTATAAAACTCGAGGAATCGTTTTATAAAACTCGAGAAGCCGTTTTATAAAACTCGAAAAATCGTTTTATAAAACTCGAGAATCGTTTTATAAAACCCGAGGAATCGTTTTATAAAACTCGAGAATCGTTTTATAAAACTCGAGAAGCCGTTTTATAAAACTCGAAGATCGTTTTATAAACTCGAGAATCGTTTTATAAAACTCGAGAATCGTTTTATAAAACTCGAGAAGCCATTTCATAAAACTCGAAAAGCCGTTTTATAAACTCGAGAAGCCGTTTTATAAAACCCGAAGATCGTTTTATAAAACTCGAGAATCGTTTTATAAAACTCGAGAATCGTTTTATAAAACTCGAGAAGTCGTTTTATAAAACTCGAAGATCGTTTTATAAAACTCGAGAATCGTTTTACGAAACCGCAAAAAAAAAACCGAAACAGCCGTAAAACGCGAACTAGGATCACTCGACTAGTTCGCCCATCGGCGAACTAGGATCACTCGACTAGTTCGCCCATCGGCGAACTAGGATCACTCTACTAGTTCGCCCATCGGCGAACTAAGCCGGCCCGGCTTAGTTCGCCGATGGGCGAACTAGAAACTTCCTGGACGTCCCGAGCCTCGGTCTCCCGCATTCCCGATTCAAAACTTACGTCTTTCGTCACGATCGCATTCTGAACCACGGCCGAAACATCTTCCGTTCCATCTCGATCCGACCTATCGTTCGAGTTTTACGATAAAAACCGTAAAACTTCGCTTTCTCGATAAAGAACTCGAAGAAATCGTATAAAACGGCGACGGTGAAACGAAACACCGAACATTGCCTCAAACATACGATTTATTCCAGATTTCTCATCAAAATCATAAAAATGCGTTTTTAATAAAAAAGTCGAGTAAATCGTAAAAAACGCGTTTTTAATTAAAAAGTCGAGTAAATCGTAAAACCTTACGGTTAGCTCGAGGAGTTTATTAAAAAAAGACGTCAGATCGGGAAACGATCCCGTAAAAAGTCGGAAAACGGATTTATCGCAAAACGGCCCGGAACTGCAAAGTTCTCGGCGCCAGACTTGCCGCAAAGTTGGTCGCGGGAGAACTTTCCGGATATCTAGCGTAAAAGATCTCATCCGCGATTCGGATCGCCTTCCGAAGAACAACAAGAACGCGCGAGCGGAAACTCCGCCTCAGGGAAACCTCTCAGTCGAAAAGCACGGACGAAGACAAGACGAGAAGGGTAACGACGCTAACCGCCAAAAAATCAACATGATGATCGGCGAATCACAATACTACAACGACACCGTCTCGTCTATAAAATCCTACCAACGCAAAGCCGAAACCGGCTCGAGTTGGAAGGTGCCGACGGATGACCCTCCGAAAGGAGTGATTTCATTCAGCGACGCTGAAACCGGTGGAATCGATCAACCTCACGCCGATCCTCTTGTCATCGACCTAGTAATCGGCGAGTTAGAAGTTGCTCGGGTCTTGGTTGATACCGGGAGTACTGTCAACGTGATCTTCCGCAATACGCTAGCACACATGGGGATCGATCTCTCGGAAGTCGAGCCGATTCCAAAACCGTTGACTAGTTTCTCCGGCGAAACGTCAATGACCCTGGGATCAATCCGACTACCGGTAGCCGCAAAAGAAGTGACGAAAATCGTTAATTTCGCGGTAGTCGATTTCCTGGCTATCTACAACGTGATTATGGGCACGCCTTGGATAAATTCCATGAAGGCGGTTCTGTCCACGTATCACTTAGGCATCAAATTCCCGACGCCTACGGGAGTCGCAGTAATTTGGGGATGCCAAAGACAATCGCGATCTTGTTTCCTGGCCAAACATAAGCTGAGGCAATTGGCGGTCGCGATCGTGAAACCAAAACGGGCAAAGGTCACGCCACCGCCCGCAGAAGACGACACAAAGCAAGCAACGGCCGAGAAACCAGAAGTTTCCGCACCCATCGCTTCCATCCTACCGGAGGAGACAATTCCGGACAAAGACATCGATCCCGCGACTGAAGCAATCGAGAAGTCTTCAACAGCCGAGTAGGCACACTCGCGCAAACAATCAGAACTACGAGATGGCTTGATTTCCGAAAGGAATACGTAGGCAGCTCGCCTAAAGACGAGTTCAGCTATCCCCCCTTCCAAAACGGGGGGGGGGGGAGTGGGTGAGTATACGAATATTCGTATACTCCCAAAAATTTTTACAAAATTTCTTTTAGCTTCGTAACCAAAATTTTTTTCGAAATTTGTAAAGACAAAGTTAGAATATCTCCGCCACTATCGAAAAACGCAAATCCGGAAAATCGCTTCCGCCGTAACAACTACTTAATCGTTTTTATAAAAATTCGCATATCAAAATATTTTCGGAAAGAACTGGCAAGACGTCGCCTAAACTCTCAAAGAAAAATATTTATCCAAAGTCCGTCCGCGACTATAAAAACACGAACGCTCGGCGATTGGCCCCTTCGAGCACGCTAGCCGTCCTAAACAAACGCACCGACCTATCGGTCCGCATACATCCGACGAGGATAAAATAGCGTGCTATAAAAGAAATCCAAATTTTTGGTCAGCACTTCCGGGCAACTTAGAAATTATTCCCGGTGAGATGCTCGGTTCCAACCAGACGAATCGTATAAGCCGAGAACCTATCGCGGATTCTAAATCGGTATGGAATCAGGTTAAAATCGCAACGGGCAAAACGAAAGCCGACTAGTCATCGCACAGCCCCAATCCGAAAGTAAACATAGGTCTTGCCCTAAACCCAGCACACTGGTCGCTAACGTCTCAAGGCATGAATCGAGATCCTAAAGGCATGTCTCTTCGCCCACATCTAAACACTCACGAAAATCGAAATCTCCCGAGTTAACGAATCGGACGATTTACACCAAAGAGTTAGATACGAGATGACAACTCGTATTCTTCCCTCTACATCTAACACGAAACACGAATTTCATACTTAGAAAATATTTTTATAAAGAAAGTTTTCGAATACACACCGCCCAGCGGTAGGGATTCAAAGCCACCAACGGCCAGTCCCGGAAAAACAACAACAGAATCGAAAACTAATAACATCACACATTGAAGTCATCAAACGCAGGCTGATCGACTTCACCATCCACGTCCGAAATCCCAGGACCGACTTCAACCGAATCCGGCGACACCACGATGGGATTCCATTGATCCCACATGCGCGCCTTAAGGTCGAAAAATTCGGACTGCATATCTCTTTCCCGATTCAGGTTTTCCCGCCGCACGGAGAATTCCTTAGTGAACGAATACCCTTCATCCAGAGTTAGGGATAACCCATGAACGATCCCGCGACATTCGCGATAATCACCATGCGCTCGTTGAACAACTTCTGCATCCGAACAACCGGTTGCAAATCGCTCACGACGAGCCTTCATCTCCTCGGCAACCTCTCGTTTGCCCGCACGACGAGCACGACGAATCCTTTGATTGGAAAGCTTCTTTGCACGACGAGACCAAGCCGCACACTCATCCCTCACACGAGCGACCTCCCTCGCAACAAGTTCTTCGGCTTGGTTAGCCTCGACCTCTGCCCGAAGACGAGCAACTTCTTTTTCGGCCATGTTCGCCCGAAGCTCGGCAAGGCGAGCTTCAGCGGTACGGCTGTCTAGGGCTCAGCTCATGATAAGGAAACCCTACCAAAAAGAAAAGGATTAAGCGATATCATAAAAACTGCTCGAAAAAGAAAACAATAAACACACGTACCTCCTTAGCTTTCTCAGACCCCCTAATAAACTCCGGGACTTGATCATGGTCGATGTCCGGAAAATGGGAGGTCGATGACCTGCCCGCCTTCTTCCGTCTGACTATCAAAAAAATCCTTGAGAATATTTTCAGTAGAAGTCGCGCGTTCAAAATCATCATCTCCGACAACCGGATTTTTATCCTTTCGGAAGCTTGATCTGCCGCTCCTCGTCGAGGTAACATACGGAATAAACTCTCCAATAAACGGATCCTCTTCATAAACCAGAGAATTCGCAAAGAGTCGAGATCGGAAGAGGGCAACCGCTTGGCGGATGCGTAGCGGAGAAAAACTGCACCAACCAACTTCACCACGTTTGAGAGAAGTGGTGATGCTCTGGAGATACGGAGGCAAATGGTTGGTCACTGCAGAAAAACAAAAACGAATTAAAATAATAATAATAAGAAGAAGAGGATTCGTATAAACTCGATTCACATACCTCTCCGATCGACCCCACGTGGTCGTAAAAAATGGAATGCTACCCTCCTCGACCGATGCACTGTCGATACGAATGTAAAAGAAATTATTATTCCAAGAAATAGAAAGCGTTGGGCAGCCTGTAACAATTTCGTCACGAGGTCACAGAGTGATCCTCCGCGATGCACCAGTGGGCTTTAACAGACCCTCGAGATGATCGTCGTTAAGGGTGATTCCCTGCTCGTAACTCAGCGTCAAAAGACCAACGAGTTGCTTTAAACAAGGGGGAGTCAACTGCCTGATCGATAGTCCCAGCCTGTGAAGGTAATGCACAATGATTTCCGGAATCGGAAACCATAAGTGGCATTGTTGCAAGAAAATGTTGTAACATGTGAAAAAACCGTCGGGCACATCCCTGTTGCTCTCCCCGGCAAGTGGGGAACGAAACTCAACGGCTTCTGGAACTCGGCAAAATTCGCGCATATAATCGATACTGTTGAAAAGTGTCGAGCTCGGATTTCCGGAAATTTGATCGACACCCGACAAGGCTGGAACCCAAATCTCAGGCCTAGCGGACCCCGACTTGTCTCCCAACGCCCAAAAAGCCTCGAGGTCCGTCCGATCAATTAACGGGGACGAATACTCTTCTTTCGGAACCAAAGCTGGAGGCTGCGAACTCGTTCCCTCAGAATTGTGGAAATTGGAACTAGTTGAGGAACGAGTCTTTCTTCCTGCAAACATGTTTGAAGATCTTCAAAGAAAGTGGAGAGAAAAATTTCTTGACTAAGTTGTAGAAGGTGGAGTAAAGAATTCAAAATTTTACTCCATATACTTATAGGTAAGGATTTTACTATTCACCTTTGGACTTTTGGCCATTAAAGTTCCGCCTAATTCTACCGAACTCGCCAAACGAGCTCAATCCACTCGCAAGAAACTCACAATTCTTACGAGCTGGGGGCTAACTGTTGGGGTCAAAATCGGTACGACGGAATTAATAGCCAAAACTCCCCGCGAAAGTACAAAAGATATAGTTTTATAAAACCCGAAGAGTCGTTTTATAAAACTCAAAGTCATTTATAAAACTCGCAAACCGTTTTATAAAACTCGAGAAGCCGTTTTATAAAGCTCGAGAAATCGTTTTGTAAAACTCGAGAAATTGTTTTATAAAACTCGAGAATCGTTTTATAAAACTCGAGGAATCGTTTTATAAAACTCGAGAAGCCGTTTTATAAAACTCAAAAAATTGTTTTAAAAAACTCGAGAATCGTTTTATAAAACCCGAGAAATCATTTTATAAAACTCGAGAATCGTTTTATAAAACTCGAGAAGCCGTTTTATAAAACTCGAAGATCGTTTTATAAAACTTGAGAATCGTTTTATAAAACTCGAGAATCGTTTTATAAAACTCGAGAAGCCATTTTATAAAACTCGAAAAGCCGTTTTATAAAAATCGAGAAGCCGTTTTATAAAACCCGAAGATCGTTTTATAAAACTCTAGAATCGTTTTATAAAACTCGAGAATCGTTTTATAAAACTCGAGAAGCCGTTTTATAAAACTCGAAAAATCGTTTTATAAAACTTGAAGATCGTTTTATAAAACTCGAGAATCGTTTTACGAAACCGCAAAAAACCAAAACAGCCGTAAAACGCGAACTAGTCACGACTAGTTCGCCCACGGGCGAACTAAGCCGAGCCTGCTTATTTCGCCAATGGGCAAACCAGGAGACACTCGACTAGTTCGCCCATTGGCGAACTAAGCCGGCCCGGCGAACTAGAAACTTCCTGGACGTCCCGAGCCTCGGTCTCCCACATTCCCGATTCGAAACTTACGTCTTTCGACACGATCGCATTCTGAACCACGGCCAAAACATCTTTCGTTCCATCTCAATCCGACCTATCGTTCGAGTTTTACGATAAAAACCGTAAAACTTCCCTTTCTCGATAAAGAACTCGAAGAAATCGTATAAAACGGCGACGGTTAAACAAAACACCGAAAATTGCCTAAAACATACGATTTATTCGAGATTTCTCATCGAAATCATAAAAAACGCGTTTTTAATAAAAAAAGTCGAGTAAATCGTAAAAAACGCGTTTTTAATTAAAAATTCGAGTAAATCGTAAAACCTTACGGTTAGCTCGAGGAGATTATTAAAAACGACGTCAGATCGGGAAACGATCCCGTAAAAAGTCGGAAAACGGATTTATCGCAAAACGGCCCGGAAGGGCCTAAAACGCGATAAAAACCCATCTCGCGATCTTAACGGAATCTAACCCGCAGATTCGATAACGTTTTTACGGTTTACTCGCAGGACGAAAATAAAAGTCAAGTTTGAAGAAAAATAGAAGATTTCCGCGGAAGAAATGGAAGGATCGAGAAAAATGGAAAATTCCCGATATAGTCAAATCTGGGCGAAATGGAAAGACCGGATGGCCAAGGCGAGGAGTATATAAATAGGAGGTCTAGGGCAGAAGCAAAAAACACGAAATTTAGAGCTCTCACCACCAAAATTAGCATTTAGGAAAATTTCCGTTTTCTGTTAGCGAGCTGCGTCTCAATTAGGGTTTTCGTTCTTAGATTTCTAAGGATTTTGCCGACGGCTCACGCAGCTTTGGCCTCTCTTTTGTACCAGTTCTTACGCAGATTCGGAATAAGAACCTTCTTGCTTTCAATCTCGTTATTTTCGTTTTAATTTAAAAGTTCATCGTTTTCTTAATATTCGTTGTGCGGTTCTGCAGATAGCCGGTTCCTCTGGAAACTTAGGGTTTTCCCGAAGTTTCCTTATTTACGATTATTTGACAGTAGGTGGATTTCGGTTCCCACAGTGAACCAAACCCTCCTTTGGTGCGTCTGTAACTATGTGAAATTGGCTCTAGTATCCCTCCTCTAATAGATTTTTAATCCTTTTGTTATACCATAAGATGATCTCAAGATTCTGAGTTTACATATTCCACAACAACAATTCAACGTGTATGTGTTCTCTCTCATGACACCAAGCATGCCTTCTCACGATACTCCAAAATACAACCCAATGGAGTGGAGCGGTGCTCACCACAAGAGAACTATATGCATAGATTTTATGATTTTGTGAAGGAGTAAGAAGATGTGTTATGTTTGTCTAGGATGTGGTGTTGAGTTTAAGAAGTGCATCCTTTGGTTTTGAGCTCACATTTTCATTCTGTCTCCCTTTGATCTTAATTAATTACTTGAGGATAAGTAAAGGAGTAGTTTGGGGGAGTTGATATGATGCATATTTACATAGTTTTAGCATTTCATTTTGTACCTAAATCATCATATAGATCTAGGTTTAGGCATCTTTAGGATCCATATTGCATTCATAAGTCTTTCTCAGGTGTTGGAGTGTCCTATTGAGCTTTTGGAGGTATTTAGAGATATTTGTGGTGCGAAAGGGTGAAAGCTGAACATGGATAGACACCTTAAAGATCTCTTCTGAAGTTCATTGTTTGGGAGTACATGAAAAATCGTGTTAGATTTCTAATGGAAATGGTTTCAAGTCATTTGGAGCTGTATTGGAGGAGTTATGATCAATCTACTAGGCACACACAAGTGGTCAAGGTCTAGCGCGGGCTGGCCTGCTCGGGTTCCAGCACCCGCGCGGTCGAGATGAGAAGGAGCTCGATGGTCTTGCTCGGGCTGGCCTGCTCGGGTATTAGCACCCGCGGGGTCGAGAAGAGAGCAGGGTAAGAGGCTTGCGCGGGTAGAGCTGTTCGGGTACCATCACCCGGGCTGAGCCGGTTTGGACCAAAAATTTCCCGGATTTTTATTTACCCTTTTGGTCTTTTTACATTAAAAACCCTTGTGTCTCTTATGGCATATAAATACTCTTGTAATCCCTTTTGGGAATCATATCTTCTTTTCTCTAAACAGAACACATTTGGGAAAGTTTCATCCTTGATTAATCTAAGCTTTTGTTCTTAATTAAATTGAATCTATTTCATTTTCTAATCATGATTAGTCTTCTATCCATCATGGGTTTAGGATTAAACATGAAGATTAGTGAGTAGACTCTCTTTGAGATTATGGGTTAAGGTGATTAGGGTGATAAAGTGATGATCTAGGGTGATTAGTGTTAGATCCTTCTTATTCTATGCTTAATACTTGATCCCAATGCTAGATTAGGAATAACCCTTCTATACTAGATCATTAGAAATTTCATGCCCACATGGTGTTTGTATAAATGTCTAAGCAAAGTATTAATACTCTTTGCTTGTTTAGCCAAGGACACTTGATGCTAGGGATGCTTAAATGGTTATTATACTTGTGCTCAATGATTGCTTGATTGATTTAGACCAATGACACTTGATGTTTAGAGATTGTAGAAAAGAAGATTTTACCTTGACAAAGGATTAGTTTAGGATTGTGTCTAGACCTATAGAATATGATTGATTGTTTGAAACCCCACCCTATAAAGTAGCTTAATCACCCAAAGTCAATACCTTTACCCATAGGTTCTCTTATCTCATTGAAGCAAAGCTTAGTTATTCTTGTTTACTTACATGCTTGTTACTAGTTACTCTATAAAACAAACTTCTTGATTTCATTTAGCTTAATAAAATGACTTGCATTCTCTTAGTTCAATAGCTCTCAGGATTGGATTGACACTCTACTTACCTTACTACATTGATTTGCTTTAAGGCCTAAAAACCTTTATCAAATTTGGCACCGCTGCCATTTCTGAGTTGTTTTTTGACATTGAGATTTAATCATTGCTTGAGACTAAATCTTATTTACTTGCTTTAGTTACTGATTTCTTCTTATTTGTATCCCTTGGATTGGTTGCAGGTGTATGAACCTGAGAAGTAGAGAAGTTGCAAACCTCTTACATGATGCTCAAGACATCCAAGCTCTTGAGAAAGAGTTGATAAGAAGAAGAAGAGAAGAAGAGAGGCTAGCCGAACTAGAAGATTTGGGGCTAGAGATGGAGAGAAACAACCACTTATCTCAAGAGGAGGCTGTTCTCCCTCAAGGAGGCATTGGTCAAGGAGCTGAAAACCGTAGACCACAACCCAACCCACCCCAAGCTAGAGACATTGGCGCCTATGATCAACCAAACATTCATGGGCATAGAGCTGGTATCCGAGCTCCAGCTGTTCAAAACAATACCTTTGGGATTAAGTCCAGCCCTATCAACATGATCCAAAGCAACAAGTATCATGGTGTTTCTCTTGAAGATCCTCTAGACCATATTGATAGCTTTGATAGGCTATGTGGGACAACAAAGATCAATGGTGTTTCTGAAGATGCTTTCAAGCTGAGGTTGTGCCCATTCTCTTTGGGAGACAAAGCCCACACTTTGGAGAAGAGCCTTTCAAGAGACTCTATCACCACTTGGGATGAATGTAAGAACGCCTTCCTCACCAAAATTTTCTCTACTTCAAGGATAGCTAAGCTTAGAAATTAAGCTTAAGTAAAAAGTGAGAGAACAAGTCCCTTAATGGTTTTAGGGATGAATGGGTTTGAGATTTACACCAAGGAAAAGGGTAGAGTTTAAAGATGCTAGGAAAAGGGTAGATTGATAAGAACAAGCAATGTATGCATAAGTTGCTTCTTTTCTTAGATAGATTTTGCATAATGATCAAGCTCATATTCTTGAGTGTAAGCCACTAAAAAAAAATATATTGAAACCCCTCTTCTTTTCTCATTTAGCTATTTCACTTACCAAGCCAAATGATTGATATCAAGTTTCCATTTGCAAGAAAACACCTTATTAGCTTATGCTTAATTGAATGTGAGGCTTGGTTGCAGAGATTTGTTGATTGGTGATCCAAAACTTGTCTAAAAGAAAGAGTCTTGCTACGCCTTGTGAAGACAGAGTGTAATAATTGAGATTTCTTATGCTATAGGTTATGTTTGTCTAGGATGTGGTGTTGAGTTTAAGAAGTGTATCCTTTGGTTTTGAGCTCCCATTTTCATTCTCTTTCCCTTTGATCTTAATTAATTACATGAGGACAAGTAAATGAGCAGTTTGGGAGAGTTGATATGATGCATATTTACATAGTTTTAGCATTTCATTTTGTAAATAAATCATCATATTGATTTAGGTTTATACATCTTTAGAATCCATATTGCATTCATAAGTCTTTCTCAGGTGTTGGAGTGTCCTATTGAGCCTTTGGAGGTGTTTAGAGATATTTGTGATGCGAAAGGGTGAAAGATGAACATGTATGGAGACCTTAAAGATATCTTTCGAAGCTAATATTTTGAGAGTATATGGGAAATTGTGTTAGCTTTCTAATGGAAGTGTTTTCAAGTCATTTGGAGGTATTGGAGGAGTTATGATCAATCTACTAAGCGCACACAAGTGGTTAAGGTCTGGCGCGGGCTGGCCTGCTCGGGTTCCAGCACCCGCGCGGTTGAGAAGGGAAGGAGCTCGATGGTCTTGCTCGGTCTGGCCTGCTCGGGTACAAGAACCCGCGCGGTCGAGAAGAGAGCAGGGAGAGAGGCTTGCGCGGGTAGAGCTGTTTGGGTACCATCACCCGGGCTGAGCCGGTTTGGACCAAACATTTCCCAGATTTTTATTTACCCTTTTGGTCTTTTTACATTAAAAAACCTTGTGTCTCTTATTGCATATAAATACTCTTGTAATCCCCTTTGGGTATCATATCTTCTTTTCTCTAAACAAAACACATTTGGGAAAGTTTCATCCTTGATTAATCCAAGCTTTTGTTCTTAATTAAACTGAACTATCTCATTTTCTAATCATGATTAGTTTTCTATCCATCATGGGTTTAGGATTAAACATGAAGATTAGTGAGTAGATTCTCTTTGAGTTTATGGGATAAGGTGATTCGGGTGATTAGTGTTAGATCCTTCTTAGTCTATGCTTAATACTTTATCCCAATGCTAGATTAGGAATAACCATTCTATACTAGATCATTAGACATTTCTTGCCCACATGGTGTTTGTAAAAATATCTGAACCAAAGTATTAATGCTCTTTGCTTGTTTAGCCAAGGACACTTGATGCTAGGGATTCTTAGATTGTTCTCAATGATTGCTTGATTGATTTAGACCAAGGACACTTGATGTTTAGAGATTGATAGCAAAGGAGATTTTAGCTTGACAAAGGATTAGTTTAGGATTGTGTCTAGACCTATATGATATGATTGATTGTTTGAAACCTCACCCTAGAAAGTAGCTTAGTCACCCAAATTCAATACCTTTACCCATAGGTTCTCTTATCTCATTGAAGCAAAGCTTAGTTATTCTTGTTTACTTACATGCTTACTACTAGTTACTCTATAAAACAAACTTCTTGATTTCACTTAGCTTAATACAATGACTTGCATTCTCTTAGTTCAATAGCTCTCAGGATTGAATTGACACTCTACTTACCTTACTACGTTGATTTGCTTTAAGGCCTAAAAACCTTTATCATGGGAGGGGGTACCTTATGACGGAAGATGGACTAACAGGAGTTTTGTCATCATGCTTCTGCAGATTCAGTGTTCTTAGCTTTGTAGAAACTATGAATAAAAAGGATGTAGTAAGGAATTGATATGTGCTTAAATTACCTTGGAGCTACTGATTACTTTCTCAAATAAGAGGTTCAGCTGTAGTACTAAGGGATCGAATCCACACAGAGCGAAGATACACAATAGATTGATAATCAACTTAGTCATGCTAGATAATTTTATAAGATTTAAGAGTATAAAATAAATAAATTGTTGGTTTGGAAACAAATAAGAAAAATAGCTTGACCTACGGTTTTCAAGTAGTTAATTATAACTGATAGAATCTAACGGTTTTCAATCATAAAACACTAATTTAATAAGTCAAGATATTAGAAATTATATCTATCATATGGTTAAGCCAGTTCACAACTTTTGTGTGCAGACTCAGAATGACCGTCAATCGATGGTATGTAAATAACATCGATCGATGGCTTTCTTAGTCAAGCCTTAAACATTCAGTATCTATTGGTTCATTTATATTACTAGACTATTCTCTTGATTATCCCTAGTAATCTAAGCTTATCAGAGATATTTCAAGTATTGGTCATGCAATCACATAATTCTCAATATCCTATTATCAAGGTTTTAGGTAGCTAATTAAGAACACATGAAACAAACACAAATTTGATGATAGAGTTAGTAATCACTGTGGGAACTGAAATTCGTAATGTCGATTTCCTTTGAATAAGGAACGTAGGAAAAGCCCTAATTTCCCAAAGGTCCATGTTATCTGTTGAACCACACACTAAGCAATCAAGAACAAGAAGTAAAAAGACGATAATATGAATACGAATTAAAAAGGAGAGCAAAAAGAAGTCTTTTTCCGTTTCTGTGTATGAGCCATATAATAAGTTAGGAGCCTTGGCTACAAGAGCTGATGACGAGATCCTAGTTCTAGCAACCTAAGACTGCGGAAACCCTAATTGAGACGCAGCTCGAATAACAAAAACAAAAAATTGCCTAAATGCTCTAAGTGCTAAGTTTGCTCTATCCTTTTCTCTCTCTCCTTGAACTCCTTATATACTTCCTCCAAATTCGGTTTACACTTTCCACTTCTGCCCTTAAACCGTCATGTCCGAAAAATAAAGATTTTCCATTTTTCCTGATCTTCACGGTTATCTTTGGAACTTTGATATTTATCCGCGGAAACTTCACATTTATCGTCTCTTGCGGGCCAAGGATAAACCGCCATAGGAGCTATGTTCTTTCTTAATAAAAACCGTAAGTGGGCTTTTAATCGCGTTCTAGACCTCTTTGGGCTGTATTTTGACTCGAAACGTTTTTACGGTTTATTTTCGATAAAAACAAGCTTTTCACGATTTCTATCGTTAAATATGAAAGATAACTCTGATCGATAAGAAATGAGTGGTATTTAAATTTGGCCTTCGGGAGATTGCATCAAAGAGTAGACGAGAATGTATGGAATTGTGTTTACGTTGATCTTCGGAATAGGCTGGTCGCTACGTAGTGACCGAGCGTATGCATGCTCGGTCGCTATGTAGCGACCGAGAATGGCTTGAGCTCCGTCGTTACGTAGTGATTTGGTCCTTGTTTGGGTTGGGTTTCTATGTAATGACCTGGTTCGTCTGTGGGTAAATTAATATGTTTCACTCGTTTTTTTTTTGTTTTTGTCTGATGTTTGGATGTTTAACTTTGTCGTGACCATTTTTTACCCCAACAATCACCCTAGCAATTATATTGTATGGCTAATCCGTCATAACTATTAATAAACCCTAAATGTAACAAGGTGATTACTCAGACATAGCTAAGTAGAACATAATCATAAACATAAAATAATACATAAGATTATAGAGAAAAGTGGGGTTCCAATACAAAGATTTAAGAAGTCTTGATCTTCTCCCCAAAAACCCTAAACTATTATGTTTGCTATGAAAAGTATGAAAGATGTAAAAAATCCTCATTTGCATAAAACACTGGCAAGGATTATATAAACTAGGTAAAACTCGTTCAGGGCAATCTTGTAATTTCTATGACTTGGGCTTTATGTCGGCCGCATTAGGGATTTGGCTTCTACGTGCCGACCGTCGATCAACAGCATGAGTGCATTTTCGATCGAGGCGAGACTCTATCTTCGACTCTTACTTAGCTGAATATGACCAGCTACGAGATTCCTCTCTCTTTGAGTTTCAGAAAACCTCATAATCTCTACAATGCTCCAAAATGCACTTGGACCTGACAAGACTCTATAAGACATCCTAGAAACATATAACATACTTCGGATGGGGCCTATAACATGGTGATATACCTTATTATTTACCAGTTTAAGTCATGTTATGGACCCCATTTGGAGTCTATTATGTGTGTCTAGGCTACGTTTTTAAGTACTTAAAATTTTAGGTACATTTTGGAGTTATGTGGAGTATATGGTGCATTTTGTATGAAGAACCCCGTAGATGACAAGACTCAGTTATGTCAGAGTCGACATAAGCGATCGACATAAATCGAAAAGGCCACCCTGGTGCCGATCGATCATCGCCGCACACAAACAAGACTTTGTTCAGAGCCGAATTAAAGCCGCAAATCTACACATAATTACAAGATTATCTCTGACGAGTTTTTACCTAGTTTATATTGGTTTCTGCCACTATTAGGCAAAGAACAGTGTTTTTGTTTTCCATATATTGGAACCGCAGTTATTATCTATGAATTCTATTCATAAATTTGTGTGTGTTTGTTTGATTATGTCTGAGTAGTTCATCTTGTTAGATTTAGGGTTCTATGGTATTGATGGATTAGCCCAAACATATGATTGTTAGAAGAACTAATATCAATTGATTAAGATAGCTCTTAATGCATGAGGTTTAGAGTAGCTAACTAAATCCTGAACTTAGGACATAGACAACTACGACAATAGGTTCTTTGCCTGATCATATTTCTAATTTAGTATGCGATGGCTGGTCGACCAATTCTAGTGGATATCGATTCGTCATAACCGTCGATTGATATTGGTGCTTCACCATCGATCGACAGTCATACTTGTAGGTGACTGATTTCTCATGTATTAGATTTACTTGGACCCGATCTATTATAATCCACGTGCCTAAACCCTAGATCTAGCTATTTTTCTAATTTGCATTTACTTAAACCTAAAAATATTCTTTTTACTTAAACTTGATTTTCTATATAAGTATTTCACATAACTTAACCATTAGAATCTCATAAATCTATTGTATGTCTTCTCTCTCTGTGGATTCGATCCCTCAGTATTTCATCTGGTCTCTCTTGGAAAGAGTAGTTGTAATTGAGTTTGATAAGGTAATTTGAAACAGGAGATTAGGAATTATAACACCCTGAAATGCATCCATATCAAAAGTTTGCACCGTTGCCACGGACCTTGGTTTTCCATTAGATTTTTTTTTTGTTTCTTTTTATTTTTACAGTACTAATAATTCTTCTTTCTTGTTTTACAGGTGCTGGGCATGTACCATAAGCAAAAAGAATCAAGAGTTACTTGTCTCAGACCCAATAGCAATCGAACATTCAATTCGCAAAGAGAAACGACTAGCATCATTCGACGCCCTTTACAGTTCGTCGGCCGACAATTCTTTTAGTTCTTCATGGATAGACAGAACCGACGTACCATCGATCGATGGTGAACCGCGACTTCCAATGGTTGCTCCAATCGTATTGATAAGGAATGAGAATGAGGACATGCGTGATCTTGAAGGTCACCTGTGTAATGATGCAAGTTAGAAGATTGATGATCAGGGGGATGTAATCCCTGAACCAGAAGTAAGAGAACACACTGCAATAGCTCTACCTGAAGCTAATGCCTAATCTGCTTAGGTAACGAAACTGGCATAAAACAATCGTCCTGACCAGTACTACACCAACAGATCCGCCATTCGCCCTCCAGCTTTTCAGAGGCATCGTTTTGATATTAAACCTTCTTTCTTTGCATTTGTGGCGCAGACACCTTACCATGGGAAGCAACATGAGCGTCCTATGGACCATCTAGAGAGGTTTAAGGATATAGTATCTTCTATTAAAGCCAATGGATTCCCTGAGGACTATCTGTTTTGCAAGCTCTTCAAGTATTCACTTGTTGGAGAAGCTTCATATTGGTTTAAATAGTTACCACCAGGATCTCTAGCATTCTGGTTTGACATAAAAATGCCTTCTTACGCAATTTCTTTGATGATTCGCGAGCTGGGATTTTGAGGAGTAGAATTGCTACTTTCACATAGGAGCCTGCATAGTCTTTTAAGAGCTCTGGGACTAGATTCAAATCCTACCAGCGCAACTGTCCACACCATGGATTTAATGAAGTGCAACTGCTATTTTGGAGGTATTGATCTGCAGTACCAGATGGCTCTAGACACAGCTAATGAGGGTAATTTTGTCACCAGAAGTCCAGAAGAGGTTGCAAGGCTTGTTGAGAATCTGGCATCCAGCAACATCACCAAGAACACTGATTATGAGAAGAAGAAATTGGCCCCAGTATTCAGCAGGGAGCAGACTGATGATGTTAGGGCAAGGCTGGATGATGTTCACAAACTACTGAAGAAGCAAGTGAGTTTTGTGGAGGAAGTGGAAGCTTTAGATGCTGACAGTGAAGAAGAGGATGTGAATTACATTGGTGCAAATTGTTTCCAAGGATCTGGGAATCAAGGCTATGACATAAACTCCGATGGCAATAATATGAAGGGAAGCTACAACAGGGATTCACAGAAACAAGACCCTACAGAAACAACAACAGGACCTATGGATCTTATTACTACCGGAGACCACCACCAGAGACTCAGGAGAGCATATTAGAAGCAATGGTTGACCGAGTACTTGAGGGATAGCAGCCGATGACTGTAGACTTCTAATATACCATGATTTTGACCCACTTTTAGTCATGGTATATTGGTATTTATTATAACTATTTATTATATTATAGAATATTTTAAGCAGATTTATAGGTTCATGAGTATTTTGGAAGAAAGTGATGTTTTGGAGCATCTTAGAGAGAATTGGAGAAATCACTCGCTTTCGGAATCGACCAAGACAACGAGGTCGACATGGAGTGACTCATGTCGATCGATATGCACTATGCATACTCTATCAATGCCGAAGGCGCAGAAGACCAATTCGCAAGACAGCCGACTTGAAGTCCAAATATCACCAAATTATGATTATACCCCTAACGAGTTTTAACCTAAGTTTATTTACTCTGCCATAGTGTTAGAGGCAGAGAGCTTTTCTGTATTCTTTTTACAGCAAAAGGGTTGTTAAGATTTATAGTTTGGGAGAGAAGATACATGGATATTCTTGATTAGAACTCCATTGATTTCTATCTATCTATAATTATGCAGTTTTATTACTTTGCTTGTGTTATGAATTGCTTAGCCATGCTTGAGTAATTCAGTTGTTAGAATTACGGTTTAAATAGGTTAATGGGATTAACCCAAACTATAGGATCGCTTGTTGTGGTATTCATTAATAGGATGTTCTTAATGCTTATGTTTTAGACTTGCTAAGTAGAAACCTTAATCTAGGATTGTTAGGTTGTTTAAGCATCCTTAGATAACATCTGATAATCTTAAATGCATCCTGATTAAGCTAGGATTTTACTAAAAATACAGTGAGAGTTTGATCTAGGAATCCATTGTGAGCATACTCGCGTATAACGCTTGACTAGCCGCATCGATCGATATTCTCATTGGAAATCGATCGACGTCAAGTAAAGTGTATCGATCGATATTCCTATAGAATAATCCATCGACACTGTTATTGATTGGACATTATCGTTTGGGTCAATAACACTCTAGTCAATAAACTTATTTATTATACGAGAGTTTAGTAAATTTGTTATTAAGATAGTTGAGCTATTTAATACCATGCAGACAACTAATTAGAATCTATAGGATTATAATATCCAACACCTGTATAAAACCCTAAGTCTAACACTTTTCCATTTAAGTTCAAAACCCTCATTCCATTATGTCGAGTAATTAGTTTGCTTAATTAGATTATTTACTATTTTTTGTTTACTTGTTTACTGAGATTTTACATTTAATATTCATCTAGTATTATTGCTTGATTAGATTTAAGTGGTTAGGTCCTTGTGGATTCAATCCTTAAGTACTACAATAGATCTCTTATTTGAGACAGTAAGTGATTCTTAGGGTAATTTGAGCACATATCAAATTTGGCAACGTTGCCGGGGAGCTTTGATCGCCATTAGATTTAGTCTAATAATTCTAGGTTTTTCTTCTTCTCTTTCTTAATAATTTTCTGATAATTTTTTTTTTTTTTTTTGATTCTTCAGGTGCATGCACAGCATTACCAGAAGCAACAAGGACAAAAAACTGCTATTTTCAGAAGACCCAGCAAGCTTGGAATGTTCAATATGAATAGACTTACACCACACATCGATCGATAGCAACACTTGCGTATCGACCAATTCTCATCAAACGACATCCGAGCTCGCTCTCACATCGATCTACACCAACAACTCTTCGTCGACCGATTCTCATCACTCGACATCGATCCATACCACACCTAGTACATTGATCAATACTCATCTGTGAGACATGGTTGCTCCTCTGATACTAACCGCGAACGAGAATGGAGACCTATATGACCGGGAAGGTCATCTACGTAATGCAACAGGTCAAAAACTAGATACTCAAGGGAATGTAATTCCTGAAACTGATACTGATGAGGCCACTAGACCCAAGACCTTGACAGACTACAACCTTCCAGACCAGTATTATGCCAATAGGTCAGCTATTCGTCTTCTTGAAGTCTGGAGGGAAAATTTTGAGTTGAAGCCCCAATACTACACACTTGTGGCACAAATACCCTACTGTGGGTTGCTACATGAGAATCATATGGACCATATGGAGAGGTTCGAGGATCTTATTGCTTGTATTAGAGTTAAAGGAGTCCCTGAGGACTACCTACTGTGCAAGCATTTAAAATATTCACTGGCTGGAGATACTATGCATTGGCTCAAGTAGCTACAACCAGGATCTTTTACATCCTTGGCTGACATTAAGAATGCGTTCCTGCGCAATTTCTTTGATGAGGCACGAGCTGAAGAACTGAGGAGGAAGATTGCTACCTTTACACAGAAAGCTGGAGAGTCTTTTGAAGACTCTTGGATCAGATTTAAGTTCTTCCAGCGCAACTGCCCACATCATGATTCAGTGAGGTGCAGCTACTCAGAATTTTCTTTAGAGGAGTCTCTTTGAAGTATCAGATGGCTTTTGAAACAACAAGCAATGGGAGTTTCAACACCAGGAATCTAGAAGAAGTTGTGAGGCTTATTGAGAATCTAGCAAACAGCAGCAGCACCAAAAACACTGATTCTGAACGGAGGAAATATGTAGTATTCCTTGGGAAGGAACAGATGGATGAAATAAAAGCTAAGTTTGATAGTGTCAACCAGCTACTTATGAGACAAGTTTGCTCAGCTGAAGATGCAGAGGATATAGATTCAGAGTTAGGAGTAGATGAGAATTACATTGGAGGAACTGGATATTTCAAAGGTCTGGAAATCAGTTTGGAAACAAGAACTTCAGTGGTAATGGTCTTAGAAGTAACTCATCCAGAATTCACAATTTCAGAAACCCTACAGCAGCAGCTACAACAACAACAACAACAACAAGGGTCATGGAAATTCATTCTACCAGAGTCTGTGGGAACCGAAATTCACACCGTCGATTTTCGTAAAATAAGGAAACTTAGGAAAACTCTAATTTTCCAGAGGACCCGGATCTCTGCGGAAGCCAACGAAAAGTAACCAAATAAATGAAAAAAATATTGTGGGAACCGAAATTCACACCGTCGATTTCCGTAAAATAAGGAAACTTAGGAAAATCCTAATTTTCCAGAGGAACCGGATCTCTGCGGAAGCCAACGACAAGTAACCAAATAAACGCGGAAAATACGAAAAACATGATAAAACGAATTTATAAAGAAAATCGATCTTATTTCGAATTCGCGTAAGAGCGTTGCGATCTTTACAAGAGATTACAAAGGCTTTGGCCGCATGGGTCGTCAGCGAGTTATCAACATAAAACCCTAAACCTAGTCGAGTCGCAGCTCGATAACAAAAGACGAAAAAAGATAAGAAAAGAGAGTTCGATTGATTTTGGACTGAACGTTATGAAAGGCTGCCTACGTACCCCTTTCGAGGATCAAGTCAAACGTAGTTCAGTTGATAGAGCTTGGCCAGAGATCGAACTGCCTGGGCGAGTTCGTCTAGTAATTGAGCGCCAGTCATAGAAACCGAACTTGTCGAGAAAAAAGCCTAAGTTTCTAAGTGCGGAAATTCGTCCCCTGCTTCTATCCCATGCCTCTTGCTTATATACTCCCGTCCTTGGCGGTTTGGTCCTTCTATTTCGCCCAGATTCGAGTTTACGGGGAATCTTCCATTTATTTTTAAATTTCTTTTTTTCCCGCGGAAATCTTCTATTTATCCTCAAACTTGACATTTATCTTTAAGTTTGACATTTATCTTCTTTCTGCGAGTAAATCATCAAAACGTCGTCGCATCTTCGGGTTAGACATCTTTAAAGTCGCAAGATAGGCTTTTACCATATTTTAGGAACTTCCAAACCGTTTTGCGACAAAACCGTTTTGCGACTTTTAGACGAGGTCGTTTCCTGATGCGATGCCTTTTTAAATAATTTTCTCGAGTTAATCATAAAGTTTGGAAAAGTTTGATGTTTCGGTTAATCGGTGCCGTTTTCAACGATTTACTCGAGGTTTTATTAAAAACGCGTTTTCTACAATTTCTCACGAAAAATCTCAAGTAAATCGTATAGTTTAGGCAGTGTTCAGCGTTTCATTTAACCTTTGCCGTTTTTTACGATTTTCTTGAGTTCTTTCGAGAAAACAAGACTTTACTGTTTTTATCGTAAAACTTGAACGATAGGACGGATCGAGACGAAACGAGAGACATTTCGACCGTGTTTCGGAACATGATTGTGCCAAAGGATGTATGCCTTGAATTGAGGGCTTGGGAGATCGAGGCTCAGAATAATCAGCTCGACGTACGACGAGCCGAACCGGACCGGTTCAGCTCGTCGTACGGTGAACTAGTTCGGCCGCACCAGCTCGCGGTTTACGGTGGATACGGTTTTTCGCAATTTTGTGATTAAATCGGAAGATTGTGTAATCGGCCTTTGTTTCGTTTTTCCGAGATAACGACTCCCAAGTTTTCCGCGGATTTCTTTTAGAGTTTTATAAAACGACTTCTCGAGTTTTATAAAATGATTTCTCGAGTTTTATAAAACGACTTATCGAGTTTTAGAAAACGACTTATTGAGTTTGATAAAATGACTTATCAAGTTTTATAAAACGACTTATTGAGTTTTATAAAACGACTTATTACGTTTTGTAAAACGTACTTTTGTTTTTACGGAAACTTTTAGACATTGATTCCGTCTTGACCGATTTCGACACCAACAGTTAGCCCCCCAGCTCACTAGAACCTTGAGTATCGCTAGAACCTTGAGTATCTAGCGTGAGGTTCTTGCGAGTGGTTTGCCAGTTTTAGGTGAGTTAGGCGGAATTAATGGTTGGAAAGGTCCGTTGAAAGTGATCTTTCTGCTCTCCAGGGAGCGGAAAGAGTTTAGGATTAGTGCTGCGCCTTGTGAAGGCTGCCTATGTACCATATTGAAGGGATCAAGCCTTTCGTATTTTGTTTTGGAGTTAAGGTTTGTATGACCTGTTTCTTAGCAAGACCTTTACGGTCTGGTTATGTGTATTGGACCTTTGCTGGCCTTGAGACTAGCCTCGGGGGCAGTTTGCTATGGCCGAGTGTGGCTGTTATAGTTTTCGGACTGGCTGTGTGCGGCCCTGAGTCCCTGCCGCTTTTGCGGCTTTATTATAAATCAGTTTGCGTTTTTAAGAGCGTGTTTTAATTTGTATGAATATAGAGGGAAAAATATGAGTTGATATTGAGGGAGGTCCGCGAGTTGTCGTCTCGCATTCCTTTCCCTTTGTGGATCGCCTTATTCGTTTGCTCGTTTTAGGATGTTTAGCAAATTGAGTGAGCGTTTAGATAGACGAAGAGACATTCCTTTAGGATCCCGATTCATGCCTTGAGACGTTAGAGACTAGTTTGCTGGGTTTAGGGCAAAACCTAGGTTTACTTTCGGATTGAGGCTATGCGATGACTAGTCGGCTTTCGTTTGCATGTTGCGATTTTAACATGATTCCATACCGATTTAGAATCCACGATAGGTTCTCGGCTAATACGATTCGTTTGGTTGGAATCGAGTATCTCACCGGGAACAATTTCTAAGTTTCCCGGAAGTGCTGAGCAAAAGTTTAGATTTCTTTTATAGCGCTATTACCCTTGTGTCGGATGTTCGAGAGCTATCTCTTCGAGATAACTTAGTTTGTTTAGGACTATTGCGAGTTTGTTGTGATCAGCAACAAACTTTTTAGGCGATAAATGTTTACGTTGTTTTGGCCTTTGCGAAGGATACGTATGTTAAGAAGTTCTGCGTATTTTATAGTCGCGGATGGACTGTTAGGTCTTCCAAGAAAATAACTTTATCGAGGAAGGTATTTGTGTCGGAAAATTAATCTCCGGGCGTCTGCGACGTCTCGCAGTGCGGAAAGTTGGTTTTTATTTTATATGCCGTGTTTCGTGTTCGGAACGTTTGCGGGCTCGAAAATGTTGCGCTGTGTTGCGAGGGTTTTGTCTTAACCCTGCTTTGCAGGAACACTTTGGTTCGTTTGCGGATATTCGCAATCAAAACTCACTTTCCTGCTTGGATGTTAAGTAGTTTTATGATTTGTGCTAGAGCAATTAGGACAGAGAGGTCGGGTAAGTTGTTTCCCCGAAACGAAAATGTTTTCATTACAGTGCTTTGTGAAGTGTTGACCTTCCGAGATTCGTACGGCTTCAGGAGCTTTGGTATGAGTATTTTCTTACACGTCGGATTTTGTAGGCAACTTGCTTCGGAAATAGAGTGAATCGTGAGAATACAGAACTTAGCCGATTTTCGACAAGTTTGCATTATCCGTTGAATGTATTGGCTTGGCGTGAAGGTTGTATTCAGCCGCACAGCCAAGGTCATATTTGGTAGAGGATTAGACCATGACACTTTCGTGCTATCGAAAAGGTCGAGTCGGTTTGTAAACTTGGCATTGAAGTGAAGCGTGATAGGATAATAGCCAAGTAGCGTTTGTCGAGCTTGATATGCCAAATATGCCCATGTTGTAGAAAACGTTTTTCCGTCTTAGGTTTGATCTATACGACAAAAATTTCGTATAATCATTCCTTTGTTCGTATGGAAGTTGTTTCTTTTCTTTTTAACTCGAGGGAGACAAAGCCTAAGAAGTTCGATGCATAGCCCGTGCGGAGTCGCTTGCGGGGCGGTTTCATTCTCGGATGTAATCGGGAGGAATGAGAACGGATACTCGTGAACCGAAGGACTAAAGAGTGAGATTTTTCAGATCGTGACCGAGAAATCAAAGTTTAGATTGGTCGCTCAGTGCCGGATCGTATAGCTTGGTTTTCGCTATAAGGAAAGTACTTTTCGCAAAACCTGTTACGTTTACTTTCGAAATTTATTTCGCTATAAGATGATCCTGACTATATGAAGGATTTCTCGCGTAAGTAACGGGCGGTGAATTTAGTAAATCGGCACCACGCATTGGGTTAGCAACGTTTCCGCAGATTTTTTGAGAAACGGTTCCTCTTAGTTTTTTATTCTTCGGTGATACTTTTTTGGACTTACTCGCGTAGTTTTACCAAAAGTTATTTCACCGAGATCTAGTCGCAAAATGTTTTAGCGGATTTCTCGGGCGGAATGAATCACAAGACCAGCAATATGAACAGTCGGCGAGAAGGGAGGACGTGTTCTCTATTGTTGCTTTGTGTTCTCGATTCTTCTTTATAGAAAGCGTTTTCTTGATGCAAGGAAAAATATTCGACGAAAAGAAAAAGATGAGTTTCCCTTGAAGGATTGGGATGATCGCAAATCCGGGTTGATAAAGGACCATGGTCGATTGCTGATGACTTGGATGTCTGATTTACGAAAAATTTTTAGGAGCGAGTCAGTTTTAAGACGACATCAGCGTCGCTATCTCCTTCTTTCTTTCAGGAAATGAGTACGCTCGAATGCGTGGCGATCGTTTCTCGGTTGTACGAGAGATTGGATCAGTTTGCAAGTTATGCCTCAATGGTTAGAGAACAATAGATCGAGATAGACAAAAATTTCTTAAGACTTAGCATTCTAGACTATCCCCTAAATTCTAAGTTCTCTAGGTTTTACGGCAGTTTACAAGACATTTTTATTTCTTACCTACGAGAAATTAGAAGTCTAATAAAATTTTCAAATCGGACATACCTTAGTTTCATCGATGATCTGGAACCGCCTATTCTTCGTTCTTCGTCTTTTGGGTTACTTTTCTATGAATCGGTCTTCAACAAAATACCAACGAGAGTTTCAGAGTGAGGAAGGGATTTCATCATCCGGGTTTATGTTCTCGTTTCTTCGTACTGCTGGTTTGACTTAACCGACTAGGTGTGCTATCGAAAAATCAATCACGCGTTTATGACTATATATATGTTTTCGACTTAACATGGCAGAGTTTCGTAAAACCGGATTGCGTTTAGAGAGTTCAAATCTCTCGTATAGTTTAGGTAACTTCTGGTGTTAAGTCGACCGTTGCCGTTTTAGACTGATTCGAACTTATACAAAAAAACAATTCTTTGCGGTTTTTATCGTAAAATCTCAATGAAAATTTAGATTGAAACGAAACGAGAATCAGCGCGATCAAGACTCGAGAGAGAAACTCGAGGTTAAGTTGACCGTACGCCCTCTCGGATTGCGACACGGCAAGCTGGTTCGGACAGTCTCGATTCGTCAAGTCGATTTTTTTTCGTCGTAAAATTTCAACGGAAAGTCCGATTGAGACGAAACGGAAAGTTGTACGATCAAACCTAGAGAGAGAAGCTCGAGGAATGGTTCAGGTCGCCATAGGGCGAACTGGGTGGTAAGAACCCTTGGGGCAAAATCAGCGCCTCTTGGGCGAGGTGGAAGAGTCCTCTCAGCTCGCCATACGGCGAGCTGAGCTGCTCTGTTCAGCTCGCCGTACGTCGAGCTGAGCTGCTTGGTTCAGCTCGCCGTACGGCGAGATGAGCTGCTTGGTTCAGCTCGCCGTACGGCGAACTGAACTGCTTGGTGCGGATAATCTCAATTCGTCGAGTTGACTTGTTTTCGTCGTAGAATCTTAACGGAAAGTCCGATTGAGACAAAACGAAAAGTTGTACGATCGAGACTGGAGAGAGAAGCTAGAGGAGTGGTTCAAGTTACCTTAGGGCGAGCTGAATGAGTTCTCTCCGCTCGACATACGGCGAGCTGGTTCTCCCCGTCTAAGTGCTAAAGACTGATCCAAACTGTCTGGGAAATAATCTCGAGGAATATACAGCATCTCTCGTCGCAATCATGCGGTTAGAAAATCTCTGCAAAACTTCAGAGCGAAACTCGATTATTTGCCAAAGTCATAAAGATCTTCTAAAACTTGATAAAACAAGTATAAGAGTCGAAATCTTTAGGCATCAAAGCATTGATCTCATTTTCCGTCAAACCAAGTGAGTCACGGAATAATGTCAAGAACATTTGGGGAGAAAGAAAGATCGAGAACACAAAGCAGAAATAGAGAACACGTCCTCCCTTCTCGCTGATAGATCCTATTGCTGATCATGTGATTCATTCCGGCCGAGAAACCCGCTAAAAAATTTTGCGACTAGATCTCGGTGAAATAAGTTTTGGTAAAACTCCACGAGTGACTCCGAAAATACTATCACCGAAGAATCAAAAACTAAGCGGAAAGGTTTCTCGAAAAATCTGCGGAAACATTGTTAACCCAATGCGTCGCGTTGATTTACTAAATTCATCGCCCGTTGCTTACGCGAGAAATCCTTCGTACAGTCAGGATCATGTCATAACGAAGTAACTCACGAAAGTAAACGTAACAGGTTTTGAGAAAAGTACTTTCCTTGTAGCAAAAACAGAGCTATACGATCCAGCACTGGGCGGCCAATCTAAACTTTGCCTCCTCGCGACACGATCTGAAATATCTCACTCTTTAACCCATCGGTTCACGAGCATCTGCTCTCATTCCTCCCGTTTACATTCGAGAATGAGACCGCCCCGCAAACGACTCCGCACGGGCTCTGCATCGAGCTTCTTAGGATCTGTCTACCTCGAGTTAAAAAAAAAAAACAACTTCCATACAAAGGAAAGTTTATACGAAACTTTCATCGTATAAATCAAACCTACAATGGAAAAGCATTTTCAATAACCACGGGAATACTTGGCATATCAAGCTCGACAAACGCTACTTGGCTATTGTCCGAGCGCGCTTCACTTTAATGCCAAGTTTACAAACCGACTCGACCTTTTCGATAGCACAAAAGTGTCGTGGTCTAATCCTCTACCAAATACATCCTTGGCTGTGTGGCTGAACACAAACTTCATGCTAAGCCAATACGTTCAACGGATAATGCAAACTTGTCAAAAATCGGCAAAGTTCTGTATTCTCGCGATTCACTCTATTCCCGAAGCAAGTTGCCTACAAAATCCGACGTATAAGAAAACACTCGTACCGGAGCTCCTAAAGCCGTACAAATCTCGGAAGGTCAAAACTTCACAAAGCACCGTAACGAAAAACGCTTCGTTCGGGGAAACAACTTACATGAACTCTCGGTCCTAATTGCTCTAGCACAAATCATAAAACTACCTAACATCCAAACAGGAATGTAAGTTTTAATTGCGAATATCCACAAACGAACCAAAGTGTTCCTGCAAAGCATGGTTAAAACAAAACCCTCACTACACCGCGCAACATCTTCGAGCCCGCAAACGTTCCGAACACGAAATGCGGCATATAAATAAAAACCAACTTTCGGCACTGCGAGACGTCGCAGACGCCCGGATATTAGTTTTTCGACATATATACCTTCCTCGATAAAGTCATTTTCTTGGAAGACCTAACAGTCCGTCCGCGACTATAAAATTACGCAAAACTTCTTAACGTACGTATCCTTCGCGAAGGCCAAAACAACGTAAAAATTATCGCCTAAAAATTTTGTTGCTGATCACAACAAACTCGCAAGAGTCCTAAACAAACTTAAGTTATCTCGCAGAGATAACTCTCGAACACCCGACATAAGGGTAATAGCGCTATAAAAGAAATCCAAACTTTTGGTCAGCACTTCCGGGCAACTTAGAAATTGTTCCCGGTGAGATGCTCGGTTCCAACCAGACGAATCATATAAGCCGAGAACCTATCGCGGATTCTAAATCGGTATGGAATCAGGTTAAAATCGCAACAGGCAAAACGAAAGCCGACTAGTCATCGCATAGCCTNTCCAAACTTTTGGTCAGCACTTCCGGGCAACTTAGAAATTGTTCCCGGTGAGATGCTCGGTTCCAACCAGACGAATCATATAAGCCGAGAACCTATCGCGGATTCTAAATCGGTATGGAATCAGGTTAAAATCGCAACAGGCAAAACGAAAGCCGACTAGTCATCGCATAGCCTCAATCCGAAAGTAAACCTAGGTCTTTCCCTAAACCCAGCACACTGGTCTCTAACGTCTCAAGGCATGAATCGAGATTCTAAAGGCATGTCTCTTCGTCTATATCTAAACGCTCACTCTATTTACTAAACATCCTAAAACGGGCAAACGAACAAGGGGATACACTAAGGGAAAAAGGAATGCGAGACGACAACTCGCGGACCTCCCTCAATATCAACTCATATTCTTCCCGCTACATTCATACGAATAAAAACAAGCTCTTAAAAACGCAAACTGATTTTTAATAAAGCCGCAAAAGCGGCAGGGACTCAGAGCCGCACACGGCCAGTCCGAAAACTATAACGGCCACGCTCGGCCAGACCAAACGGCCTACGAGGCTAGTCACAAGGCCGGCAAAGGTCCAGATGCCATCAACATCAATATGCTCGATAACTCTTACACGACACATAACTAGTCTATAAAGGTCTCACTGCGAAACAGGTCATACGAACCTTAACTCTAAAATTAACTACGAAAGGCTTGATCCCCTTAAAAGGGTACGTAGGCAGCCTTCACAAAGCGCATCCCTAATTTTAAACGCTTTCCGCTCCCTGGAAAGTGGAAAGATCACTTTCAACGTACCTTTCCGACCATTAATTCCGCCTAACTTAACTAAAACTGGTTAACCACTCGCAAGAACCTTACGCTAAAGGCTCAAGATTCTTACGAGCTGGGGGGCTAACTGTTGGGGTCAAAATCGGTACGACGGAATCAACAGCCGAAATTCCCGGCAGAAATATAAAAGGAATCGTTTTATTAAACCCAATGAATCGTTTTATAAACCTCGAGGATCGTTTTATAAAACTCAAGGATCATTTTATAAAACTCGAGAATCGTTTTATAAAACCCGAGGATCGTTTTATAAAACTCGAGAATCGTTTTATAAAACTCGAGGATCGTTTTATAAAACTCGGAATCATTTTACAAAACTCGAAGAATCGTTTTATAAAACTCGAGAATTGTTTTATAAAACTCGAAGAATCGTTTTATAAAACTCGAGAATCGTTTTATAAAACTCGAGGATCATTTTATAAAACTCGAGGATCGTTTTATAAAACTCGTGAAGCCGTTTTATAAAACTCGAAGATCATTTTATAAAACTCGAAGATCGTTTTATAAAACTCGAGAAGCAGTTTTATAGAACTCGAGAATCGTTTTATAAAACTCAAAGAATTGTTTTATAAAACTCGAAGATCATTTTATAAAACCCGAGAATCGTTTTATATAACTCGAAGAATCGTTTTATAAAACTCGAGAATCATTTTATAAAACTCGAAGAATCGTTTTATAAAACTCGAAGAATCATTTTATAAAACTCGAAGAATCATTTTATAAAACTCGAAGATCGTTTTATAAAACTCGAAGAATCATTTTATAAAACTCGAAGAATCATTTTATAAAACTCGAAGATCATTTTATAAAACTCAAGAATCGTTTTACGAAACAGCGAAAAACCGAAACAGCCGTAAAACGCGAACTAGTCGCATTTTAGTTCGCCGTTGGACGAACTACTGACTTTGCCCCACTGGTTCTTTTCGACTATTCGCCATATGGTGACCTTGCCATGCTGAACTAGCTCGCCGTACGTCGAGCCGACCATCCCGAGCCTCGATCTCCCACATCCTTGATTCAAGGCATAGTCCTTCGACACGATCGTATTCCGAATCACGGTCGAAATGTCTCCCGTTTCGTCTCGATCCGTCCTATCGTTCGAGTTTTACGATAAAAACCGTAAAACTTTGTTTTCTCGAAAAGAACTAGAGGAAATCGTATAAAACGGCAACGGTCAAACGAAACACCGAATATTGCCTAAACTATACGATTTATTCGAGATTTTTCGTAAAAATCGTACAAAACGCGTTTTTAATAAAACCCCAAGTAAATCGTAGAAAACGGCAACGATTAATCGAAACATCAAACATTGCTTAGCTTTACGATTAACTCGAGAAACTTATCTAAAAACGGCATCGTATCAGGAAACGATCTCGTCTAAAGTCGTAAAACGGATTTATCGCAAAACGGCTCGGAAAGTCATAAAACGCGATAAAAGCCACTCGCGATTTTACACGAAGTCCAACCCGAAGATACGACGACGTTTTGGCGATTTACTCGCAGAAAGAAGATATGTCAAACTTGAAGATAAAAGTCAAGTTTGAGGATAAATATAAGATTTCCGCGGGAAAAAAGGAAAGATCGAGATAAATGGAAGATTCTCATTAAACTTGAATCTGGGCGAATAGGAAAGACTAAACCGCCTAGGAAGGGAGTATATAAGCAAAAGGCATAGGGCAGAATCAAAGGGACGAATTTCAGAGCTCTCATCTGAGACTTTCACAACTTTTCTAGACTTAGAGTTTTCCGCGCTTAGAAACTTAGGCTTTTTCTCGACAAGTTCGGTTTCTATGACTGGTGCTCAATCACTAGACGAACTCACCCAGCTCAATCAACTGAACTACGTTCGACTTGATCCTCAAAAGGGGTACGTAGGCAGCCTTTCATAGAGTTCAGTCCGGAATCATTCAAATCCTTTTTCTTATCTTTTTCCGTCTTTTGTTATCGAGCTGCGACTCGATTAGGTTTAAGGTTTTCATGTTGATAACTCGCTGACGGCCCTGCCTCCAAAGCCTTTGTAAACCCTCGTAACAATCGCAACGTTTTTACGTGAAATCAAATTTATTATGTTTTATTACGTTTTTCGTATTTTTCGCATTTATTTGGTTACTTGTCGTTGCCTTTCGCAGAGATCCGGTTCCTCTGGAAAATTAGGGTTTTCCTAAGTTTCCTTATTTAACGGAAATCGACAAGTGTGAATCTCGGTTCCCACACGAAACGAAAAGCTGTACGATCAAGATTGGAAAAGGATCAGGCTTAGGATCCTGAGAATCGGGTCCAACTCTCCATTGGGCAAGCTGGTCAAACCTTCACTCGTTGAGATTTCTCCGATTTGGTTATGGGGTTGGTTTTATCGTTACCCTTTTGATTAGACGGAGAAATCGCGAGCTCGTTTCATGCTATTTCCGTGGTGAAGATTCGCGATTAAGTTTTCGATTTTGTTAATTACTACAGCGTTTGCGTGAGCGTTGGCTATAGGAGCAGTTGCTGCTAGATTTGATTTACCAGCGTTTTTGCGAGTTGCGACTTTGTCTTTCATATATCCAGACATCGTTTTGATCAAGCGTTTTGCGGCTATGAGTAAGAGTAATCCGACCCCCTCCCGTCCTTTTAGCGCCAAACTGATGGAACCAAGATTCACACCGTCGATTCCGTAAAATAAGGAAACTTAGGAAAACACTAATTTTCCAGAGGACCCGGATCTCTGCGGAAGCCAACGACAAGTAACCAAATAAATGCGGAAAATATGAAAAACATGATAAAACGAATTTATAAAGAAAGTTAATCTTATTCGAATTTGCGTAAGAGCGTTGCGATCTTTACAAGAGATTACAAAGGCTTTGGCCGCAGGAGCCGTCAGCGAGTTATAAACATAAAACCCTAAACCTAGTCGAGTCGCAGCTCGATAACAAAAGACGAAAATAGATAAGAAAAAAAGAGTTTGATTGATTTCGGACTGAACCTTATGAAAGGCTGCCTACGTACCCCTTTTGAGGATCAAGTCGAACATAGTTCAGTTGGTAGATCTGGACAAGAGATCGAACTTCCTGGGCGAGTTCGATCTAGCAATTGAGCGCCAATCATAGAAACCGAACTTGTCGAGGAAAAAGTCTAAGTTTCTAAGTGTGGAAAATTCTAAGACTAGAAAAGTTGTAAAATTCTCAGATGAGAGCTCTGAAATTCGTTCACTGCTTCTGTCCTCTGCCTCTTGCTTATATACTCTCTTCCTAGGCGGTTTAGTCCTTCCATTTCGCCCAGATTCGAGTTTATCGTGAATCTTCCATTTATCTTTATCTTTCCTTTTTTTCGCACGGAAATCTTCTATTTATCCTCAAACTTGACAGTTATCTTCAAATTTGACATCTATCTTCTTTCTTCGAGTAAATCATCAAAACGTCGTCGTATCTTCGGGTTGAACTTCGTTTAAAGTCGCGAGTGGGCTTTTATCGCGTTTTAGGACTTTCCGAGCCATTTAGCAATAAAACCGTTTTACGACTTTAGACGAAATCGTTTCCTGATATGATGCCATTTTAAGTAAGTTTCTCAAGTTAATCCTAAAGTTTGGCAATGTTCGATGTTTCGGTTAATCGTTGCCGTTTTCTAGGATTTAGTTGAAGTTTTATTAAAAAAACGCGTTTTTTACGATTACCCACGAAAAATCTCGATTAAATCGTATAGTTTAGGAAATGATCGGTGTTTCGTTTAACCGTTGCCATTTTATACGATTTCCTTGAGTTCTTTTGAGAAAACTAGGCTTTACGTTTTTTATCGTAAAACTCGAACGATAGAACGGATCGAGACGAATTGACAGACATTTCGATCATGGTTCGGCAAGCTAGCTAGACGCCACTTAGCTCGCCGTACGGCGTACAGCGAGCTATATTTGGTCGAGATAGCTCGCTGTACGGAGATCTTGCTAGACGCCACTTAGCTCGCCGTACGGCGAGCTAGTTCGGCCGAACCAGCTCGCGGTTGACGGCGGATGCGGTTTTTCGCGGTTTTGTGCTTAACTCGATTGTGTAATCGGTGTTTGTTTCGTTCTTTCGAGATAACGATTTCCAAGTTTTCCGCGGATTTCCTTTGTTTATAAAACGATTTCTCGAGTTTTATAAAACGACTTCGCGAGTTTTATAAAACGACTTATCGAGTTTTATAAAACGACTTCTTGAGTTTTATAAAATGACTTCTTGAGTTTTATAAAACGACTTCTCGAGTTTTATAAAACGGCTTATCGAGTTTTATAATACGATTTCTTGAGTTTTATAAAATGACTTCTCGAGTTTTATAAAGCGACTTCTCGAGTTTTATAAAACGGCTTCTTGAGTTTNATAAAATGACTTCTTGAGTTTTATAAAACGACTTCTCGAGTTTTATAAAACGGCTTATCGAGTTTTATAATACGATTTCTTGAGTTTTATAAAATGACTTCTCGAGTTTTATAAAGCGACTTCTCGAGTTTTATAAAACGGCTTCTTGAGTTTTATAAAACGGCTTATCGATTTTTATAAAATGACTTCTCGAGTTTTATAAAACAACTTACCAAGTTTTAAAACATGACTTCTTGAGTTTTATAAAACATATTTTTATTTTTGTTGAGACTTTAGCCATTGGTTCCGTCGTGACCGATTTTGACACAAACAGAATCCACCACAACAGACTCAAGAGAGCAAGATTGTAGCTATGCTTGATCAGGTTCTTGAAGGTTAGCAAATGCTAATAGTGGATTTCAATAGGAAGATTGATTCCATCTACAATGATCTGAACACCAAGTTTCATACTTTGGGTAAGCAGATAAGGAAGCTTGAACCTTAGGTGGTTCAGACTGGAGAAGCTCTTAAGAAGCAAAAAGGGGATAAAGCTATGAAACACCATGTCAAGGCCATACTGGATGAGATTTCTGGCAAAACAATTGACGATGAAAGAGGACGACTTCGAGGAGGAAAAATCGTTCGACTCTGACGAATCGCCTTCGTATCGTTTGACGCCACTTAGTGAATGTTGATTGATAGGATTCGAAACTGATCGATCGAGAGAATTATATGCAGATCGATCGTCACCATCGAGTCGACCAAATCATGCAGTGTAATCCAGATTTTGACTCACGAGGAGTTCGCAGACAGACACCCACGTCAACCCAGCCATTTCTACTCCACCGTCGATCGATATCATGAGCCAGACATCGATCGACAGAAATAACATGCAATCTATCGACATGATTCAAACAACATTGATCAACGCAACCCTCTTACATGCCATGTGCGTTTGCCCCCAATTGACATATCATGAATCAACGCACTACGACCATCATCAACAAACCCTTCCAGCCCTACAGTAGAGCCTGTGGATATTAACAAGGCCACTACTGGAAGAACCCTCCGGAAAAGGAAGGAGAATCTTCCTAAACATCTGAAAAAAGGGAAACTAATGAGAAGGAGATGGATGGTTTCACTAAGAGAGTCCTCACGATTCCACTGGACAAATCCTTTGGGGAGGTTTACTTTACCCACAAATTGTGGATGTACTTCAGAGAAACCAGGGATAATGAGGAAAACATTAAGAGAATGTTTCATCATGTCAAGGGAAGAATGAAACATAGGATCACAATGAAGAAGAAGGGTGATCCTGGGAAGTTTGCAATACCATGTTCACTGAGAGGTATTGAATTCCCACATGCACTATGTGACACAGGGGCATCAGTTAGCATCCTGCAAGAGGTCATGGCAGACCATCTAGGTCTGAAGGTAGAACCCTCACAAGAATCATTCAGTTTTGTGGATTGTTCTTAGAGGAAATTAAGAGGTGAAGATTGGTAATGCATACATTCCTATAGATTTTCATGTTCTGGATTGCAAGCTGGACTGGAATTCTTCACTCTTACTTGGAAGAGCCTTCATGGCCACAGTAAGAGCAGTTTGTGACATGAATACTAAGAAGCTTTGTCTAACTTTTGTTGATCCAAATATTTTTTATGATGTTGTTCGTGTTGTTAAGAAACAGGTACACCTTATAGAGACTGGAGATGCTAGATTCATCGCTGCATGCCATTGCGAAGCAGAGTATGAAATCAAGTATTCAGAATCGATCGATACACACTCCATGTCATCGACCGATTCCCTCAACCAGCCGGCGACCGATGTACATAAAGACACATTGATCGACAGACAGTCCACGCAAAAAATCCTACCCGATCACTGCTATCCGAGTTTTGCCTCTCAAGCCACCAGCAACAAGCAGGATGACTACTATTTATGCAGTTGGGCAGACAGTGGTTTTCATTAGAGTTTTGCAATAGACACTGAACTCATATCAGATTCAGAAGATCATAAAGAGGAGCATGATGAGGAGTATGCAAGGGTGATCCATGCCATTATTACAAATGATAGACTCCTACAGCCCATCAACAAGACGAAGCTCACGAAATCAATCGACACCGACCTACCAATATTGATCGATACTCTTCCTCATCAGGCAAACCGACATCAACAATCAACCGACACACACATGCGCAAGGCCACCGATTTCAGGAAACTTGGAAATTTTCCAATTTCTACTAGGGCAACAGATAGCTATAAAAGAGGTCTTGCAACCAAGATGACTTCTAATACCATAGAATCAAACAAGATACAAACACCTACACCCTTTGGGAGGCAAAGCAAGAGTAGAACAAACTATAGAGGTCATCATGGCAGAGCAACAAGTGAAATATTCAACTAGTCGAAGATCACCACCTCTTTTCTACCATCGATCGACGTTGCACCAGCACATCGATCGATCCTAACCCTAAAACTTTTTCTTTAACTAGAGATTATTTTATTGAGGATTTTCTAAATCCGGTGAGTTTGGTGTTGTTAGGGGTCCAGAAGGTCACGCACGAGCTATGGATGGGAGAATTCTACAAGTTTCTAAAGAAGACATAGCAGATGTCCTTCAGATGGTCAATGGACCAGAAAATCTCTTTCAGCAACAACTAGGCGTGATGCAGCAACCGTGGACCGACACAGTCAAATCATCATCAATCGACAAGGACCCTCATCCATCGATCAATAGGAGAAAACGTGTAATGATCAACAACATCACAAGTTATCGAGCGATTTTGTAACCAGAGCTCTACACCAAAGACAAAATCTAGATGATTGGTTGCATGAGTGATTGCCAGGTAAAATACGTGGGTAAGCTCAACAACATTATCGATTCGGTCTATATGGTTATGCAGGGAAGCATCAGTGGATTTACTACGCACATGAAAGAGATGGAAGCAGAACTAGCTATTATGAAGACACAACATGCAGCAAACACTCCAGCAACATCGATCGATGCCACTAAGGACGCACCAATTTTGACGCGAATAAAGAACCAGCACGAGAAAGGATGTTGACAGGAAAGATAGATCCATGGAACGAGGAATACCTCGACACAAAGATTGACGAAATCTACCACCCTCTCAACAACAACATCAACTGGTTAAGCACGAAGGTTGAGTTGATACAGCAGGATTTGGATATGTTCCGCGAAGAGAAGCGTCAACATGACAAAGGCAAATCGATCGACACAGATGCTATGATATCGATCGATGCTAAGATTTTGGACATGGATAACTGGAGGAAGATCTGCGAAGATGAGCATGATCACTACATGTCCCTATTTATGTGGTACCTACACACTTTGGACGGCCGGATGACTGCCTTGCAACAAGAAGTCACCACCTTTCAGATGCAACTCGATTTTCACGTACCATCCTCAACATCGATCGACACACATAGAGACAAATCCATCGACGCAAAGAAGCTACCAGCGCATAAATTCTATACCAAAGCAGAAGTTGACAAGATCATTGATAGAATCTACAAGGATCTGAACACTACTGAGGATAGGCTTAACAAGACATGTGATGACATATTCTTCCCTTTCAAAAACAGCATCAGTGGATTACACTCAGGTACAGAGTGGCTGCAGAAAGAAGTCAGGATAACTCAGAACCGACTCGCATGTCATCCTGAAACTGCAGAATTAATCGACAAGTACTAGGTCAAATTGATCGACGGTACAACACCAGAAACGATTGACGCAGCAGGAGTCACAGTGATCGATAACGAGTCCGTACCAGACCATGAAAATTTATTATAAGAAGAGCCAGTCACATCTGATTCAATCAACAAGACATTAGGAGAAATGACGGTCCATGCTTATGATAAACTTCAATGGCACAGCATCAACATTGAGAGTCTTAATGAGAGATTTCAGAACATCTTAAACACAGTTTCAAAGATGGATGAAAGATGGGCCAGAAGTGATGAAGACACAAGAAGTTTCATGGCTACTTGGTTCAGAACCAGAAGAGAAGACATGGATAGTTGTTTTCCAACAAGTAGCTGTTTTCCACACAATAGGTCACAATACTTCAGCGGTCAAGCTAAACGACTATAACAAAGGGCTGAGTGGGAGGCAACCCACTATTAGGTAATTTGTCTTTAGGTTTTCTTTTACTTTATAATTCTTTTTTGTTTTTCATATGTGCAGGATTTTATAGAAAAGGAAAGAAGATCCAAGGAGAAACAGATGACCATCTTATCAACCGACAAGACACAATCGATATCGACCGACAGACGATAAACTGAAGCAATCGATGCACTCTCTTACACATCGATCGATATTCAGTACGGTCAGGTTTATCATTCTTCCTTGTTACATTGAGTACTTATGATTTATTTTCTTTCGACATAACTCCGACTGTTTTACACAGAGCATAGTGTAATTTAAGTTTGGGGGGAGGTTTACAGATATTTAATTTGCTATGAGTCTTATCAAAATTGTTTTCAAAACTATTTTTATTAAGCTCAAGAAAAGGGATGATGATCTTATTTGATTTATACTTGTAATCTAACCACTTTTTAGCACCATTCTAGATCTAATGATTACAGATAGTACTAAATATGCTTAAGTGGATCAACCAATCAACTATGCACTCTTGCTTAGATTGTTTGAAGGAACCAAAGTTGGCCTCCAACACTAAACCTAACTCAACTGCTTGTCTTGCGGTTTGGTATACATGGGATTGGATTCTTCAAACAAGTCTGGAAGGTAAAGCCATGTGTAGATTTATAACCTTTCTCTCTCTATTTCCGACCCTAGATAGTTAAGTAGACTTATAGTTTTATTATTAAAATAACAATCCAAAACTAGTATTAAGTTTATTAGGTTTTAGTTAGGAGGAATCAGAACAAGACTTGGTAACTACAACCATTAAGGCTTTATTCATAATGATTCCAACAAAATAATTCGAATGGGACTTGGTGGTTAGAACCATTAAGGCTCACTTCATATGTAATCTTGGATATAGGTCAAAAAGAAGTGATCAGGACTTGGTGGCAACCACCATTAAGGCTTGTTTCATGGAAGCCTGTCCTATCTTGGTCAATAATCATGCCTTAGAAGCAGACTTTGACTCAAGAGAGAAAAGATAGGAACTAACTTTTACTTCAGATCCAGATACTTGTTCAAAAATCCTTGCATCATGTGATCAATACTCCCAAGGTAAAGCCTGCAATATTATTTATGTTAAGAAATAAGGTTAGTTGAGGGGAATGTCAGATAGTATTTGCTAAGTTGATGGATAGATTAGTTTGGTTGCTAAGCTAGGATATGGCATAATGAACTTCTGTGATTAAAACTTCTTAGATGTGGATTGCAATATTGTAGAGGTTATGATTTCAAAGTTTTGAATCTGTGAGTCCGTGCTCTTTCCAAACTTCTTTTAGAGAGACTGCATGTTTGTTTTGCTTGAGGAAAGGGTAAGTTTGGGGGAGTTGATATACCATGATTTTGACCCACGTATAGTCATGGTATATTGATTTTTTATAACTATTTATTATATTATAGAATATTTTAAGCATATTTATAGGTTCAAGAGTATTTTGGAAGAAAGTGATGTTTTGTAGCATCTTAGAAAGAATTTGAGAAATCACTCGATTTCGGAAACGACCAACAACGAAGTCGACATGAAGTGACTCACGTCGATCGATATGCACTATGCATACTCTATCAATGCCGAAGGCGCAGAAGACCAATTTGCGAGACAACCGACTTGAAGTCCAAACATCACCAAATTACGATTATACCCCTGACAAGTTTTAACCTAAGTTTATTTACTATGCCATAGTGTTAGAGGCAGAAGAGCCTTTTTGTATTCTTTTCACAGCAAAATGGTTTTTAAGATTTATAGTTTGGGAGAGAAGATTAACAGAGAGATTTTTGATTGGAACTCCATTGATTTCAATCTATCTATAATTATGGAATTTTATTACTTTGATTGTGTTATGAATTGCTTAGCCATGTTTGAGTAATTCAGTTGTTAGAATTACGGTTTTAATAGGTTAGTGGGATTAGCCCCAACTATAGGATCGCTTGTTGTGGTATTTATTAATAGGATGTTCTTAATGCTTATGTCAAAGACTTTCTAAATAGAAACTTGAATCTAGGATTGTTAGGTTGTTTAAGCATCCTTAGATAACATCTGATAATCTTAAATGCGTCCTGATTAAGCTAGGCTTTTACTAGAAATACAGCGAGAGTTTGATCTAGGAATCTATAGTGAGCATAGATTAACTCGCGTATAATGCTTGACTAGCCGCATCGATCGATATTCCCATTGGAAAACGATCGACGTCGATTAAAGTATATTGATCGATATTCCTATAGAATAATCGATCGACACTTTTATTGATCAGACATTATCGTTTGGGTCAATAGCACTCAAGTCAATAAACTTATTTATTATACGAGAGTTTAGTAAATTTGTTATTAAGATAGTTAAGCTCTTTAATACTATGCAGATAACTAATTAGCACCTATAGGATTATAATGTCCAACACCTGAATAAAAGCCCTAACTCTAACACCTTTCCATTTAAGTTCAAAACCCTCATTCCATTCTTTCGAGTAATTGTCTTGCTTAATTAGAATATTTACTATTTTCTGTTTATTTGATTACTGTGATTTTACATTTAATATTCACCTAGTATTATTGCTTTATTAGATTTAAATTGTTCTTTAGCTCCTTGAGGATTTGATCTTTAAGTACTACAATAGATCTCTTATTTGAGAGAGTATGTGCTTCTTAGGATAATTTGAGCACGTATCAACTTCAATGGAAAGATAGATGCTCTGTAACTCAACCTGAACACCAAGTTTGAAAACTTTAACACCATGTGAAGAAGTTAGAGAATCAGCTAGTCCAGACAAGTGAAGCCGTTTGGAAGCATGGGACCATTACTAAAAGGAATGAAGACGCTGGACAGAAGCACCACATCAATGCACTGATTGATAATGATTGTTGGATTGAAGTAAAGAGAAAAATGCTTCAAGAAGGTGATTTCTGTGTAGAAAGTGCTATGTCTTTTGAGGAGTTCGCACTGGTGCCAATCAACATCCAGTGGTAAGCATGGTTCGACGAAACCTGCAGAATCGGTGGCTTCGTGTGAATCTTCCAACATCGATCGACACAAGGCTCAAAACATCAACCAACGAAACCCTGCAGCCTGGCTTATCTGCTTGTCGAGTATTGATACAAACTTGTTTGTCAGAAATCCGACTACAGATACTTCTGAGTAGACGAGGGAGCTGAACACAATTATCCAGCATCGATCGACATGCTACTACCTGCACCGATCAACGGTGACCACGAGTTTGGATACCGATCTTTTGATGAGAATGGACGAAGACTATTCCACTGGGAAAGAAAAGATGAGTATGGCATCTACAAAGATGAGAATGACAACGCCAGATATCTAGATGGCAGAATCGTCAATTTGTCAAAAGGGGACATCAAAGCAGTTCTGGACAGAGCTACAATGCATGCGTACAACTTTATCAGCTTAAGAGCATGCTAGTATATTCATCAAAGTTGTTCCATCATCAGAAACATACAGCAAAGTAGAAATTGATGAGATGATGACTACAGTCTTCAGAGCCAAGGAGATTTCCTTGGATGTTTATTTCAAGAGGCTCGATGATGTCTTCTACCCTATAGATAGGAGTATTACCTCTGTGACCACACGCTTGGACGAGATGAAGCATTGGATTGACACCAATCATTAAGTGAGACGAGCAGAAACACATACATCGATCGACAGTCACACTCGACCATCGACCGATACTGACCACAACAAGGCAAGCTGGTAACAGAGAAACACTTGCAAGATAATCTTGATGATATTGAGTTCTCTATCGACTTGATGAAGGAGGATGTCAAAAACCGTTTGTAGAGTACATCAAAAACAGTTTATGCCACAGTTAGAATGTTGCAGGCTAGTATTCAACGCCTTTAGGCAAGGACAAGTGAAACTGAGACTGCTATGGAAAATTTGAAAAAACTTACGGCCAAAAGGGACGCGGATATCAAATGTTTCATTAGTGCATGAACCTCGGTGATAAAAGAGGATGCAGATGCTTGTTTCCCAACGAGCATTGTTCCACCACTTCTATAGTCACACACCTCCATACGTCGAGCTTAAGATTATAATCAAGCGCTGAGTGGGAGGCAATCCACTGTTTAGTAAGTTTTTATTTGGTTTTTACTTATGATAGTTTTTAATCTCGTTTTTTCTATTTTTTATGAAGGTTCTTATGATAAGAAGTTCATTGTTCAACAGACCTATTGATCGATTACACCAGCTAACCATCAATCGACGGATTGGATGATTTACCATCGGTCAACACTAACACACCACCATCGACTATGGAGTTTGGTATTTTCAAAATTTTCTACAACTCTTTTACTTATGATATATTATATCTTAACCACACCAACACGGGATAAAATTGTGGACAGTGTTATTTAAGTCTGGGAGAGGTTCTTTGATGTTTTATTTAATGATTTTTGTTTTCTACCTATCCACTATATCTATTGTAGTATCTACTATGAGTTTTTTAATTATTTTCATAGAGTCAAGAAGGAGATTATGATAAAACTTTATCTATCGACTAACCACACTATTAGCACCATTATTAGGACTGTTAATTGCAGAGATTACTATAAATTCCAAAGTGGATCATCCTGCCATTAGAGTACACTTAGAACGTTTGAAGGAACTGAAGCTGACTTGCAACCTAATTTTGACTTATTTTTCTTGCATTGGGGCTTGGTATACATTGGATCGGAGTCCTTCTGCAAGTTTAGAAGGTAAAGTATGTGTGCTTCTGATTGTCTTCTCTCTTTCTCTCTCTTTTCGGCATCGACTAATAAGAGATTGAGTTGATTTCCTGAGATGCAGAAGGGTAGGTACATTAATGATGAACCCACTATTCAAATTAAAAGGATTGATCACACACTGTGGAAGCGAGGGCTTGGTACATTACCAATGACCCCACTATTCGCCTACAGTTTGTCAAAAAAAAAAAGAGAGCTATATGGCAAGATGGACTGTAACATCATCATTTTCCATAGAGTTTAGATCCAAAAAGATTCAGAGAAGAGGGAAAAATAAGAAAGCGATCAGAGAAGACGTCATGTGTGTTCAGATACTTGCAGAGGTAAGAATCCACATATCATTTGATCGATACTCCCAAGATAAAGCCTGCACTTTTATTTTTATGCAAGAAATGAGGTCAGTAGAGGGGTGAGCCAAGCTAGTATTTGCTAAATTGTTGGTAGAATTGATTTGGTTGCTAAGCTAGGATAAGACATCTAAATTTTCTTTTAAATTGGCATAGTAGGATATGGTTGCAGCGTAGTAGGGGTGATAGTATTACTGCATACTTTATGTGATTCCCCATTTTTCAATACCTCTTTCACAGGCACCTTTTTTTACTTGAGAACAAGCAAAAGGTTAAGTCTGGAGGAGTTGATATACCTTATTATTTACTAGTTTTAGGCCATGTTATGGACCCAATTTGGAGTCTATTATGTGTGTCTAGGCTATGTTTTTAAGTATTTACAAGTTTAGGTACATTTTGGAGTTATGTGGAGTACATGGTGCATTTTGGATGAAGACAATCGTAGCTGACAAGTGTTGGGCCCAAATATGGCCCGCTAGCTGAGACTAATGGGCTCGAGCGATAAGAGTTGACAATGGGCCACTGTAAGCCCATTGGCAATTAATCTCTTGAGAAAAGAGTTAAAAAGAAGCCGGAGGCTGTTTGCTAAGGAAGGGACATTGTGGGAACCGAAATTCACACTTGTCGATTTCAGTTAAATAAGGAAACTTAGGAAAACCCTAATTTTCAAGAGTAACCGGATCTCTGCGAAAGCCAACGACAAGTAACCAAATAAATGCGGAAAAATATGAAAAAACATAATAAAACGAATTTATAAAGAAAGTCGATCTTATTTCCGATTCGCGTAAGAACGTTGCGATCATTACAAGGAATTACAAAGGCTTTGGCCGCAGGGGCCATCAGCGAGTTACAAACATAAAACCCTAGATCTAGTCGAGTCGCAGCTTGATAACGAAAAACGGAAAAAGATAGGAAAAAAGGTTTGAATGATTTCGGACTGAACCTTATGAAAGGCTGCCTACGTACCCCTTTCGGGGATCAAGTCGAACGTAGTTCAGTTGATAGAGCTGGACAAGAGATCGAACTGCCTGGGCGAGTTCGTCTAGTAATTGAGCGCCAGTCATAGAAACCGAACTTGTCGAGAAAAAGCCTAAGTTTCTAATTGCGGAAAATTCTAAATCTAGAAAAGTTGTGAAAGTCTCAGATGAGAGCTCTGGATTTCGTCCCTCAGCTTCTGCCCTATGCCTCCTCCTTATATACTCCTCCTTAGGCGGTTTTATTCTTTCCATTTTGCTCGAAACCGAATATTTCGGGAACTTTCCATATCTGTCGATCCTTCCTTTTCTTCTGCGGAAATCTTCTATTTATCTTCAAACTTGCCTTTTATCTTCCGTCTGCGAGTAGACCGTCAAAGCGTTATCGTATCTTCGGGTTTGATTTTGTTAACGTCACGAGATGGGTTTTTATCGTGTTTTAGGACCTTTCGGGCCGTTTTACGATAAAAACCGTTTTACGACTTTAACGAGACCGTTTCCTGATCTGATGCCGTTTTTTTACGATTCTCTCGACGTTTTTTATTAAAAACGCGTTTTTTATAATCTTTAACGAAGAATCTCGGATAGATTGTATAATTTAGGCGACGTTCGGTGTTTTGATTAACCGTTACCGTTTTATACGATTTCTTCGAGTTCTTTTCGGGAAAACGGAGTTTTACGGTTTTTATCGTAAAGCTCGAACGATAGGACGGATCGAGAAGAAACGGGAGACATTTAGACCGTGATTCGGAATAAGATCGTGTCGAAGGACGTATGCCTTGAATCAAGGATGTGGGAGATCGAGGCTCGGGATGGTCGGCTCGACGTACGGCGAGCTAGTTCAGCTTGGCTAGGTCGCCATATGGCGAACTAGGCAAGAACCAGTGGGGCAAAGTCAGCACCTCTTAGTTCGCCCATTGGCGATCTAGCCGGGACGGGACTAGTTCGCCAATGGGCGAACTAGTCGAGATGGACTAGTTCGCCCATGGGCGAACTACTCGAGTGCCTCCTAATTCGCCCATCGGCGAACTAAGCCGGCTCGGCTTAGTTCGCCCGTGGGCGAACTAGTCGTGACTAGTTCGCGTTTTACGGCTGTTTCGGTTTTTTGCGGTTTCGTAAAACGATTCTTCGAGTTTTATAAAACGATTCTTCGGGTTTTATAAAACGATTCTTCGAGTTTTATAAAATGATTCTCGAGTTTTATAAAACGATTCTCGAGTTTTATAAAACGATTCTTCGAGTTTTATAAAATGATTCTTCGAGTTTTATAAAACGATTCTCGAGTTTTATAAAACGATTCTTCGAGTTTTATAAAACGATCTTCAAGTTTTATAAAACGGTTCTCGAATTTTATAAAGCGATCTTCGAGTTTTATAAAACGGCTTCTCGAGTTTTATAAAATGATCTTCGAGTTTTATAAAACGGCTTCTCGAGTTTTATAAAACGATCTTCGAGTTTTATAAAACAGCCTCTCGAGTTTTATAAAACGGCTTCTCGAGTTCTATAGAACGATCCTCGAGTTTTATAAAATGATCCTCGAGTTTTATAAAACGATTCTTCGAGTTTTATAAAACGATTCTCGAGTTTTATAACACGATTCTTTGAGTTTTATAAAACGATTCTCGAATTTTATAAAACTATCCTCGAGTTTTATAAAACGATTCTCGAGTTTTATAAAATGATCCTCGGGTTTTATAAAACGATTCTCGAGTTCTATAAAACGGTCCTCGAGTTTTATAAAACGATCCTCGAGTTTTATAAAACGATTCTTCGAGTTTTACAAAACAATTCCTTTTATATTTCTGCAGGGAGTTTCGGCCGTTGATTCCGTCGTACCGATTTTGACCCCAACAGTTAGCCCCCCAGCTCGTAAGAATCTTGAGCCTTTAGCGTAAGGTTCTTGCGAGTGGTTAACCAGTTTTAGTTAAGTTAGGCAGAATTAATGGTCGGAAAGGTCCGTTGAAAGTGATATTTCCACTCTCCAGGGAGCGGAAAGCGTTTAACATTAGGGCTGCGCCTTGTGAAGGCTGCCTACGTACCATTTTGAGGGGATCAAGCCTTTCGTAGTTCGTTTCGGAGTTAGAGTTCGTATGACCTGTTTCCCAGCAAGACCTTTACGGTCTAGTTATATGTTTATCGAGCATATTGATGTCGATGGCATCTTGACCTTTGCCGGCCTTGAGACTAGTCTCGTAGGCCGTTTGGTCTGGCCGAGCGTGGCCGTTATAGTTTTCGGACTGGCCGTGTGCAGCTCTGAGTCCCTGCCGCTTTTGCGGCTTTATTAAAAATCAGTTTGCGTTTTTAAGAGCGTGTATTTATTCGTATGAATGTAGCGGGAAGATTATGAGTTGATATTGAGGGAGGTCCGCGAGTTGTCGTCTCGCATTCCTTTTTCCCTTAGTGTATCGCCTTGTTCGTTTACTCGTTTTAGGATGTTTAGTAAATCGAGTGAGTGTTTAGATATAGATGAAGAGACATGCCTTTAGGATCTCGATTCATGCCTTGAGACGTTAGCGACCAGTGTGCTGGGTTTAGGGCAAGACCTAGGTTTACTTTCGGATTGAGGCTATGCGATGACTAGTCGGCTTTCGTTTTGCCTGTTGCGATTCTAACCTGATTCCATACCGATTTAGAATCCGCGATAGGTTCTCGGCTTATACGATTCGTCTGGTTGGAACCGAGCATCTCACCGGGAACAATTTCTAAGTTGCCCGGAAGTGCTGACCAAAAGTTTGGATTTCTTTTATAGCGCTATTACCCTTGTGTCGGGTGTTCGAGAGCTATCTCTGCGAGATAACTTAAGTTTGTNTCCGCGATAGGTTCTCGGCTTATACGATTCGTCTGGTTGGAACCGAGCATCTCACCGGGAACAATTTCTAAGTTGCCCGGAAGTGCTGACCAAAAGTTTGGATTTCTTTTATAGCGCTATTACCCTTGTGTCGGGTGTTCGAGAGCTATCTCTGCGAGATAACTTAAGTTTGTTTAGGACTGTTGCGAGTTTGTTGTGACCAGAAACAAACTTTTTATGTGATAGATGTTTACGTTGTTTTGGCCTTCGCGAAGGATACGTACGTTAGGAAGTTTTGCGTAATTTTATAGTCGCGGACGGACTGTTAGGTCTTCCAAGAAAATGACTTTATCGAGGAAGGTATTTGTGTCGAAAAACTTGTCTCCGGGCGTCTGCGACGTCTCGCAGTGCCGAAAGTTGGTTTTTATTTTATATGCCGCGTTTCGTGTTCGGAACGTTTGCGGGCTCGAAGATGTTGCGCGGCGTTACGAGGGTTTTGTCTTAACCCTGCTTTGCAGGAACACTTTGGTTCGTTTGCGTATATTCGCAATTAAAACTAACATTCCTGTTTGGATGTTAGGTAGTTTTGTGATTTGTGCTAGAGCAATTAGGACCGAGAGGTCGCGTAAGTTGTTTCCCCGAAACGAAGGGTTTTTCGTTACGGTGCTTTGTGAAGTGTTGACCTTCCGAGATTCGTACGGCTTTAGGAGCTCTGGTACGAGTGTTTTCTTATACGTTGGATTTTGTAGGCAACTTGCTTCGGGAGTAGAGTGAATCGCGAGAATACAGAACTTAGCCGATTTTCGACAAGTTTGCATTATCCGTTGAATGTATTGGATTAGCGCGAAGGTTGTGTTCAGCTGCACAGCCAAGGTCGTATTTGATAGAGGATTAGACCACGACACTTTCGTGCTATCGAAAAGGTCGAGTCGGTTTGTAAACTTGGCATTGAAGTGAAGCGTGATCGGACGATAGCCAAGTAGCGTTTGTCGAGATAGATATGCCAAGTATGCCCGTGTTTATAGAAAACGTTTTTCCGTTGTAGGTTTGATTTATACGATGAAAGTTTCGTATAAACATTCCTTTGTATAGAAGTTGTTTTATAAAACGATCGATCTTTCTTTACTCGAAGGAGACAGATCCTAAGAAGCTCGATGCAGAGCCCATGCGGAGTCGTTCGCGGGGCGGTCTCATTCTCGGATGTAAACGGGAGGAATTAGAGCGGATGCTCGTGAACCGATGGGCTAAAGAATGAGATCTTTCAGATCGTGTCGCGAGGAGGCAAAGTTTAGATTGGCCGCCCAGTGCCAGATTGTATAGCTTGGTTTTTGCTATAAGGAAAGTATTTTTCGCAAAACCTGTTACGTTTACTTTCGAGAGTTACTTCGTTATGACATGATCCTGACTATACGAAGGATATCTCGAGTAAGCAACGGGCGATGAATTTAGTAAATCGACGCGACGCATTGGGTTAACAATGTTTCCGCAGATTTTTCGAGAAACCTTTCCGCTTAGTTTTTGATTCTTCGGTGATAGTTTTTTCGGAGTCACTCGTGGAGTTTTACCAAGAGTTATTTCACCGAGATCTAGTCGCAAAATGTTTTAGCGGGTTTCTCGGGCGGAATGAATCACATGATCAGCAATAGGAACAGTCAGCGAGAAGGGAGGACGTGTTCCCTATTGCTGCTTTGTGTTCTCGATCTTTCTTTCGCCGCAAATGTTCTTGACATTATTCCCTGACTTACTTGGTGTAACGGAAAATGAGATCAATGCTTTGATGCCTAAAGATTTCGACTCTTATACTTGTTTTATCTAGTTTGCGAAGATTTTTATGACTTCAGCAAATAATCGAGTTTCGCTCTGAAGTTTCGCAGAGATTTTCTAACCGCATGATTGCGACGAGAGATGCTGTATATTCCTCGAGATTATTTCCTAGACAGTATGGATCAGTCTCTAGCACTTAGACGGTTTTTAGATTGTCGTTTGCTTTTGGGATGATTTCGACGAGGCGTTGCATCGTCCGAATATTTTTTCGCTTATTTTAGAAAGCGTTTTCTTGATGCGAGGAAAAATGTTCGGCAAAAGAAGAAAGACGAGTTTCGTTTGAAGGATTTGGATGATCGACAATCCGGGTCGATTAAAGACCATGGTGGATCGGAGATGACTTGGAGTATGTCTGATTTACGAGAACTTCTAGGAGCGAGTCGGTTTTAAGACGACGTCAGCGTCTCTAGCTCCTTCTTTCTTTTAGGAAATGAGAACGTTTGAATGCGTGGCGATCGTTTCTTGGTTTTACGCGAGATTGGATCGGTTTGCGAGTTATGCCTGAATGGTTAGAGAACGACAAATCGAGATAGAAAAAAATTGCTTACGACTTAGCATGCTAGACTATCTTCTAAATTCTAAGTTCTCTAAGTTTCTTGGCAGTTTACAAGACGTTTTCGTTTCTTACCTAAAAGAAATTAGAAGTCTAATAAAATTTTCGACTCGGACATACCTTAGCTTCATCGATGATTTGGGGTCGTCTATTCTTCGTTCTTCATCTTTTGACCTACCGGTCTTCGACGAATTACCAGCGAGAGTATCGGAGCGGGGAGAAGACTTAACCATCGGAGCTCGTGTTATTGTTTTTTCGTACTGCTGGTTTTATTTGACCGACTAGGTGCGCTTTGTATATCGAAAAATCAGTCACGTGTTTATGATTGGATGTTTTCGACTTAGCGTGGCAGAGTTTTGTAAAATCGGATTAGGTTTAGAGAGTTCAGATTTCTCGTATAGTTTAGGCAACTTTGGTGTTAAGTCAACAGTTGCTGTTTTAGACGATTGATTCGAACTTATACGAATAAATAAGTCTTTGCGGTTTTATCGTAAAATCCCGATGGAAATTCCGGTTCAGACGAAACAAGAATCAGTGCGATCAAGACTTCGAGAGAACTCGAGGATTGGTTCAGCTCGACGTAAGGCAAGTCGGGTGAACCCTTTCAGCTCGTCGTGTGGCGATCTGGATTGTAAGAACCCTTGGGGCGAAGTCAGCGTTTCTTGGGCGAGCCAGGCGCTTGGGTCAGCTCGCTGTATGGCGAGCTAGCTAGCTCTACGTTCGGCGAGCTAAGACGCTTAGCGCGGGGGATCTCGATTCGTCGAGTTGACTTGTTTTCGTCGTAGAATCTCAACGGAAAGTCCGATTGAGACGAAACGAAAAGCGTCTCGATCAAGATTCGAGATGGAGATGTTTCGATCCATCGAGCTTTTCCAACTTGCCTAATGGTGAGTTGGCGAGCACAGTCCTGATTCATCAAGCTATCTTGTTTTCGTGGTAAAACCTCAACGAAAACTTTGATTGAGACGAAACGAAAAGCAGTGCGATTATTGTTTAGAGTACGGTCCGGCTCACCATAGCTATGAGTTGGATTGTGCGGACCCTCGGGAAAAAGTCAGTGCCTTTGGGAC